>OX459193.1:17205000-17805000 GCA_949775195.1 Diarsia dahlii
GGCACGTATTACGTCTTTCGTGCTTTTTCTGAAGCTATACAAGTATAGGTTTCTTAATAAATATTTCTATGATATACAACTAAAAATGAAAAAATAAAAAAACTTTTTTGCAAAAAAAGCCAAATCAAACAAACAAATGTCACCGACTTCAGAAGCTGATTTTTCTTCTGAAGTTTATTTTTCACTTTTTGGTGTTTTTGAAGTCAGTTGTTTTTTTTTTGCAAAAAAGTATTTTTTTAATTTATATCGTGTGTGAAAACCTGTGCAAAACATAAAGAAAACATGCCGTCGTGTGTTTTCAGAGGATGTACAAATCATACCTTAAAAGTTAAATACAAAAATGTGTCATTTCACGCGTAAGTTTACAAAACTACATTATTTTATTTTATTTTGTACGACGCTGCGTCTAATGGCGGCCGGCGCATAAAGTAAAAAGTTAGTCATGATTACTCATGATAGCTACGTCACTCATGCACTCGACCAATGAGCATGTAATTTGACTATTACTTATCCTGTGACGTAACTGAAGATGTTTATTTATCTCCCTCTCGCAACAGGCATCCCGCCGTACGGTGTCATATTTTCTTTCCCTTTCTTTGCGCGTTTAGGTTATCTAGTATTTTCGCCGTTTTTAAGCGCCGAGATGTTAGTTGATAACGTGTCTATTTAAAATACGTCATTGAATGTAGTTCATTTGTATGAAATGTCATCTAAATCTGTTCCTAGCGGGAATGCGTTTTTTGTAAGACTAATGAAAAAACTTGGGCATAGCTCAGAGTCAGGCGGTGTAGATAAATCAATCTGATCCTGAATTGGATCCTGATGACGAAAGCTGCAAAAACTAGCTTTTAAGTTAGTTTAATATGTTATTCTAACATCATCTCGCTGACCGAGGGCATGATCGTGCTTTATTGGTTTGGCAGACCGAATAACCGAGATGATTTACTGCATGTGTGCAAGCAAGCCCGGATCCAGGGGGGGGTGAGAGGGGTCATGACCCCCCCCTGGGCTGAGTCCAGTACCTAGGTGGACCACTAATTAAAATTTATATGATGGCCAAGTCCATCTTTTATCATTTTTTTTTTTCATCTTTTATAAATTGACTTGGTCAATTTATTTATTCAGTCATTACATGGATCTCAGTACTTTTTACGGTAGAAGAAAACAGTTGTACGACTTGGCTTTTTTTTACAAGTTTTGTTTTTAGTGGGATAGTGTATTTTATGCTTGAAGAAATAGCCAGTGATTAGTTTTTGTTTTGGCAATACTTTTGAGTACGTCAGTCAACCAAACGAAATATTTCAGAGGCAAAGTCGTCATTCGTGTCATTCATTGTTTCATTTCATTCAATTTGATTCAATAATTTCATTGAGGTGATGATTATAAAAATATTTCTACAAGACACCGTGACTAATAAATAATTGTAGCAATTTTTGGAAACAGTTTGTGTTTACGTGTGAATTTTCAACATGGAGGAATTTGTGGAAGTTAATCAAATATCGGATTTTATTTCGTATCTTCGTAGTGTGAGTATTATTGTCATTGATAGAGCTAAGGTTTTTTATAGCGAAGGATCTCAAAATAAACTGCTGTTACACTATCTAACAACTATTTTCGAACTAAGTGAAAGTGTAAATTTGTAGACTCGTAATTTCAGTAATATTGCTTAAAATGTTCCCATCTGGGCGGTTACTCGTTGCGGTTGCGTCGCCCCGGTTAGCAGACGCGCGCGGCCAACAGCATTAGTTACCAGTACCTGTCTAATTATCATGTTACTATTGTTTTGCCGGTAACAAAGAGCAAAGGTTCATAATTAACATAATACTTTCTACAATTCACTAAGGAAGCATGAAACTTGGGCCATAATAATTCAATTTAACATTCAATTTCATTTTTACATTTTTTGACTGTGGTTTACTTTGAATAGAGGCTACTTATAATATTGACTCAGTATGCTCCAGAACTTGCCCCTAAGATGAGTCTTTTCCGGAACACATCTTTGGAAAAAAAAGTTAAATTAACATGAAAGTTTGACCAGTAGGACAATTCCTTTGAGACCGAGATAATAGGAACCCTCAATCTATTGGTAGGTATAACATGTGTTATACTGTATCATTGATCATTTGCCAAGACAACTAAAGATCCTAAGACATGACTAACCATTAATAATAATTTTTATACAACTTCAAAAAGGGGGAAATTTGTTCTGATGTTGTTTCCTACTAAAGTATAAAATAATAAAAATCAATAAACCAACCAAGGGCAGACTTCTGCTAACGGCAATAGATTTTTATATTTAAAAATTTACATAATTTATGTAAAGTAAATTATTTATTAAGTAGTTGGCACAACTGAAGGTTGTTGAAACAATTGTAGTACCTTGCGAATGTAGACAAAATATATAATTTTGTACCATGTAATAAAAACAGTACTGAGGTAGTACTGTTTGTGTTAACAGCATTATGTTTGGGTTACTGCAAAATTGGATATTAAAATTGCCACACTAACATTTGAAACTAACTTCATAATTGGAACCTTTCTAGCTTCTATTTTCTCTTTTACTGTTATGATAAATGATCACCACCTACACTGCCATGCTAAGCTCAAAAGCGGTATCTTAAAAAAATATAAATGCAATTTTATTGGATACCTTATTTAAATATGCATCCGTCAAATAGCTGAATCTAATAGTAAACACATTTAAAACTTACTAGTCAAAAAAAGTCAATCTGTAGGGTATTTAAAACAAAACTATATTTACTGAACTTGAATCTTGAAAACTACTCAAAATACTGCTTTTATGTTTAGTGTGGCAGTACAGTCCTTTCACAATTATTAGTTCCTGCCCCCGTAGCATGGCGATTCTGTCTCTATTCTACCAAGAATAGACAAATTTTTTCCATACAATTTGACATGAAACCTCGCTACAATCTGTCATTTTGTCGATTCTTCTGTCAACAAAACCCGTTTCTTCAGTGGTCATGCTAAGCCGGCAGGTGACTTAACTTCTTCTCAACTTTAATGTGTAAGTCATGGTGATATTTATTTTCATGGGAATAAGGTTGCTCTATGGTGTTTAGTCTTGTTGGTGCAGTCTGAAGTTAAACGGAATGTAGACTTGTTTTGTAATCTTTTTGTGGTCATGTTACAATCTGCTTATTTTTTCCCCAAATATTGAATTACACCAATTTAATGATAACAATTGCAATTATAACAACATAATTATGTTTTGTAGTTTTGTTATCAGCGTGGACATTATCTTTATAAAAGTATATAAAAGTGTAAACTATTTTGAGTGATAGTATCATAACTTATGAAATGTAAAAATTTGTACGTAGCATAGGTACATTTAGAACTTATGTCTAAATGGTTGCTATTTTTTTAGGAATATCATAGTATCTCATATTCATCATCTGCCTTGCCTTTTTCTCGACTTTATTGGGCTCGAGTCTTACCAGAGGCAGCTAAATATCAGTATTTTACATGTGATCATGATATCTGACTTCTACAACCCAGTTAGTATGCTTTCATACGGTATCTCCTGGTATGATTGGTTGTCAGACTTTCAGATCATTGACTGACTACCTGTAACGATAGCCAAAGATCTACAATTAACAGCCGGGACTAATCTTCAAAATAAAAAATCCAAAATCTCAGGGCTTTCCGAAGCACGAAGAAAATCAGTATTGTGATGGTCACCCATCCACAGACCGACCTTTGCAAGCACGGCTTAACCTTAAACATCAATCCTGTTATTATTTGGCCTTTAGGTCCTCATAGTATAGTCATCATATCTCATAATATGAAACATTTATTTACAAAAAACTTGGCCACCTTGAATTATGCATTCTAATATTCAATAGAGGTCAATTCAAAATAAACTTGTTTGTATACAACTACACACAAATACTGTTGCTTATAATTTTATAGCCACATAATTATATCACTTAAGTACTCCTTAAATCAATACCTACACACCTACTATGTTCACGTGTATTGATTTATTGAAAAAGGTGATAAAGCAATCACCGAAAGTACTTTTAATAATTTTATACCTAAACAAACTTTGATATAATGTTTGTTATTTAGTAAATTGGTACCTACGTTTATCTAATATGATTAACAGTGGCGTATGTTGAGATTTGGCGCCCCAGGCCCCAGGACAATAAAGTTCATACCTACATCTTCGTTACTGCAAAAAGAAAACAATAATGCGAAGCAAGCTTAGATTTTCATGGGACCATTTACAATTCAAGAGCGAGCGCAGTGAACTCGAATATTTGCACTCCGCCTTATGCGGCCGCCACACACTCGACGAGTGGCATGGGAAGTAGCGAGGAAAGGAGGCAGGGACATAGTGTGGCAACGTTACTCGTCATGCCGCACGTCATGCTCCTCGTCCTGCCCACCGCTCCGCGATGATCGCGCGATGATTACATGTGATCCACCATCTCAGTTGGCAAGGACGATGACGACGATGTATATTTCTGTTTATGACATTGATATAATTAACTATACTAAAAATGCATAGCGCGCACGCTGCCACAGTTTCATCGTCCACCAAAGGCAAATAACAAGTGAGGAGCGTCGCGATTAATTGCACGAGTAGAACATCGCAGCAAATAGCGGCAGCGCGAGGAGCATGGCGATGAGCAGCGCGAGGAGCATAGTGTGGCGCCCGCATTAGAGATGTTAGATTTTCGTTTAAACAGATTATTTTGATGTCACTTCGCCAAATTATGCTTACAAGTTTCAGAGCAACTGCTATACCCTAAGGGCCTAAGCTATAACAGCGAGCAAAACGACCTCGAAGTTTAGAATCCCGCTGAAGTTATTCGACTTCCCTTTAAGGCGGGGTTGCAGTACTTTTTAAGATTTTTGAACCTATAAAAATCGAACTAAATACGAGTTTTTTAATAAATAAAAATCATTTTATAAAAATTGAACATACTCTCTAGTAAATCGTAAAGATAGAAACGCGATTTAGAATGATCGGCTCGATACTTTTTTTTATCAAACATGACTCTAAATCACAATTTCAAACGTGTACTGCTAAGACATTTCATCATGAATTTATATAAAAGTTATATCAATAGATAGAACTTTGTATTCTGAAGTAAATGTTGAAAACATATTGTATAATTTCTTTATAGTTTTTCTCCAAGAAGCAAAAAACAGTCAAAATTTAGGCATTATATCGCTCGCGCGGCAGGGCGGGGGGCGAGGTCGTGCGTACATAAAAACAAAGTACTGCAACCTCGCCTTAAGGCTTTCCGCCCACGTCCGATAATCGGTGACCGATTTTTTGCAGGAGAAAAATAGAACACACTGGTATAGCAATAGTGCAACGCACACGTCCTACAAAAAGTTGGTCAGAAATAACGAACAAATTTAAATCGGGCCGATTATCTGTCCTACAAAAAGTCTGAAGTGGGCGGGCAGTCTAAACATGGATACAGATTTGTAAACTACGGAGTTGTAGGCTTAAAGAGTACAATAATGCTGCGGTATCAAGTAAATAAGAGGCGGCAGAATAGAAAATAAAACCGACTTCGACAAAAATAAAACACAAAAAAGTGAAAAATAAAAATCAGCTTCTGAAGTCGGTGACTTTTGTTTGTTTGATTTCATGTTTTTGCCACCGACTTCAGAAGCTGATTTTTATTTTTCACTTTTTTGTGTTTTATTTTTGTCGAAGTCGGTTTTATTTTTTGTAAAAAAGTTTTTATTTTTCACTTTTTAGTGGTTCACATGTGCTTACCCCTTCACAACGTACCGGCGTGATGTTATGTTATGAACTGGTGTAAACAATAGACAGACATGAGATTTCAGCAATCCCAGTCCATTTGCTATCATTTATTGAGGAGTTCCGTTGTCTATCTCCGAAGTACTTCATCAGAATATGTTCACCAACTTTTGTAGTGAGTACAGGCGTGATATTATGTTGTGTGATGGCGTAAACAATGCTTAGATATGCTATAGCAACAATCGCGGTTAATCTGCTGTTATTTATTGAAGAGTTCCCCCGATTTCTACAAGATCCCATCATCAGATATTGAAATGGTGACAATGGGACCACACGGGAAGCACCAGCTTTCAAATGAAAAAAGAATCATGAAAATCAGTTCACCCAGTCGCAAGTTATGAGCTAACAAACATAAAAAAAAAAAAAATACAGTCGAATTGATAACCTCCTCCTTTTTTTGAAGTCGGTTAAAAATAAGCACGCACAAACTTCCCTTCTGTCTTCCGTCTCTGCCCTTCCCCCGAGCCATGGCCCTCTTTACCCAAGGGTAAATACGCCACTGAGGATTATCTCGATAAGCTATTTCGGGCGCAAAAAGGCGCGCTGCGGGATTTGCGGGCATGAAACAAGTCTGGCAATGACGCACTAGTGATCAACATGACGGTAGCGAAAATGTAGCATAAATCCTGTTATCCTTGACCTTTCCTCGTAGTAACTTCTGGCCATAGTTAAGAGCTGTTTTTTTAATATTTTTTCGCAAAAAGGATACTTAATAGAATCTTTCCTTTTTGAACGAACTCGCTTTTGCCCGTGGTTTCGCTCGTGTGGTGGCCATTCGGCGGCAATTCTGTCGTCCTTTCACTAGAAAGCCGTTAAATGCAAAAAGTAGTTTTCGAGATTTTATATGTTTTAGATTTAATTTCATTTCATAGAGGCCAAAGTATCAAGTGCACACAATATGCATTCGCAAATCAAAACATTGCACCGAAAATTAAACCCAGCCGTGGCAAAATCCGTGGGCTGCGGTCGTCAATTATTCATAAATGCTAATAACGTGATAACCGCAATGGGTAAAATATTACTTTGGCCGTGAACTGACGCCATCGCTGCAGAATAGATCGTGTGTTCGTTGAATATGACGTTCACTCGTGATTTCGCTACTTTGACCTTGCTTGCATCACGGATTCACGGCCCAAGGCATTCACCGTTTTTTTTTTAGTTAAGCTTCAGCATAATACTGCTCGTCCTATCTACGAACTTCCGTAGTATATTGAACGAATAACCTAATAATTCGATACCTCTGGGCTCAAAGGGTGTAAAGCGCTACACTCCACCGTCCTGGAGTTTTTGAAAATTAAGACTTTTATCAAAGTGGACACCCGAGCCGTACCTAGAGCAGCAAAAGCAATATTTATTACTACAAACACCGATATTGTTAATTTACGAGATTCTGAATTTATGTTAAACAAATTGTGTTAACATTGCACCGACTATAACACCATAACAAATGCAACTATTTCTAAACATGTCTATAACTAGAATGATACTATTCGAATGGCAGAGCATATGGTATGAATTTGAGTAAAGAATTTACTAAACTGTACGGGCACTAAGATACAGTCAACCGCACATCAGTTACACTCATCATCTTCCTGCTCTAAGCTTGTCCCATGTTACTTGGACTTGGCGCAACATGTCTCTTTTTCTTCCACTCTCCACTGTCAACCCACTCTTTTTTCTTTCATATCATTTCTCGCACTATCCATCCATCGTTTCCTTTGTCTTCCTCTCCCTCTTCAACCATCAACATATTCATAACTCTATTAGTCATATGCGATTTGTTACACGCACATCAGTTACAGTACGATATGGACTAGTTCTTACTGCTACATTTAAAATGCCCTACTGGTGTATGTACCTTTCAATTCAATACCATAGATGACAATACCCCTAAACAGGCACCGTAACGCCCACTGGTAACAACACTGGTCAAAACTCTCGAAACTTTATAGACATAAATAATGACGAAGTTACTCACATTGTAAATAGGACATGACATCCGTAAGCAAGCAACGGCCAACATAAAATACTGCCCACGTAGATAGTACCAATGACCCTAGTAAGACTTGCATACGATCGATATGCATGCAACTATGGGTAGTTACTAGGTACTAGAAGCTAAGTAGTACAGTACGTACGAAGAATTGTGATTAGTAAACTGTGTGAGATGCTATATTTTTTTTAACGAATACATTCCTGTCAAAAAGCCCAAGTATTAGCGCTGTTTTTCAACTGGAGGACAAGACATAATTATCCTATTTGAGGGCCTGGTTAAACGCCACAAGCACTTAAAAATCACAAAGAATACCACCAAATCGCGAAAACGATGTTCAGAACTAGGTCTAGTACACACGGCTACACATCAAGCTATAATAAAACCAGTATAATCTGATCGTTCATTGTTTGAAAAGATCTAGTAACGAGAGGCCAAGATTAACTGGTTTTGTATAGCTTGATGTGTAGCCGTGTGTACATAATGTGTCCCACCGCAACGACTGCGAAAATCACAGTCCAAAATTATCAGCTAGTACTTAATGCTGTATGTAATATTGTAATATCATCAGCTTATCAGTAGCCCAGATTTTGCAAGTGTATTTATTATTACTGAAATGATAACACACTCGGCGCTACAAGAATAATTCGAGCGACATTACTGGGTTTCCGGGAACTCTTCAACGAATAATCTTCCAGCTCAATACCAATAAAATAATCGCGACTCCGTGTGATTGTGCGTCCCCGGTATTTTTTTTTTTATTTAGCCTATATTGTCCCACTGCTGAGTATTACCCATAGCCTTCTACTCTTCTCTCCGTGCGCGATCCCACTTCAACCTAGCAGTTGTTACCCACATCAGCGATTCCAGTTTTTGAGCGTATTGTGGTATTGCGAATCTTCAGTTTTCCCGACCGGGTAGTCTTACCAGAAAGCGGTCACTATTTTCATTCATTTCTTTACACTTCTTTACACTAGCTTGTGCAAGTTAGCAGAACATTAATTGCTAACTAGCTGTTTATCGATAAAATCAATTAATGAGAGGTTGCGTTTTTATAATATTGCTTGGTTTTTCACTGTACCTTTTCTGAGTAAATTAATGAATAAAATATTGAATTGATCACTTGAATATTATTATCTGTCCTCAATTCCTCATCAATCATCCATCATAGACTGGAATTAATATTCGTTTATCGATTTGTAATTATAATATTACAAATTAGAGACGTATTCGATTTTGAACTAAACCTCCAACAGTTAAAATTGACACTTGACAGTTCGTGATAACAGGTGTCTGAACAAGTATTTGATATTATACCGAGAGCTGCCTAACCTTTCGGGAATTACAAGCGTGATGTTATATGTTATTTTTATCTGATTACTCCGTAACAATGCACTTCATATTACCTATTATACTTTACCGTCTCCGTAGACGGTAAACTTCTTCGAAGCAGGTGTAATCGATATGATAAAAATATCACGTTCCGACCTGAAATCGATAAAGAAAAGCCTTAATCGGTTTTAGTAACCTTGACCGATAAAAAACGTCTAGTACGACAAGGTTAATTTGTTTTGAAAAATAGAGAAAATAATGTCGCCATGTCTTTTGCTTGAAATATAAGGCAAGTTAAATAGGGTTCGTAACATTATTTTATCCAATTTGATGATGAAGTTGGTACTGAATACTGGCAGTCACTTAGAAGGATATATTCTTTCATAGTAGAAACTTCAAAACTGGTGCTGAGCATAAGGTCCTGGGTTCGATTCCCGGGTCGGGCACAGTTTTATTGGGTTTTTCTCAGTAGCAGCCCCGGAGTCTGAATTTTCCTAAAAATAACAGCTAGTCTCGACTGCCTCGTTGGTCTAGTGGTCGCAAGCACGACTGTTGAGCATGAGGTCCTGGGGTTTCTTTATTTATTCTCCGGTCGGGTGTTGTTGGGTTTTCCATCAGGAATTTCTCAGTAGCAGCCACATAGGCTGAATCTGTGCCCGGTTGATGGCAACAGGCTCGCCCCCACCCAAGTAGCACAGATAGCTGTATAACTACTCACTTTTAGATCTATTCGAAACTCTATGCGTATTAAGACTCTTTTAAGAGTACACTTGTGATCGTACAGCTGCATAATAGCTGTCAGTGATATTTAAACAGCTTAGGCTGATTAAGAGCTGCATTAAAGCTGATTAAGACCGAGAAAACTACCATTAATACGCTAAGAGTGCTAAAAAGGTATATTTTTAACGCCTCTATTCAGCTTTTGACCTTTTCTAATGCCTTAACCGTAGTAAGGGCTGTTTAGTGGATGAAATTACACCAAATGCTGTATAAGAAGGTATTTGTGAACTCCTATTACACTGACTTATTAAAGGGCCACGTGTGAACTATTATGACGTTATTAGCTGTTTAATGGATGATTTGTGGCCCACATTACAGCTTATTGCTGAATATGCCTACCGATAATCAGCCTTTATACTGCCATTGATAGTGTCTGCATAGCGGCTGTTTAAACATTCACTAGATGCCTCGCAGCTGCTTAGAGACTCACTAGTGTATCGAATTAACGGCTACTTTTTTATAGTGGTTCGCATAAGTACTTTTAATCAGACTTTAACTGAATAAAAGTTACATGTGGTACTGTAATCAGTCAGTGTAATTAGTTGAAGCAGATGGCGATTATATACTAACGTATATATTTTATTGCTTTATAAATATGAATTCGATTAATTCGTGGAAAATTAAAGCTAGAACAGAGAGCATTAGAAGAAAATTGTCGAAAGAGTACCAAAGAATTATGAAGACAGAAAAAAAAAACCTGCAAGTCGGGAAGTAGCGCAAAGCGTGACAAATAGTTTGAAACAGGATGGTTCCGTACAAAATATTAGTCGCAATAGCTCAGAAGATGTTGTACATTCAACAAATTATGTGTGTCCAAGTTCTTCTTCCAGTAACCTCGTTGATAATATTATTGTTCCACCGGCAATTATAACTCAGAAAAAATATCGAGTTCATAAGATGTTTTTAAGATATAACAATTCAAAAAGTTGAAAGAGTTGTAATATAAGCACGTAGTTTATACACGTGGTGTACTTATACATATTCGATATATCTCAAAAACGGTGGCTTTTTAGAAATAAATGTGTTTAGACATTTTTATAGATTATTATTTGATATATAATTTTGTCTTGGCAAATGTTATGATAAAACTTACCGTTTTGCTGAAAATAGCAAAATACCGGTTCTTTTGACCTTTGACCTGGAATAACTTTTTTTTCAGGTGTCTGATCGATGGGGACTTTTACATTTCATTTATAATGGTGTTTTGAGCAATCCTACCTATTTTCAGCCGGGTGGGAGTTAATGTAACCTTACCCCTATTTTTTGAACTAATTTGACCGGACTATATTACATACTTTTTAAATAAAACAAAAGAAATTATTGAAATTATAGTATATTTATTTATTCATTTAGCTCACATCAATGGGTAAAAAAAATCAAACAAAATTTGCCTTTTTAGATCACAATTCATTTTCTTCCAATCAGGACTCGGCTTCGAACGTTCTTCCTTGATCAGCTTCAAAATATTTTTATTCTTTGGAAGCCAACTTAATGTTCCATTAAACTCCCAAAGTGACGGTATTGTACCGTGCTCAATCGATCACCATCCGGTTCTGAAGTACTAACGATCTTAAAAGGCATTATTCTGTAACACAGAAATGAAACAATCACTAAGTTATAAGTAATAATAAATACATAACTTGTACAAAGGTATCATCTGGGTAGGTAGGTAGTATTGTTTGCATAAGCTTTTTACAGTTTGTAGGTACCTGCTTGTTTATGTCAATCGTAAATTTGGAAGGTTCGCGCGCGCGTAAAACGGTGTGTTAAAAATTTTGAACTAGAAGTTATCCATGCGATGGTTTTAGATATAATACTACGGATCCCTAAAGAGTCTGTATAACAACTGTTTAATTGTTCACATTATGGCTAACGGTAGAGCGTGTGGACCATTAAAAAGAAATAAAACAGTTTATAGCTGCATACGGTTCACATGTGTAATTTTATTCAGATTTTTGCTGAGTAACAGTACATTAGTGAACTATTAGACAGCTTTTTGCAGCATATAAGGGTTTTAACTATTCACGTTGCTGTTTAACATTTTATTGTATGTTTATTATTGTAACCTATAAATATACTGATTCATTTTTCAACTTTTATGATGTTTTGTGTATGAATTAGGAATGTATTGCATTAATTTTTACTTCCTGATAGCATATTAATAACTTTTTATCTTATAATTCTTTTCAAAGCACTAAGAATTGTTTATTCAAGTTTTCATCACGGCTTATTTTTATCACAAAACTAATCAAAAACAGAATATTTTCGTGGCGCATTAAAATTTTCTTAGACAATATATATGTATAATGTCAGTGAAATTACATTCCCAATCATTTTTCTTTTATTAATATGTAAAACAATATACTTACCTGGGAATATGAATATTATCCACGTATAATTCACTCCACGGAACAAGTGTTCAATTGACAGTTAGGGTTATTTGCTTTTACATGTTTGCTGCATCAAATATGTTCGCTTTTACACTGGCCGCAAGCAGCCTTTCCCGGTTTAAAACAACTATTAAGAGCCGAGATGTGACATATTTACTGAATAAAGAGTAACTTGTGATCTCTTAGTCAGTCGATATTCAGCGCATAGTACGGTCGTTACCCTTTATAACACTGCTAAATTGCTGCTAAACAGCTCCTAAGCAGCTACGTGAACGTAAGGCTGAATAATTTGTGCCCATTTAAGAGTTATAAGAACTGAATAATACCCTATACAGCCCTTATGCAGCTTTTTTATTCAGCTTCAAGCATGATGGAAATCCGTTATTCGGCTGATAAGCAGCCTCGTGTGCTACTTGGGCATTTACATGGGACTTATAAGTGGCGAAATGTGGATGGACTATTATGTACACCTCTGCTAAAGCTTCGGGGCTTCCAGGCGTGATGTTTTGTTACTAAACGATGAAGTTACTGACACTCAGTTTCAAGATTCTGATTTTTCATCCCTAGAAAGTCCAAAACTGGTCGTAATACGCCATTACTAAAATACATTAGTACATTCAGGTACCTAAATGTAGAGCTCAACAAAAACAGCTAATAGTATTAGGAATATTAATGGTGTCTGATCTGAGATTAGAAGCCTTAGTTTTACGCCTACTTTCGATTTAATTCGTAGGCCTTATGTTTAATGCAGTACTATACTTTCTTTACATTAATAAATAAATTACCCAGAGTAATAAAATAATGTATTACTTTCGGCACCTTTGAGTAATTTATTTCTTCATTACTGCTCTCAAAGCGGTGAAGGAAAACATCGTGTTCTTCACGATTTTTTCTTTCGACAAGTCCTAGAGCAAAAAATCTAAGACATGATACATCTACCAGACTGCACTAGACCTTCGTGGTGGATTACAGCCGCTGATCTGTGTCCCAACAGTAGGGCTGATTATGCTAAGTGAAATGTGGCATCGGCTGGTAAAATAAAACTTTCTTATCTTTTAATTTCAGATTGAATGGCGCGACCCATGGCTAATGGCACTGATATCTTTCCACATTATAATCACGTTCACTTGCTTCTCAACGAGGAACTACGGGAACTTCCAAGTTATGTTATTCATCATATTATGTAAGTACTTATAAGTATACACATACCTTCATAAACTCACGCCCTTTTCCCGTGGAGGTAGGCAGAAACCACAAAAAGCCACCTGTTACGATCCTATACTCCTTTTGCCTCGTCCACATTCATACATCTGGCCATACACGCACGCCGGTTACGAGTACTACGCACCTGTCCTTTCTGAAGAACGTCACCAATAAGATCAGTGTATGTCTTTCTAGGGCGTCCCCTCCAGGAGTTGCCACTCACACACTCTCATTTATTATTATAAGTTTATTTTAATCAACTTTTTAATGGCATGGTCAGTGCTTAACTTGGCGTCTAGAGTTTTTATACCGCCCATGGGCCTCTGACTTGACTTTACATGCCGTCCACAAATATCTCTCAGGCATGCTAAATCTCAATGCTCAATTTGAATCATCTTATCAAGCTAGATCCCGTCGGGGCTGCTGATTATCGAAAGCGTAACGCGGCCTCGGCACAAGGGCGAAGAAGGAACATGGTTTTTAGTTAGTAGAAGTCTGACACTGCCTTCCGCTCTGCCCAAGAGCGGGGGGGGGGGGGGGGTGGGGTTATTTGATGATTTTCCACCCACAAAAAAAAAGCTAGATCTTATGAAGTATGCTAGGAGCCAAGGAGTCCCCTAGTGACCTTTGTCTCAATAAAACTGTAAGGAGAACGGAATAGGGGGACCCGTAGATGCATAAATCATCTTCCCACTTACGGCATTGAGGGCGAGTTACCTACCATTACATACGCTATTAGGGTTACCATTTCGAATGAAAAGTCAAGACATTAATAAAAGTTCTTACCCCTGTGCCATTTAAACATAACTGCCGCAATGTGGGTATACTATTATATATAGGTACACCTATGGCCTGAGATTCGGGGATTACAGTCGTGATGTGATGTTTTAAAAAAAAGTTTGGAAATAATACTTCTTGGTTTTTTATCATGCTCTTTTATTTACAAAAAAGTCCAATACATGTTAATGTCCTACACGCGATGCCAAAGAATAACATCAAGTCGTCAGACACAAAAATGGCTTCATACAGTCTCGCACTAAGATTTCTCAATGAAGGCCGAGCCTCTCTTTACAAACAACTCCTAGACACACGGCTTGATTTCAAAACAAATATCTTCACTGTACAGTGTACACATTTTAGTATTAATGCGAAAATCGAAACCGCTGTTCTGAAAGCACCTCTGCGTCATTTGGCACTGCGTCAAAATAGTGAAAGTAATTTCGTTTTTTCTGAAACTTATTTCATAAAGTAAAAGGAGCTCGTGACTAAATAATAACAGTTGCCTGGGGGTCGATCTTCAGGTTAAGCCGCGCTGGCCAAGGTTTGTCCGTGGATTGGTGACCACTCATTACATACCGAGGTTCTCCGTACCTCGGAAAGCACGTAAGCCCGTTGACCCCGGCTATCATTTTACATCTTTGACGGTCGTTTCAATTAGTCAGTGAGCCGAAAGTCTGACAACCAGTCTTACCCAGGGGTATCGGGTTACCCAGTCAGTACTAATTGGGTTGTGGAAGTCAAATGCAAGGCTCGGAAACCGGTTAAAATTCTTAACCGGTTACAGTCATTGACCCCAAACCGAAATCGATTTAGGTTAAAGGTTGCACTTTACCGGTTTTAACCGGTTCATTCGTCTAACCGGGTTTTCACGAATGTAGGTTTTGATTATGGAAATTAACCGGTTAAAACCAAGTTTGACACCCCGGACCCCGCCAAGTCGAAACATGAATCTACCCACACCATTCATGTTCTCCGGTTATATTTTACCGATAAAGTCACTGTAACTTGTTAGAAGTGTTAAAAATGTAGACGCAAAAAAAATAACGAATTACTGAATTAACCGGTTAATTACGGTTTTAAAATACTTTGTGGTTATGTAACCGGTAACCTTTATCATTTTGGTTACAAAAAACAGTTCACTTGTTTAACCGGTATATGGAGGAACGATATATTTACCGGTATTTAACCGAAATTAACCGCTCTTTTTAAACCGGTTCCGAGCCCTGGTCAAATATGCAGTCGCTCCATGTAAAATACAGGTATTCAGATGCATCAGGTTAGACAGGAAGCCGATCCCAACATAGTTGAGAAAATGATATAAAAGAAAGTATTCTGTCTCCGTGGAATGAACGATGTTTATTTATTCATTTAACCTTCAGACTCTGCTATCTTTTTTTTTCAAAGATAGTATTCTTTTTAGTAAGATAAGTACACGCAATTCCATTTAATTATGTTACATCTTAAATTACAACATTCTCTAGACACACATCCGGCGATTAATTTTATTGTACTGGTAATTAATGGCAACCTTGATTTTAATGTTTCAGTGTTGCTAGTCTATTTTTCGGAGAATATCAACGAGGTTGCTGCGCGGAATTGGACCTTATTCTCAAGACAACAATACTTTGATAGTAAAGGCCTGTTCATATCGGTAGTTTTTTCCATCCCTATACTACTAAACTGCATGATAATGGTGGTAAGTTGATAAAATATCGTATGATTTTAGATATCGTAATTGTTTGGACTTGTTATTGTAAATTTTGTTTATTGTAGTGAAATTGGAAAATAATTAGGCCATTGTGATTGGTTTGTAGCCGAATGAGATTACTGTCCACTTCATTAGTAAGTTCATTATGCTGAATGGGAAACTTATTTACCTGTTTTTATTTTATTTTGACGGCACGGATGATGCAGGGACTAAGATTGTTTGTCGCGGGTTCGATCCCCGCACGGTAGAAATATTTGTGTAATGTATGTCTATATACCTAGTCAGGCTGTTTGTAAATGCAACCACGATACAGGAGAAATTCCTAGTGTGGTTTAACGTTTATAAACACTCTTTTTTTGGGCTGTCGTGTGAAAATAAATATTAAACTGGCCTTGATTGTCCCATAATATTTATGACATGACAGCATATACTTATCGACGCTGTCTTTTGAACAAACTAGGTCTTGCTTGGCTTTATTTTTAATATATGCGGAGATTCTCTACGGTCAAGTCAACCTTAGGGTTAAATAAGAACGTGTCGGGGCTGCGAGTTGTTCGAAAGAGATACCGCGGCCTCGACACCAAAGAGCTAAGAAGAATCATGGGTGGTTTTTAGTCAGTAGAAGTCTCACACTCCCTACCGCTCTGCCCAGAGCGAGAGAAGTCATTTGATTACTTCCCACCCTCTATAAAAAAGGATTAAATAAGAAAACACGTACAGACACACTCGCAGCTCTGCTGGAAGAGATTTCTTATGAAATAAGCAGTACCTTTGTGCTCTTCTATTTTTTATGCATTTTCCTTTATTTTTGTATTTTGTGTGTACTTAAATAAATAAATACAACATTTTCATAGGATACAAAAAAGACCTAAATTATAAAATTTTGTCTATATTTTCCAGGGTTCATGGCTGTACCAATCAACGCAGATCATGACAAACATAAAGAAGGCACAGCTGAGACAACGATTGAAAGAAATGAACATGAACCGAGAGCAACAGCAGCACATCAAAGCAGAGTAGTTGTCCAGTCAATTATATAGGTAAACGAAAATGTCATATTTTTGCTAGCATTGTGACGGAAAACGATGAAATCTAATAGGGTAGTTGACAAAAAAAATCTAATTAGTCCGTCAGATAGATTTCCAAAAAATATTGGACACGTATTTTTTCTTTTTCCACGTAAACAATACATGAAGACGACACAGTGCTTCGAAAAGTCATGCTATGTCATAGTTTGGTACATTTTTACCAGACTATGACGTCAAAACAAAACCCGCACTCCATGATCTTTGACAAGCTTTATTTTCGTCAATTTTTATTAATTTGATAAAACAAAAAACACGTATCCAATATTTTTCGATAATCTAACTGACGGACTAAACAGAATAATATTTTTTTAGTCCGTCAAGTACCCTATTGTGACGGAAAACGATGAATCTAATTCTAGACGCAGTGATTTGTTTATAATTAATTATTGTAACAAGGAATTTTTTGTAGGACATCGTCCAGTAAGCGACAACCGAACGTGTATTTTATGTAAATATATCGAAAGTACTGTCTGTGCCCAGCGTTATATGACCCCTCTTACAAAGAAGAAGAGGGAAAGTGGTATGAGAAGGGCGGTCAGGTATTTCTGGGCACTGACTGTACGTTTTTAAATGCGGAAGAGATTCTGTAAAGCGTTCTGTACGCGTTTTAATAATGCTTGAAATAAATATAAAATTAAATGTATTGTTAATGTAGACTTCACGGTTTATGAAGCACGTAAATGTCATAAGTTGTGTTCGTTTTTTTGTTGTTCAACTTGCCTGAAAGAATTGTCTTTTGAGACGGCAATCATCACTTAATTTTGAACTCTGATTACGTTAATTTTGATCATTGTTTTCTATAAATATGTGTTGTAGAACAAGTTTAAGTAATTTTGACATGATCGCAAGATTCTTGCCTCTCGGTATGAACACTAGTATTAGTTCCTCCCTATGCAATAGTAACTAAGGCCAGTCTCCGCCCACAGACTTGTAAGCATTTATTATGACGTCACAATACACGAGTACTCTATGAATTTCAATTCAGAATACATAACAGTGACTGAATAAGGAAGTTTTCATTGTGGTGAATAAATTAAATTGTTACGTACAGAAAAATTGTTAACGTTTTGTGTACAGACAGCCAGCACATCAAGTTACTACAAATTTCAACTTTATCGCCAAAGCATTAGGTTCGGGGTTGATTGGGAAAATTTGTCAGTTTCGAGAAGCTTGATGTACTAGCGTCTGAACAATATTATTTACTGAAAAGACACTTAGGAAGCGTTTATTTGTTGAGCGACGCGTGTCGGCTTGCGTAAGCGCATCCTTTGCATGCTTTCGATTTGAGCGACATTTTGCAGCGCTACAATAGCCCAACAGTTATATGACGCTATCAAAGTTTGTCTAAATTTAAAGCAAGCATAAAGACCCCAGACAAGATCAAATAGGAATAATGTTTTCAGAATACAACGACAATTTTATTCTTAAGCCAGACACGCTTCCGAACAAAGGCTTTTGTTTATAATACAGGCCTATAGCTTGACTGACGAACTGCAACTAGCAGATCAGAGGGGAGTGTGGTGACGTTATATAAAAGCCTAATCATTGGTCCACTGACGAACATCAGCAACCATCCCGCACCCCGATACTACCTCAGTTAATCGGTAGACTTGTGAATTGTCGGATGCGTAACACATAATAATAATATCCATAAAATTTTTGAAATCCTATACATAGAGCAATGCAAACGACATCAGTTTTTGTAAAATTTTGCGCTGTGAGTGCAAAAAAAGATGGAGATTACAACCGCGCTGTCAATGATTGGTAGAAATGTGACAAAAATGGGGATATATTTGGTCATGCGCAATGCTTTTGACTTATTGAAAGTTCTATGCATCCAATACATAGAGGATACTGCCTTAAACAACAAGTTCCTCAAATCGTAGCTTAAATTCGTAGTGAGCTAGAAAAGTGTTGATATAGAAGCTAGTGATACATCTTTTAAGGGTTTATCTTACGTAGAACTTGGCCTAAATATGTTTAGATAAGCACTTAGTACATATTTTCTATTCGTGACAATAATACAAAAACCATTCAATCTTAATGACTAATGGTTAGTTTGACTTGCAAAAAGTGACAATAGATGAAAACGCCTGAAATGGGCTAGAAAATATAAAAATAGTATACATAAAACAGAGAATAAATCTGGTTGGATAACGTTGGCAATAAAAAAATGTCTGAATATATAAAAGAGATCAATAATCCTTGGAGGGTACGGCCGAGGTGTGAAACCATTTTACGCCAGTTATTTAAAGACCCATGTATCCTCCACATGATGGAAAAAGGAATACCATACTGCAGCCGTAGTATGTAAAAAGAACGAAAATAGGCGTAATATACGCCCCACATCTGTTAAATTCTTCTAGAGCAGGTTTTTTTTTCTGCTTCGGACTAACGTACAGTCAGTTCCCACCATTACGTAACCCCTCTTTAAAAAAACCGGCCAAGAGCGTGTCGGGACACACTCAGTGTAGGGTTCCGTAGTTTCCCGTCCGTCACAGATGTAGTTATAAGATACCGCCAATGCCAAGGAGAGACCAACCGAACAATTCGATAATACCAGGCCCAATGTAATAAGTACCTACAGCGCCATCTCTCGGGGAATTGGGTTACTAATTAATACATAGACGTGCCAGAAGTTTTCGGTGGTAATTTTGGATTGCGAGAACCGATTTTAATAATTCTTTCTTTGTTTGAAAGAAGATACGTTCAGGATAATAAAATTATGTAAACGAAGTTAAAAAAAATGCTTGCATATACGATTATACTACAAACTTAGTCCAGAAATTATTTTGTACAACTTTTTGTCTTTTTTGTACAAAAACTTGTTTCCATCCAAGTTCAAAATGATTTTCCTAGAAACTCCTTATAAAGTTCTACTTTTCAGATTTTTTCATATTTTCTAAACTTCAAAAGTTAGAGGGGAAAAAAATAAAAAAATATTGGACACATTGTTTTTTACTTTTGGAGCGATTATTTCCGAAATTATTGACATTATCAAAAAATTATCTTAGTAAACCGAGACGTCATGCGATCGCATGACGTCTCACTTTAATAATATTCAAAAGAAAGTGACAGCATGCGAGATAAACCAAGTCTAAGTTAAACCAGGTTTATCTACCTTTTGTAATAAGGCGGTAAGGGTTCCTAGTTGACTACGGAACCCTAAAAAGAGGGCAAGTAGTGTGAGAAGAGGGGTCAGGTAATGCTGGGTACTGACTGTACCTTGACTTAGACTATCCGTTTAGGGGGTTACCATGGGCTACGGTTTGTTCGAAAGAGATACCGCGGCCTCGACACAAAGGGTTAAGAAGGAACATGGGTGGTTTTTAGTCAGTAGAAGTCTGACACCCCCTACTATATAGCCCAGAGCGGGAGGAGCCAATTTGATGAATTACTTACCCACCAAAAAAAAAAGTTGGAGTTACCATGACGACGTAAAGCAGTATTGTTTATTCTTGAAGCTATAGAAGACGTCTAATTCCATTTCTTTTCCACACTTGGGTCATGGTAGACCACCAGTAGTGATGCCCTAGCTAAAGTGATCCCGTAACAAGGCAGGCTTGACAAGGGTTCGCTCGTTTTAAGCAAGCCAAGCTTTTTAAGCCTGTATAGTACCGCCATTACTGACAATATCATTCAAACATTCTTGGAGTGGGTTATATTATCTTCTTATCATACATTGCGAAGAGCTTGTGGCTAAACAGCCCCTCGGGGTCGATCTTCAGGTTAAGCTGCGCTATCCTGGGTTGGTCCGTGAATGGGTGTCCACCGATTACATATCGAGTTCCCTCCGTGCTTCGGAAAAGCACGTTAACCCGTTGGTCCCGACTATCCTTTGTAGATCTTTGGGCTCGTTTACGGAGACGCGGGGCGTCGCGCGGCGCGTGCAGAAGGCAGAAGGCGTCTCGTGTTTTTTTTATTATTTTACTGAGAGACGGGTCCACCGCAACAAACGCTAGATTTTAAACTAATGAGCAAAAATAGCTTATCCTCACCAGATGTTGATATCATACTTTGCTGAACAATTAAATCCCCTGTTAAAAACCTACTGATTTCACACACAAAATGAAAGCTCGTTATATCGATTAATTGTTGTATTTCTCTATTGATATATTTGACTCCCAAATGTGATTGTAGTGTTGTATTTACTCGATATTTATTCCATTTCTGTAACTAATTGCATTTTATTATTTGTTTTTGTAACTTATGTACTTAAAACTAACTACGCATTCGCTTCATTCATACCACCAGTGTATATTGCATTTTCTTCTGTAAAACTTTTTTATTATTTAAATAAGTTGCCATGTATTTTAATGTGGTTTGTCACAGTTAAGGTACCGGGATATTGATTTAAGCGAATTTTTATTTGGTGAGGATTGTTAATAATAGAGTAAGATCCCAGGGCCGCCAGACGTCACGTATTTTCTGACGAAGGAAATGTGGACGATTGAGTAGTGTTAGTATGAACTAAGAACACACTACTACCAGCTAGCTTGCTTGGACGGCCAATTTTCAGGTATCAGGTCATCAAGGTACACAAAAAAATTACTTACTTCACGTATTTTCTCCAAGCTGATTGTTACGTATATTGTAGGCAATATCCTTAAAAATAAGTTGCCAATACTCCCAGACACTTCCTAGCGGCCGTTTTGCTTAACAGACGCTTTAAAGTTCCCAAAAAGTTTAGACTTAAACGTATTGTGGCTGTTTACCCGAGATCGCATGGCATCGCTCGTGTGGCTGACATACAGACCTCCAGTGGACTCATTCGGTGGGCATTCAACAGGATCTGTCCATTGCCTGTGTCTTCAGAATTTTGTTGAAAACGTTGCTTTCAACGCTCGGCTGCATTTTTGTGCGCCTGCCCACTAAAGCATGGCAACATCTCGATCAAATAGCTTTAAGTATTAAATCATAAGGAGTTTAGTATTCTTTAAAGCGTCTGTTAAGCAATACGGCCGACGGAAAGTGTCTGGGAGTATTTGCGACTTATTTTTAAGGATATACGTAAAAATCAGCTTGGAGAAAATACGCGAAGTAAGTAATTTTTTTGTGTACCTTGATGACCTGATACCTGAAAATTGGCCGTCCAAGCAAGCTAGCTGGTAGTAGTGTGTTCTTAGTTCATACTAACACTACTCAATCGTCCACATTTCCTTCGTCAGAAAATACGTGACGTCTGGCGGCCCTGGGATCTTGGACTATAATGTACCTATGTTTTTTTGTATAATTTGTTTATGTATAGATGTTACCAATTTGTTTTTTTGAAAGTTTAAACGAATTTCATTGTTGCATTGTGAATGTTTTTTAGCTGATTTTAAAGGTGTGGTAAAGTACGGTACTTATGAGTACCTTGTCTTTCAGTATGTTTTATTATAAACAGTGCCCTGCATTACCTTATACCCATCATCCTCTGTTTTGATTTGTGTGGGTCAGGTTATGTACGGTCGAACAAACTATTTGGTATCCACGCAAAAATATTTAAAATAGATTGAAGTACACTGCCAATATTGAATATAATTTTAATGAACAGATATTGTTGTTGCTGTGTATCGTTTGACACCAGTTAACTGGCTGTGTACCAAATATCTTGTCCAACTGTCCGTACGTAGGTCACTGACTGTACTAAAACTGTCTTGATTTTATCAATAGTAACTTTCTCCAAAAGAGAGAGAGAGATGTGTTTCAATCGAATGCATCATATGTCTCAACTTCAAATAGTAAATTTGAAATCTAAATGATCTTCCCGATGTCAGAAGACGTAAGTGCCATTATCAAACATTCACAATGACTGTATATACGATTTGTGATAATTATTATAGTAAACAGAAGGTGCAATAAAATTAAGTTGGCTAGATTCGGCTAGAAATTTTGATTTTTATATATTTGTATATA
This sequence comes from Diarsia dahlii, assembly GCA_949775195.1. Classification (NCBI taxonomy): domain Eukaryota; kingdom Metazoa; phylum Arthropoda; class Insecta; order Lepidoptera; family Noctuidae; genus Diarsia; species Diarsia dahlii. The sequence continues at coordinate 17,227,979 of OX459193.1, forward strand.
ATTTTTTCGCGCTAGTAATACAGAAATAATAACACGTAGATCTATAAGGTGGAAAGGCATTTTTGTTGAATTAATTTGTATGTAATGGTGAGAACACATTTGTATGCCATGGATCAGCGTTTTCGAGTATCTCTATCTCATTCTGTCACGTAAAGGAGTCATTTGGCGGAGCGAGAGGCCCGCATTCTTCTCCTTAGCGTGGTGATGGTATATTTTCATCAAATATATTTGAAAGGAGCACTTTAACGTACGGCCGGACCTCTCACTTTATTGAGTTGCAATTTTAAGCCACAGAGGGTAAAAGATACGAGAAAATGCTGATCGTGTGTGTAAATGTAATTTGATCCAAAAATTACAATTTTTAAATTACTATAAGTATTTTGAAACTAGACATAGAAATGTCCTAAAATCACAGAAACACCACTATTTTAGAATTAAAAATTGTTAGTAGATTAGAATTTAAACTATATGCATTGAAATAGTTACATCTCATAATAATAACGCGGCAACATTGAGAAAAAAAAATGGATGAGTGTGGAAATGAACGTTTCTGCCTATAGTAATGTTACGTCCATATCTAGAATATTGTCATAGAAATAATATAAGCGACCGTGTTGCCGACGAGTAACGTAACGAAGACTGAGTTGTGTATAGTGTGAATTGGAAGTCATTTTATTTTTAAGTTTCATCCTCTGACATTCTATACAACCTCCGCCATGAGTCTATCCACTCCACAATTTCCTTTGCCTCTTATTTTATAGACATCACTTTTTAAATTCTAGCTGTCGTAAACTCATGGTGGGGGTAAATTGTTTTCTTTTTCATTGTGTATCTGTAGATAGCAAATATGTACATGCTTAACACTGTTTTTATTATTCCTATAAGCAAAGGTGATTTTTATTTTGTTTTATGCTTAAATAAAGGAATTGATCGAAATTGTTCCTCTTTTTATTTCAGTTCTTACTCCTAAGATATTAATTTCTTTGTGGTGTTTTCCCAACCAACAAGAGTATTTATACAGCCAACCATTTCAAGTAGGTGCAATCTGGTGGATTTAGGTTTAATTGAGGCATGGATTGCCACCTCGCAATATTTAAATGAGAACTATTTAAAAATATTTAAATCTTTCAAAGAGTGCATGTTCTCTACAACATAAAACTAAGATCAATACGATAGGAGAAATTCACGTATAAAAGTTACTATAGTAGTAACGTATTTTGTTCTCGTAATAAACCTTACGTTATACAGCATGCAGCCTCCGGTCAATGCCATTAGGACAAACCTAAGTTATTATCTCCCAGTCCGTTATGACATTGACCTAAAATAATGATTATGGTATTGACCTACAGGCTACAGCTGCTTTTTCGTTGCAATGCAATGTAAAATAAGTAAGTGTATGCGGAGATTCAGTAAAAGCGTTTATTAAATTACATAATAAGAACTATTTTAATCCCACTGACGTTAGCAACAAAACTGGGATCAGACTGCTCATGGGTAAGACAGTATTTCGCAGTTTCTGCGGGGGAAAAGGTACTCTTTTGAGTGACAAAGACAGCATGATGAGCAAAGAACAAACATGAAAGAGATAGCACGTTATGATAATCCATTGGCAGCTACTTTTTCTTTGACCTCCTTGACCATCAGTTTGACAAGGTTGTCCAGATCGACCTCTGGTTTCCAATTCCAGTCTCGCCGAGCTTCGCTGTCGTCGAATACTTGCGGCCAGGAATCAGCTGTAATCAGTGTTACAACCTGTATCAGTATTAAGTCTTTGAATAGGCTCCGGACACAGGTTGGCCGAAGAAAGGGAATCCTGTTCAGGTTCCTGTTCAGTTCAGGAGATTCATAGATGACTCTCCCGGAGAGTCATCTATGAATCTCCACCTGTCTCCCCTAGCGCGTGAATGTCGTGTTGCCCCACAAACGATGGGACACCTGATATCGTGTCCTGCCTGTCCTGTCGCTTGCACATGGATGGACGCTACTGAAAGTGCCGAACTCGTCACCAAATTTTGGTTCGACGCAATTTAGATTGTCACGCTAAGATTAAGTATTTAAACGGAGCTTAACAAAGTTAGATAAAGGGCTACGAATCCGAGGTCAGTAGGTACCTACTGCTTGTAATCGATCTGGCCAATATCCCACAATACCACAGATCTGACAGATCCAACAATACCTAGATCAACATTTTCGGAGGGTTCTTAGCCATTCACGGTTTTGAGGGATGCACCAATTTACTGGTTACATTTCTTCAATCGCTTTTGTACATTTTACTGTTTTTAAGCACTTTGCTTATTTATTTACATGCGCTTAGGAACATAATTATCGTGTAATTATATCACTGACTTTGAACTATTCTTGTTTACGTAAATAATATGATATTATTACTCACCGATTTCCTGCCTGCTATCGGGCTGATAAGTGATCTTGAATTCTGGTATATATTTAACCATAGCGTCTGTTAGTTCTTCGGGTGTAAAACTCATTGATGTTACATTGTAGACTCTTCTGTTTAGGATCTCATTGGGTGCCTCTAAATATTCTGAGAGAGCTCGAAGGGCATCCCTAACGTGCATCATAGGGAGCCTCGTGTCGGGTTTGAGGTAGCATTGGTACTGGCCTTTGCGAATGACATCGTGGAAGACCGCAATGGCATAGTCTGTGAATAAAGATGTGGCAGTTCAGGATTTGTTTGGAAGTATTGACTCAAGCAAATTTTTGGGATCTCTCTGTGTCGTATCTATGTGGTATGAGGAGCCTTCTAGACCAGGGCCGAAGCCTTCAAAAATGGTAAAAAATGAAAAAAAATTACAGTAGGATGAAACCCATTAGAAAAGGAGGGGAATATGATCAAAATGAAAGGAAAAATAAATTACGGTCGATCCGAGTTCGGGAAGTGGGGGTGGGGGGGTTTTAAGGGGGAAAGCGGTTTATCTCGATTTCCGGCAAAACTACAAGTCCTATGGAAAAAAGTTAAATGGCAAAGTTGTAGGTAATAAAAAGATCTACAACTTTTGTCTTTGTAATTTTTTCACATAACCTCAAAATTTAGGTGAAAAATTCAAAAAATCAAGTTGTTGGTTTTTAATTTTTATCTTTTACAAAAAACATTTTCTTTTTCACGAAATTTAGTGAAAACTTACATTTTTATGCCCTTAATACACTGTAATTTTTTTGATGAAAAATATTTATTTTTCACTTTATTATTGACTTAATATCGAAAAATCAGCCTTATTTTCAATCGAAAATTCTGACGTCAAAATATCTGCTTTTTTTATAAAGTTGGTAGGCGTTGTGTTCCTTATAATCTCTACTTTCTGATGATGTATAAAAAATATACATTGCAATGGTAAATTTTCTCAGAAAATGTAAATACAGCTGCTGCGAAATAATATCCACTACCAAATAATAAGGCCTAGTCAAGAAATTATAAGCGTATTTATTGCTGTTTTATGCCTATTTATTGTTATTAAGATAATTTATATATCGTGGAGACCTACGGAAAATTTTGGCCCATCAAAAGGTATTTTACAGAGAAGTGGGGAGGGGCTAGGAGGGTTTGGCCCTTACTACCTGTTATTTTGTAGCAGCTGATTTTGCTTTTTCTGAGAAAATTTACTATTGCAATGTATATTTTTTATACATCATCAGAAAGTAGAGATTATAAGGAACACAACGCCCACCGACTTTTTAAAAAAAGCAGATATTTTGACGTCAGAATTTTCGATTGAAAATATGGCTGATTTTTCGATATTAAGTCAATAATAAAGTGAAAAATAAATAGTTTTTACCAAAAAAATTACAGTGTATTTGGATCTTAATAAGGTAAGATTTCACTAAATTTCGTAGAAAAAATTTTTTTTTTTGAAAAAGATATAAATAAAAAACCAAAAACTTGGTTTTTTAAATTTTTCACCTTAATTTTGAGGTTATGTGAAAAAATGGAAAATACAAAAGTTGTAGATCTTTTTATTACCTACAACTTTGCCATTTAACTTTTTTCCATAGGACTTGTAGTTTTGCCGGAAATCGAGATAAACCGCTTTCCCCCCTTAAAACCCCCCCACCCCCACTTCCCGAACTCGGATCGACCGTAATTTATTTTTCCTTTCATTTTGATCATATTCCCCTCCTTTTCTAATGGGTTTCATCCTACTGTAATTTTTTTTGGTTTCAAAAATTATCGACCCTGGTCTATTCATTTTTAGATCTCTATAGAAAAAAAACTAACATTATTTGCAAGCCACGTTCTTGTAGAACTCATTCAGCTTCCTCGTTCAAGGTTATTCGGCCAGAAATTTTTGCATAGGTAATATCACAATAACATCCAAATATAAGTACCAAAGAGCCCGTCTCGGAAAATTAACACAGACAACGTATGTTAGAAACCAGAATATACTGTACTTAAAGGAAAAGTTGTTGCCAAGCAAATAGCAGCTTCTAATATTTAGTTTTAACTTTCTTTCTAATGACTGAAAATGTAATCTATGTTATATTGTTGTATATAACCAATGATTATTTTTTAACCATGATTTTGGTTTTTAACCATTGTCTATACAAAAATATGAGTGCAGGGCAGTGGTCCAACTGCTCTGTCCTATTAGTAAAGACCAACTGCCAACTTTAAAAATATTGGACCACAGCACCTTTTGCTCTCAAAAGGTGCTGTGGTCACTCTATTCTCCTGGTAGTTTGATCGATTGGGATTAAATTATTTAACTATCAAATTCAATCCTTTTAGGGTAGGTAAGTTATTTTTAAATGAATTGGACCACGGAACTCTCAGAACCACTGCCCCGCACTGAAAAATATAAGAACCTACCTCAGTACTATAATTTTGTTTTACTAGGCACCATCGAAATGGTGTCTATACGCGCGACCGGTTTTATTAACATGCCTATCTATGTACTTATAATGTGTGTCTAGTCAGCCGGTAAATATAAATAGAGTCCAGAAATCGATGAGAGATCAAAATGAAAATAATATAACACTATCCTCACCTGTAGTGCCTCCGCCGGGTGGATCACTAGATATGACACCAGGGAACCTCAGGCAACGGAAGTCCAAACCGAATTTATGATAATAGTATTCCCCTAAAAGTTCCGCATGCACTTTAGACACACCATAAATAGTCCTTGGTCTTTGTATAGTTATATTTGGCGTAGGATTTCTAGGAGAGTCTGGACCAAAAGCCCCGATTGTACTTGGCACAAAGATCCTTAGATTATACTGTTTGGCAAGTTCAATAACATTATGCACTCCTTCTATATTCACACGTACGGCTAAAGGAACATTTTGCTCTCCAATTGCACTGAGGAGGGCTGAGAAGTGGATCAGCCAGTCCACCCTGTGATCCACAACGGTTTTCTGCAGGCCCTTGAAGTCTAGAATGTCTACGAATATGTAAGGGCCATCATTGACTATGTCCTGGGACGGCTTGATTATATCGGAGAGGATGACGTTGTCCCTGCCATATTTTCCTCGAAGGTATCTGGCGCACTCTACGCCTAGTTGACCGAGGCCTCCTGTAAATACAGAACATTTATGACACACTGAATCCTTTAGAAGGTTAACTTATTTTTCATTACTCATACTCTGAAAGTAGGTCATGACATGCCTGCGGAGCGGGTTGAAAGTACTACTTTTCAGCCCTAGGGAGAATCGCTTTCTACTGACAGCTGTCAAATTATTTGATGTAATTGGGAGCAAGCCTATTGCCACCAACTGATGTGATTAGGTGCAAGCCTATTGCCATCAATAAATGTAATTAGGAGCAAGCCTATTGGCATCAACCAATCTAATTAGGAGCAAGCCTATTGCTATCCACCGATTTAGGTCATTGGGAGCAAGCCTATTGCCATCAACCAATTTAATTAGGAGCAAGCCTATTATTATCAACTGAAGTAATTGGGGGCAAGCCTATTGCCTTCAACCAATTTAATTAGGAGCAAGCCTATTGCCATCAACCAATCTAATTAGGAGCAAGCCTATTGCCATCAACCGATGTAATTAGGAGCGCGCCTATTGCCATCAACCAATCTAATTAGGAACAAGCCTATTGACATCAACCGATTTAATTAGGAGCAAGCCTATTGCCATCAACCAATCTAATTAGGAGCAATCCTATTGCCATCAACCGATGGAATTAGGAGCAAGCCTATTGCCATCCACCGATTAGATTTAACCGATTTTAAGTGTTTCTCTAATGTTTACTTTTTAATTAAATTTTATTGTCAATTTGTTTTTTCTTTCTTTCGATTTAGGTAATTGGGCGCAAGCCTATTCCCATCAACTTTCCTTGTATTCGTAATGAAAAGCACAGTGTTTACCTCGGGTTAAAGACTTATTTAGTCCCTCGAACTATTAGCGCCCTCGCTGCGCTCAGGCGCCAAACCTCGCCTCGGGGACTAAATAAGTTACTTTCACCCCTAAGGTAACAATGTACTATATCAGACTTACAGACTAAATAAATATATTGCAGACAACTGCGACTCTTAGTAAAGGGAGACAATTTTACTGCGTTTCCGAATAAATAAATACTTATAGCACAAGACTATGCTAATCGTAGAAAATACGGCGACACGTGTCTGTTTTTCTTAGGCAAACATGTTTTTGCAATACTTACTTAATTTTGCTACGACGTAACATAATAGATTACGCACTAGAATATTATTTATGCAAAACAAATCATGAGGAAGTTCGAGACATAGATTGGCGATTGGTCAGCGTTGAAGCATCGGACTCAAATTTTGTCATAACTTTGGAGGTCACCGCTATTATTCGCGAAATTCTTTTAGGAACGCGGTAGGCCGTAGGGTGTCATGTTTGCGCGTGATTGGAATTCAACGAATGAAATCCAAGCCACATGGGTAACACTCCGTTCATTGATAAGTTGACAACGACAGGAATAAATACAGTTTTGAACTTTTGATAGCAGACGATGAAATTATAGATTCATCTTAACGGTTAACACGGGATGACACAATTACAGACACAACTGCCATTGTGGCCTTGTAGGTCAGAGCGATCTTCGTAAGATTAAACAATATTGTAGAATTTAAATATTAAATATTTGAATAAGGCGATAGCTCTGGTGAGCTTGGAACCTCTTCCAAGCTCACCAGAGCTATCGCCATATAGCTATCGTTTTAATATTAAATTTATTAAAACCAATAACCACAAAAAAAATTAAGAACTAGTGCATATTTGGGATGCAGTGGTAGTATGAATGGCTTTTAAAAAGATAGTCTTGGTCCAAGTAGGCTCGAGTGCCGCGTCCCGGTATTTTTTTTTCTTGCCTAATTTACGCTGCTGCTGCCGCGCTGTGGCCAATACGGGTTTTGGTAATTAGAAAGAAAGAAAGAAAAAATATTTATTGCCGCAGAATTATATAGGTAGGTACAATAAAAAAGCAGTAAACACAACTTACAACAAAAAAAAAAAATTTGGTACAAAGAAGAAAAAAAAAAGTTTGAGTTTACATAACACTTAAAAATTAAAATAAAAAACAACTGCGACAAATAGGTTACCACTCAGCATGGTGCTGCTAGTATGTATGTAGCATGGTATGCTGAGTAATTACTTACTCTCCTTTCTGTCTGAGGCAGAGAAAACATTTCTGGTGCCGTTTTTTGTTTTCGGCAAGGTATAAGTATTTTAATCTTTGGTTTGAAAACAGTTTGTACTGGTTGTTTCAACCACACGACTACCGATACCGGAATGCATGCGTTTGAGCAACAATTCGTCATTCTCGTGCTGCTGCACTTTCGCTTTAATTCGATCATTAACTCTGATATTATTAGAAACTATCACATTCTTTTGAATAGGCTGTTTTATTAGGTACATGTAAGTAGAAACAGCCTTCACAGTATTTTATCCTTTCACTATTGACGGTGTCTATGACCTAAAGACCTAACCGCAGCGTTAGCGTTTTATTTTTTGATCTAGTGCTATTTTATTAATTGTTTTTATTTTATGAACATTGTCGTTTCTTTTAGTGTTATAGAAAATATTTCTGCTGATTTTCAGCATGTCACTTATTTATTTTTACTCCACTATTTGCTCCGTTCCATTTTCATTTTCACTTTTAAGCGTAACAAGTAAAAACACTTACCCGTAATCAAAATCTTTGGCGGTTTTTTCAAAGTAGTATTTCCAGTATAATTTCTAATATTTAATTTAATAGAAGTCCGATATAAATTCCTAAACATAATTACTGATGATCTAGCGTCAGATATACGACACGATAAAACACTGAGTAAGACAAACGGTAACTGGTAAACAGAACGGAGGGGTCTCTCGCGTGAGGTAGAAACAGGTTGTAAACCAATATTAATTCTACCTATGTACGAGTGAATCGTACGATGACACCAGCTATAAAGAAATGAGCCTTATTTCCTTGACTATAAGCTGCAATAGCCCATGAAGATATTTGGTGGGTGTGTCGCCTCTCACGTCAATTTTTCGACAAAAAACTTGACATTGAATTTTTTACACCTGTAAATAAATTAGCAGTGGAAAAAATATCGGTGTTTATGTTAGCACATTCAGTTGGTGTAGGATCTAAGGTGGGTGTGTTGGATACAAGAAAAGTAAGAGCAGAACTTAGTTATTTCTCAATAAATTGGCCGTAATACATTGATACAGATATGTCTGCATGTGTTCCAATTTTTCATTGCCGTCACTGGCTAATTTATACAGGTGTGTCTTAACCACACGATGAGAACAAACTTTCCTTCCTACTGCCCTAATGGCTACAGTAGGCACCACACAACCCCTCAATAATGCAATTGTTGGGAATTTGGGATAGCCCTAATGGGCTGACTCCAACTGGTACTGACTTAAACCAGCTAAATCGAAGTGCCGGCCGGGTTGCATTGGAGAGGGATAATTTGAATTAGCGTTGGTTTGAACTGGACTACTAGAGTAAGACTAACCTCAGACCAATATTTTTGTATTGAATTTTGATTGGCTATTGGTTTTCAATATCATAATCGCTTAAAACACGATACCTAAGTAGGTAGATGAATACTTAGACTGTACACTATATTATATGTTTTATATTTGTTGAAGTTCAAGATTTAAATTTTGTGTTGGCTAACTCTGAGGGCAAGTTGGCATACCCTACTAATTAAAGGATGGTCACGTGCCGTCTAACCACGTGAACATTTACCAGCAGTCATCATACAAATATGAAACACGTCTACTAGGGTCACATTGGTATTAAGTACTAGTTCGCCTAGCAACTACTCGGTTTGATTAGTTTAATTTTCCACAGATACATGCTGCTTCACAAGTGAATAGAAGTAGGAAATTATATTTTTCCTACTCCTCCGCTATTCTTTTCTGATTAATTTTGTTGCGGAATCCAAGACAGTTAAATTGTTTCTCTGGGACTTTGTCGAGCTTCATTCTGGCTTTCAGGAGTTGCAGTGGTTTGAGTGTAGTGAGGGCTTGTTACAAAAACAAAAGTGAATATAGTTCTTTACCTAGGTCATCAATTCATCACCTACCTGTATGTTAAGCGTTAGGTTCCCACAGGGTACGCGATTTGCCCTATTTCATCACAGCGTTAAAGTAGGGAAGTTATATAATAATTTGAGTAGCTATCATTAGGACTCTTATATAATAATTAAATTGAAACTCTCTAAATCGTAATTTAAAGAATTCCATTCCAATTACAACGTGCGTTTTAAAAATATACTTAATTTAGCTTAAAATGAAACAAAGCCAGCATAACATACGTCCACGGTCCGTATAATAGTTTGGTTACATTAAAACGCAGATTTTGATCTCAGTGTTATTTGCCCACAAACACAGATCTATTATTTTTTGTGCGACATGCATACCAAGGTTAGCAGGACGTGAGCAGGTTTTCGCAAACTCACGAACTTAAGAATTGGCAAACAACTTTTGTTTTTATTTCGCATACGGCGCTTCTTATTTAGGAATTTTATTAGCACCTTCGTCTTTGACGTCACCTCACGACTTTTTTAGAATTATTCCCAATAGTCTCTAGCGCTGTCCTCCGGGGTGACAGCTGGAAAGTGTCTTCCCAGTTGTCACCGGGGTAACAAATTGTGCCGACTGTTCCCTTTGAAAACTGACTACTACAAATGGGAAGTCTGTTTCTCAGTTGTCACCGGGGGGTGACATTTGCTACGATTCCACGATTCCAATAAAATATTAACTATTAAGTATCTAAGTAAATAAAAATGTCAAAAAAGTTACCCCCCGGTGACAACTGAGAAATAGACTTCCCATTTGTCCCCACTAGTCAGTTTTCAAAGGGAACAGTCGGCACAAATTGTCACACCGGTGACAACTGGGAAGACAATTCCCAGCTGTCAACCCGGAGGACAGGGCTAGAGGGGACTATTGGGAATATTCCCTTTTTTATTCAAAATCAAAACATTTATTTCAAGAATAGGGGATCGGACTGACTCAAAAAAATATGATTCTGTTTAGTCCGTCAGTTAGATTATCGAAAAATATTGGATACGTGTTTTTTGTTTTGTCAAATCAATAAAAATTGACGAAGATAAAGCGCGTCAAAGATCATGGAGTGGGGCTTGAAACGTCACTTGAAGACCGTACAAAATGTACTATCATATGACGTCACACGAGTTTTCGAAGCACTGTATCGTCTTCATCTTTTGTTTACGTGAAAAAATAAAAAATATGTGGTTAATATTTTTTGGAAATCTATTTGACGGACTAATTAGTTTTTTTTTGTCCGATCCCCTATTACAGGCACTTTTGAATAGTCGAACAAAACTAACTGCGGCACTCAGAGATATCCAACGATTACTCAAGCCGCCACCCAGCAAAGGCCTGACATACTTTCGTATGAAATCGTATGACAAAACTGCCAAAACCTTTACCAAGCGACGGCCCAAGCAACCACTGAAGCTCTCCGAGTGCGGCAGTAAACTACTAAACTAACGCCCAAATACTCAAACGCCACCCAACCACAAGCAACCCTCAAAAACTCCCGCCATCTCTGTCACTCTGCGTTAAAGTAACAAAGACAGCACGAGATCCAAGTGCCGCCCACAATAGGGGATCGGACTGGGTCAAAATAATATGATTCTGTTTAGTCCGTAAGTTAGATTATCGAAAAATATTGAATACGTGTTTTTTGTTTTATCGAATCAATAAAAAATTACGAAGATAAAACGCTTTAAAGATCATGGAGTGGGGCTTGAAACGTCAGTTGTAGGTACAAAATGTACTATCATATGACGTCACACGAGTTTTCGAAGCACTGTATCGTCTTCATTTTTTGTTTAGGTGAAAAAAGAAAAAATACGTGTCCAATATTTTTTGAAAATCTATCTGACGGACTAATTAGTTTTTTTTTTGTCCGATCCCCTATTGAGCGACAATAATAATTGAGTTATTGATTTATTGAGTAAGGTACTAAGGTACAATTAATTTGTCAAGTTCAGACGGTATGTACCATTTTAGATAAAAAGAAAGAAAGAAAAAGTATTTATTGGTTTCACACCAGGACAAAACAAATTGACAAAAAAAAAAAAAATTAAAAGCTAACAGTGTAAACATAATTGAGAAACACTTAAAATTAGGACATAATAAATACATAATACACACAATACACAGCCACACACAGACACACACACACATACACAGACCTAATAGATACGATACTTACCGTCACACCTGCATGTACCTAATCTCTGAAGAGTTTGGCAGAAGTGTAGGTATCTTCTTAGGGCACCAAAATTTCGCGCCAGTTATGTTTAAGTCCTATGTAGGTAATATTTAAGGGCGAATCTATTGCCACCAACTCGGTCTGCTACTGACAATTTCCACAATGTAAGTACATGTGTAATTTAAATGAAATTACACTTGTATTGTTTGTATTTCTGATTACTTACAGACATGTTTCAATAGAGTAATTAAGGCGACACATGGCAATTTTATTGTCCAAGCGACCACCCTTCCTAGTTACCACATCGTACGATTTAATCGAGATAAGTCGCTTAAGCATTCTTTATTTTGCAACTTACGGTCAAAGAGTACAAAATGTTGAGCAGATGAAAAGGTGGTGTCTAATTCTAGGCCAACTAGGGTAGCGCTTTTGATTCTACAAACCAAACTACTGGTTAGGTAAGCCAGATAGTCAGGACTCAGGACACAGAGAGAGCTCAAGTAGTCGAATAGATGACATAATAACTCAGACTCGTTAAACTGATTTGCTAGATGTCAAACGAACAAGTTTATAGCTCTATATTCTCTTTAACTAACTGCAGAGCAGTTAGCAAGGTCGTGGTCCTACTGGCTATGTCTTCTTAAATACCCCAGGAGGACGAAACTCCAGTTTACCACCTGCCTACAGTGGACACCAGATTCCGTAGCGAGTCGTCACTCTGCTCGGCATAGTCCTCCTCCTATAATCGCATGTAATTTAGCTTAGCTCTATCTTCGTCTTCTCTAATCAAGTTACTGATCTCTCTCTTACCAGTAGACTGCAGAGTCAAGTCTGCAATAAAATTTTGGGGTGCATCATCACCATTAGCAGCCTTCCACTCACTGATGAGTATAGGCCTCCACCCTTGTGTGGCCACCATTCTTTCCTGGCCTGCGCGAATCTCAACCATGTCTTACTCCACCTATCTGGTTGTTGGTTTATATACCCACACTGGTTTTATCATCTCTCGGTAACCATTCAGTGGGAGCTCTACTCTACCTGTCATCACCACACCTGGCCAGGTATCCTAAGCATTGCGGGACCGTGAAGGGGACTTCACGGTCCCGCAATGCTATATTCTGGCCTTTGGGTTGCCTTTTCTTTATAAGCTACCGGATTCCTCTAAGAGGCAAATAGTGAAAACAAGACAACAGTTGAACGAACATCCTCATCTATGATAGTTTGCAAGTAGTTACGGGCGGCAGCACGCGCCACAATGGTGAAAGATAAGTTACTTGATGTGCATCGAGCTGTGAACCGAAAGTCTGGTGTTTACATGCGAAATACTCGCATCCCAGTTCACGTTGGGCCACCATAAGCCACGCTTGTCCATTCCGTTTTGTTTGTGTTTGTTGCGTAACAGTGATCGTGATTTAATCGAGATCAGAGGAGTTGACGCTGTGTTCTGTTCATCATCTTTGACGGTAAATCGATTAAGTTGTAATAAATGATAAAATGGAACGTAATAGTGTTCGTTTGTGAATGTGTCTATGGAAATTGCATTGTTTTAATGGCTCTAGATTAGATAATAATTATGAGGCTTTTCTTCTTCAATAAGTATTATTTGTTACTTAAATATTTACAGTCAGTTACAGTCTAGGTGTTCAAACAGGTTTGTCTGGTTTTTTGAACTAACAACATGTTTTATTGGTAAACGAATACCTATGCGAGTTCTAGGAAGTTAGGTGTTTTGCAGTTTTTTTAGGGTTCCGTAGTCAACTAGGAACCCTTATAGTTTCGCCATGTCTGTCTGTCCGTCCGTCCGTCCTCGCTTAATCTTTGTGACCGTTAGCACTAGAAAGCTGAAATTTGGTACCAATATGTGTATCAATCACGCCGACAAAATGGTAAAATAAAAATTGGAAAAAAATGTTTTATTAGGGTAGCCCCCCTATATGTAAAGTGGGAAGTGATTTTTTTTTTAATTTCAACCCTAACGTGTGATATATTGTTGGAAAGGTATTTAAAAATAAATAGGGGTTTACTAAAATCATTTTTTGATAATGTCAATAATTTCGGAAATAATCGCTCCAAAAGTAAAAAACAATGTGTCCCCCCCCCCCTCTAACTTTTGAACCATAAGTTTAGAAAATATGAAAAAAATCTGAAAAGTAGAACTTTATAAGGACTTTCTAGGAAAATCATTTTGAACTTGGATGGAAACAACAGATGGAAACAGCAATTATCCAATATAATTTGTTCCCTGAATCGTATGAGCGCCTATACAATCCAGAGGTCAAGTTTCATTGGCCCGTAGAAGAAATTGTATAAATAATTATAGCATACCGTTTTGGTACGGAACCCTTCATGTGCGAGTCCGACTCGCTCTTGGCCAGTTTTAGGTATTTGATATCGATTCTACTAAATTTAATTTACTATGCTTTTAGTAAGGACTGGCAGGATTAAAATTTGACTCTTTTCCGCAACCCAATCGTCTAAACATAGATTTGTTTAGACGATTGGGTTGACTTTTTCACTAAAATCTATGTGAACTGTCTCAAATCAATGGGAACCATAAGTGACTGGGAAACTTTATGTTGTTATTTAATTTAATGAAACTGTATTTAATTGAATGCAAGTACCGATTCATCTAACTAATAAATATGCAAGAGATAAGGATCCATTAACTGCATGCGCGTGCACAATGCATTTGCTTTCCCAACATTGACACATTTGTGACATTTGAGGCTCCATTTTTTAATGGAAAACTCAATGTAGCTGGTTTTTCCATGAACTTTTTCAAAATCAAAACATTTATTTCAAGTAGGCCAATTACAGGCACTTTTGAATAGTCGAACAAAACTAACTGCCGCACTCAGAGATATCCAACGATCACTCAAGTCGCCACCCAGCCAGGCCTGACAAACTTTTGTATGACAAAACTGCCAAAACCTTTACCAAGCGACGACGACGGCCCAAGCAACCACTGAAGCTCTCCGAGTGCGGAAATTTGCTCAGTTGTCTCGATCTTGTGTTATTTGACACATCTGGGTTGTCTTTGCTGTAATTAGTGCATCATCATCTTCCTGCCCATGTCCTATGTTACTTGGGGTCGGCACAACACGTTTTTTTCTTCCTCTGTCAACTGTCACGATATCATTTACTCTTTTTCCTTTCATATCATTCCTACACAATCCATTCATCGTTGCCTTAGTCTTCCTCTCTCTCTCCATCCATCAACATGTATATTTGTCAATCTTTTAGTCCCTGGATGGATTCTGCATTACGTATAGTTAGAGACGGGAAAGTAATGTAGAATAAAAGACGGGTCGGTCCATTGAAATTGGAAGTTTATACAAAAAATCTTTAGTGAAGATGAACTTGGACTATCTACCGTGATTTGATCTGACACTTGACCTTACCGAATCTATAAGCAATCAAACACTCTTGGCACTACCAACTTGCCAACCTAGTTGCTATGAGAGTTAAGACCAATAACTGTCCTAGTTACCCTTCTAAATTGAAATATCCTTACAATCATTCAATTTGCAAGCTTGTTTCAAAGGTCAGTATGGCAAAATCGTTGTCTTAGCGGACTCCCCTCTTTATGGCTTTTTGACTTTTTAAGTGGGGTCTCCACTGCTTGTATTTTTGGTAGGTCAGTTATTAATTTCTCGAGGAACAAAAGGCTTAGCGTCTTTATGAACCTCCAGATCCTATAATTTAAGTAAGTTTTGTGGAAGCCACCTATTTCGGTGGCTTCCACAAAATTAAAGTGCAGCAAATCTTTTTCTTCCATACATTGATGGTTAAATAACGTCACATTTAACCGGCGCTAGGCTGTGGCATATCACAGCATCGTCAGCATCACAGATGACAGAAACAACAGCTCAGCATCATGCTGAGTAATAGTACGGAACCTTTCATGCGCCAGTCCGACTCGCACTTGGCCGACTTTTTGCCATTTTGTATGCACATAATGCATGATCCTGCGAAGATACGTATAAATATATTTTTCTTTCTTTTTTCCCCTTTCCTCACCTCTCTTTGGGACACAGTCCTCTTCTCAGAGTGCAGGTTCGTGGATGTCACATGTTAGGTGATTGCAGTTTCTCTACGGTATTTTCTTCACCATTTCGAGGACCAAAACTGTTTCAAATTGTTTCATCTTTTACACAATCCCGCCATGCTTTATTTTCTTCATTTGCACGTTGGCAATATCATCAACACGGAACACCCAAAGGCTCATATCATCTAATGAGAGTACAGACGTTTAAGAAGTCAGTTAGGGCACTAGGTTAGTGTGCTCCATCTAATATCTAAAACATTATGTTATGCGTAATTTACGATCGTCCGTAGTCCTTCACGGTTGCGTTTCGCTCCAGTTTTCAGCAAATTGTTTGATTGCGTAACAAGTCAATCAAATGTTGTATTAGGAGAGGTAGTGGTTACTGGATCTTTAGTATGCAATTTAGATTGCTATTGATATGTAGATAATCTACCGGTTACGTTAGATATTTTTCAAGCATGATGCAGTGATTTCATGACTTCTATTGTAAATGTTTCCATAACGAGAGCGCGGCCCGGGTTGACATAACCAAGTCTCTTTCATTTTTCGCAATTTTTCATGGTTTACCAGGTATCTACCTAGCTATCCATATTATTGACAAAACGCCCAAGCTCATAACCGACCTAAGTAGTGGGCTTTTTCATACTACCTTCTTATATCGCACTCGGGCAGTTTCTGAGAATAGGCTTCGTACACAGCGCGCCAACAATATGTATGGCGAACGCACTACCGGCTATATTGTACCGAGACTTATTAATAGTCTACCCTCAGAAATAAACAAATGTATTACAGATAAAAATATCAAATGTAAACTTAAGCAATATTACTTAAGTATGATGTAGGAATGATTGTAACTAATAAAAATACCTAAATATGTTAAGTAGCAATTGTATCGATGTCAATAACGAAATGCATCATTATACAGTTCGATATTGAGATAGCACAAGCATGATAGCACAAGTTTAAACCTTAGTGGTTTTTGGTTGCTATTTGTATGTATAATTCTGTATTCTTCTGTGTAAACGTTAAATAAATTAAAAAAAAATATATATATATATTGTACTATCCTTCTGTACCTAGAAATTTTGGCTGTCGCAGGCATAACTATCGTTATAATTAGTTTCTTACCTATAAACCCCGATCAAGACCATAAGTACAAATAACCTATTTCATTTACACTCTTCTTATAATATGGTTGCATTTATATTGAATATAATGTAGCCTTTTTCATTATCTATTTATAGAGTTATTCTTATCTGCAAGCAGCTCAAGTATGTATACAAGAGCCCTTCTAATGGTACTCGAAAGAGATTCTTTATTTTGTTTGAATTGCAAAATGAGTTGCTTTCTCGTTAGATTATTAAAACGGGTCCATATTGGCTCACCTAAAGTTCTTTATCCGAAATTGTTCTTCCTAACGATTTGTAATCCGAATGATCACTCTTCCTAAAATTTTTCATCCTAAAGTTTTCATTCATACTATTTGTAGTCCTACCGACGATGTTCATAACACTCATGTTTCCGAAAATTGGAATTCATAATATCATTAGTGTAAATATATTTAAACTCCTACTGTTTTTTATCCTAACGCTTTTATTCCTAAACATAATTACCATAATATTTTCACTCATACAACTGTTTAGAATGATTAAAGGTAGTTTCACTGATTTTTGTCTTGAAATAAAATAAATGAATGAAATTCAGGTCAGAGTGTCGTCTTGGGGGCACTATGAAAAAAATACTTAGAAAAATTTCGCGACCAATTTCGAGGTAGCGCTCGCCGGCCGCTGCCGCGGCACCGCTCGCTTCGCTCGCTCGGCTCGCGCGTAGTTGGTCACAGTTCTAACCTAACCTAACCTATGGATATCTTTGCATAGTATATAAGGTCCCATTAAAATAGGTGGACAAATTTTATCACAGCGTTTAGTAAGCCTAACTAAAGACATCTAAACAAAAAAAAAAAACACTTTATATAAAGTGATTTTATTTTGACTTAAAATAATAAATTGCCGGCACTCTAGAACAAACTCATCCTATAAAAGTAGGTATTTTATTTCTTATTCTTATATTTTTTTTTTGCTATTGTCCTTATTTTAGCGGTCTGAATGATTTCTAAAATTTTGTCCACCTATTTTAATGGGACCTTTTATAATACTGATTATTATGAATAAAAAGTAATATAAACAAAAAAAAAGATATGACTTTGAATAATAGTGTAAAAGATGGTTATGTTGAGAAAATATAGGAAAACAAATAATAGTGTAATAGATGTTTATTGCTACAGACATTATGAAGTCGAATGCTTCGGAATTAAAACATTAGAGACAGAGAAGTTAGGAATTGCGATTGTTAGGATGAAAAATGTTAGGAAGAACATTTTCGGACTTCCAATTATCGGAGTTGAAATTTTAGGTGAACTTTGGCGCACCCTATTAAAACACCTAATTCAATCATTAAGGAATTTTAGGGCCACAGTGAGGACAACACTTCGACCGGTAGTATTTCAGCGACTCGCTGCGTTCGATTCCCGCAAGGAACAAATATTTGCATAACCTAGCACACTGGTCTGGTAGTTTGTATATGTGAGTTGAAACGTTGGTAATGTTTGCAAGATCGAAGAAGAGATATCTACCTACAGGAGAAATCCTAGGGAGGACCAGCATTTCTTTTTTAAATTCCGATGTGTGTAAGTTAAAGGCCTTCCACTAGGTGGACGGACTACCGGTGGAAGGTTGCAAAAATAAGCTGGATAGGAGACGCACGAGACCAAGAATGTTACGGACGACACTTGGGGGAGGCCTATGTCAAGCTGGACGTCTTTCGGCCATTATAAAGATTATGATGATGGTATATCGAGCTAACGAAAACCGCTGGTGAAATGGCTGCTGATACTGAAAGTGTCGTACCTATCTGAAATGGTTTATGAAAATCATTGCCACACAAACAGCCATTTCAGCAGTTAAGAATAGCAGGTGTTCCTATCCAAAAAGTGTAAAAATTATCGACGCAAATATTATTGTTTACAATACGAACTAAAACAAAAGAAATCGAAAACGTAATTACATTGCGCCATATATCGTAATCCGAAAATGACTTTATGAAAAATTCGGAGGTTGTTATTGTTCTTAACAATGAGGAAAACTCACTCTTCCGGAACTATGTG
Organism: Diarsia dahlii; assembly: GCA_949775195.1. Lineage (NCBI taxonomy): Eukaryota > Metazoa > Arthropoda > Insecta > Lepidoptera > Noctuidae > Diarsia > Diarsia dahlii. The sequence goes on from OX459193.1 coordinate 17,246,864, forward strand.
CTAACAAGCTTAAAGATGATTCCGTGTTTTACTTACCTACATTATATGAAATATCTGTAAAAACAAATATTTTGTGAGTTTCCTCCGTACCTCGAAAAGCACAGGTTAGGTACATTTGTAATGTTTGTAGATCTTTGACGGTCCTTAAAGGTGATCAGTGGTCCAAAAGTTTGACAACCTGTCTTACCGAGGGGTATCATATTATTACCCATTATCTTATACTATACTAACTGGATTGTGGAGGTCAGATGGGCAATCAGTCGATATAAAATAATGGTAGTACCCATCTGCATCCGGTAGACAGGAAGCCGACCCCAACATAGTTGGGAAAAGGCTAGACAGATGATAATGATTCCTTGTACCCAGCGACCGTAAAGGATTAACCCGAATCGGTGTTTTCAACGGGTTAGATGCAAAAGATAGTGATAGGGTTAGCCCGCGCTTAGTGCTTTTTGTCTTTCATTCTGGTTAAATAAATATGGTATCTATAAATGGTTAACCCCACCCATTTATTATAAGGCCGGTTAACCAGTACAAGGAAGGTTATTCAAACATAGGTACGGGTTATAGGTCTAACCGGTAACCTGTTACCCATAGGAAGTCAGTACTAGTTGCCTTCATATCGATGTATAGATACATCAAGATTAAAAACCTAGAACAACCACAAACCTATAATAAAACAAAAATAAGAACACAAGGTAGGTATAAGATCGTACTACTTACGACTACCTCAAAGATGACAGTCTGCAACAGTTACTACGGAGATAAATGCGCTAACTGTACCATATAATGACGACTGTCCCGTTTACTGCATACGTACGTACTTACTCGCATGATGAGTGTACCCATCTACTATGTAAGATATTTATATCATACGGATCAGTCATGCTTGTGAGGTCTGGTGCTTTCTACGGTAAAATTATCAAGGTCATGATATCTGGGCTCAAGTAAGATTGACGAAAAATTTGGTCAAGGATATGTATAGATTGATTGATGGATGGACAAAAATATCCAGGACAACACAGGAGAAAATTGTTTAACCACAGAATTTCCTTCAAAGGATGTGGTTAAACTAAAAACCGTTAGATTACCCGTTGTGAATTAGGTACAAGTAGAAGATACTCGACAAATAAGGCTAGGATCTTGATTGATTGATCGAAATACAAAAAAAATATGCTACAAGCAACAAGCGATGCTCGTTTTAAACAGCGAATTTTCTGGTTCAAGCCAGCGATGATTTCTGAAGATGGGATAGGTTCCTTCAAAATTGCAGTTGCCTATATCTGTCATTTCGCAAACCGACGGCAAGGTAGCAGTAGAAGTCGAGAAATTAAGCTGAGATTTAGATTAATTTAGATCGACAAAAACCAACAAAATAGGTGGGTACAATCCTGTTTGAATATGTGAATTTAGCTGCTGTGACCAAGACCTCGCACAACTGCATGTCCAATAGGATAGGCTAGTAACATTGGCCACTGCGCAGTAAGTTATGTCTGCATGAACACACAACAACCCAAATGAATGCATAAATATTATCACATCACACTGATGGCATCGCAACTTTCAGCACTCAGCCGAACGTTGAAATGATTGAACTCAGTGGGTAACTCAATAGATTGCTTTAGCCGCGCCCATTTTTCAAAAATTCATAAGTTATCATTTGCTACCCAGACGAATGATTACGAATTTAGCAGCTGTATCTATCTACCAGCGCCAACATCCTATTTACCTAGAGTCTGACCAGCAAAGATGCGTCACCACTTTCAAAATGTTTGTTTTAAAATATTCAGCGACGAGTATAATGTTATTCGAGCATTTACGTCAGCAGTTTTATTTCTTTTTGGAAATACAGAAATTATGCTAATCACGCTTGCAAAGTAACGCTTTAAGACTTAACGAGTTGTATTGTGCAATATAATGAGTCGTTTATGAACGCATTGCGAAGTTAACTGCGATGCTTAATACAAAAATGTTACGTTTATTATTTTAGGCAGGTAGGTACCTACTGTTAGCTACTTTAAGAGAATATAATAATATTTGAGACATTAAAATTAAATCATTTTCAAATCTTAATTGCTTCACCACTTCACCCGGCGCCTATTCTAAACTTGTTGCTAATATTCGTTACCAGTTATTAGCTATGTCCTTTCCAGTAGTTGAAAATCGAATCTCTAAAATACACCGACGCACCCCCCGACCCTTGCTCTAGCCAACCCGTGATGTTGAGCCAGAACTTTTAATCAGCCCTTAAATAATGGTCTCAGTTAGATCCAGTCTGTCCCCTTACTGTCCTCCCCAGTGACGCCCTAAGCCGAGGCTCATCTCATACCTACCCCTTAGCGCACTGTCACTTAGTTATTAAGTGTCAACGTCCTGGATACACGTGACCACAGGATAGTCTAGTTAGCAGAAGCCAGCCTTAGAGGTTGACCTGCGAAAAGGTAAACCTATCGAAAGAAAAATGCACAGAGACAATGCCCACTTGAAGATTGAATTTAATTCGACTCCATGATATGCTTGCGCATAAGGCGAGTAGGTAATTACAAAGCAAGCAAGCCCCATTGTATTGATCTCAATAACCCAAACCCGAAGGACGAATAGTGACCTACATCAACCTTACTACACCAATGACTTGCATAACCCTAAAACAATGATGTAAATAACATTGCGCACCATAGATCGCCGTTAATAACAATGGTGAATAAGTGAAAGTGCAACTCAACCACCGGACCGTTCCGGTCGGCTATTGTTTCTATAACGCATTGTTTTCATTAGTACTGGTCCTTGGCGCCGCCGGATTACGAGTAGATGAAGCAATCAAGGGTTAAGCTCTGGCTCAGAAGGAAACAACATAAAATCGATATTTCCTCTGTCATCACTGGTCGAATTTGAAAGTTTACCGTTCAAACAAAGATCCACTGTAGCTTACAGCAGTCTTTAGGAACTATGTTTTGTACAACTATATTTTAAACCATTGTTTCATAAAATTTCAGATAGAAAGGACTGAATACACGAGAAATATGCTACAATGATCATCTACGTTTTAGAGGAATGGACTCAAAGAAAGGAGTAATAGTCTCATGGCTCCTCTTCTTGGTAATATCTTATGTGACTGGACAAACTTCGATATGTCCAGCCCCAGAGACAATTCTACCATGCATATGCACAAATCGGCACGAAGATGTCCAGATATGGTTGGTATGAGTAATCGATGTAATAGGAGAGAGACTTTTTAGCTCAGTAGGTAATATTAAAATTTAACTCTGTTACAGGTGCACACACAGCGATTTACCCCAAGTAATAAAGGGTGTCCAGAAAGTAGGAGAACTTGTCAGAAAACCGATAGATGAGCTGATCGTAGAAAACAACTATCTCCCATCCCTACCAGGGAAGATATTCCAAAATGTGAAAATAATGAGACTAATGCTCCGGCACAATGGACTGGAGCGACTCTCCGCTGCTTGGCTGGAGACGCAAGAACAGAATTTGGTGGAAATATTCATCGTAGAAAATGACTTGAGAAGTCTTCCAGCGGAAAGTTTGATGAAACTACAGAACCTCCAAGCCTTAACAATACAATCGCAAAATCTGAAGAGGATACCAGCGTTTTCGGGTTTGCAAAAACTACGCTACATAAACATACAGTCGGAAAGCCTAAATGCCGTAAATGAAAACACGTTTGAGAACTTGCCGAACCTGGAGAAATTGTTTATTCAAGGAAGTGTTAACCTCAGAATAATGAAAGAAAACGCATTTTACAATTTACCGAAATTACGAAGACTGGAAATAACAAATTGCGGAATTAATCTTATACATATGAGGGCTCTATCTCTGCTACCGTCTGTAAGCGAAATATCGCTGAGTAACAATAGAATCGCAGATGCAACGATGGTTGGCAGAGCTATAAGAGACTTACCACTGCTATCCCATTTAAATCTTAATCACAATTTGATTGACAAATTAAGCGAAGGTGGATTTGTGGACCAACCAATGCTGGAGCACTTATTTCTATCACACAACAACATAAATATCATACACCATGGTGCATTTCATAGAGTCCCAAAGCTAAGAGTGGTGGATTTGAACTACAATCGAATAAGTCAAATACATCCTGAATCATTTTTGCAACAATCCGGCAGTGGAGTTGAGGAACTCACTTTAATTGGAAATCAGATAATGCATATTTCAGAATTTCGAGCTTTACTCGATGCTCTACCCCGTTTGAGATTCCTGGATCTGAGTCATAATTTGCTTCAAGAAATTCCACGAGGCGCTTTGAGAGGTCATCCTAGTCTAGAAAGACTACATTTGAACAAAAATAATATTAAGTTCATACAGGCAGATGCATTCGTTGCAATGCCAGCATTGAGAGAATTGCATTTAAGTAACAATTCGTTAAACGATATGAACGAAGGACCATATTGGAATTTGCCAGCACTCAAAGGATTAGATTTATCTTACAATTATTTTACCCGGTTACAACCCAAACTATTATACAATCTTCCATCATTGAGAAGGATTAACTTCAGTTTCAACCAGCTAGCGATCATAGATCCAATAACTTTCATGGAATCACCTTTATTGGAGTACGTGAACGTATCAGGGAATAGTCTAGTTTCAATGCATCCAGCTACTTTTAGGAACTTGGCGAATCTTTACGAGTTGGACGCCAGTGTTAATAGACTGATAGAATTTGTACCTGGATTGCCAAGAGGAGTTGAGAAGCTATACTTACATCAGAATCAAATTACAAGTTTACCAATGCCTCCATCGCCAGACTTAGATTTACCATCTCTCAGAACTTTAGATATATCGAGTAACGGTATTCAGAAAATTCCTCATGGGAGCTTGAAAACATTGCACAATTTACGGCGATTTTATATGAAACGAAACGGTTTGAGACAGGTCGAAATGACGACATTTAGCGATCTAGGTCAACTGGAGATTTTAGATTTGAGTTACAATCAGATAATGGCCATTCACCCAAAAAGTTTTAGCAAATTAAATCAATTGAAGCAAGTGAACTTGCACGGAAACACAATAGAAAACTTCGACTTCATGGCAATTCAAGACAATGCAGCCCTATCGTCTTTGGATTTCAGCAAAAATAAACTAAAAAGTATAAGCCCAAATATTGTGAATAGAGCTCTAGATGTAGAAACTTTAAATATTTCTTCGAATAATCTAAATGAATTGCCAGCTACTTTGAACATGATGTCCAAGTTAAAAGTTTTAGATGCTAGCTACAATCACATAAAACACTTCGACGGTAATTCTATAAATAGCATAAACACTCTAACAGATTTTAAAATGCCTAACAACAAGTTAGTGGAACTACGAACTGGAAGTTTCAAAGATCTACGTGATCTTGAAACAATAGACATGGACAACAATAACATTGAAGTGGTTCATCCAAAAGCAATAGCCAATCTGCCTAAACTGGTGTCCATATATTTAAGCCGGAATCATATTATAGATTTACCTGACCGAGTACTTTCAAATCTGCCTAAGCTGAGGATAATAGAGATGCAAGGGAATCGATTACAATACATTTCGCTGCGAGCATTCGAGAATTTGCCTTTGGTGCAATACATGAATTTGAGCAATAATCAAATTACGAATATTGATAATTCGGGACTGAAACAACTATCTTCTTTAGAAGTGTTGGATTTGAGCTTTAACAAGCTGACGAGGTTGACGAGGGCGTCATTTCAGTACATGGAATGGTTGGTGGAGCTAAATTTAGACAATAACATGATTTGCCACATTAGCGGTCAGCCCTTTGATTTCATGCCTCGGATGAAGATTCTCTCATTGAGGCATAATAAACTCACCACTGTATTGGAGAACACATTTGCGAAGCTTAGAAATAATATCGCAATTTTAGATATTGATGGTAAGTAGACGATCAGGTAGAGGAATTTCCCCCTGTTGTTGCAATTTTTCGGGATTGTAATTTGTAATACATATTTTGCTTTTTATTTCAGGTAACCCGCTAGTTTGCAATTGCCATATTATGTGGCTGAAATCTTGGCTATCAGAATCGTCTTCTATTGGACCTAAATGTGCCGATGGAACATACGTCAAGGGAATGCCGTTCGGGAGAAATGACTGCTCGAACACAGCAAGTAACCAAGTGGATGACGTAGATTTGAGGACTTGTATGATACATGAAAATGAAGCGCTTCTACCTAATTTGGCGACATCACAAGTGTATTCAACAATAGACAAAATAAAAGACTACACATCGCAGATTAAGAACACTTATCAAGCTAATAAAATAAACAGACCGTCTCCAGAAGAATCGGATTACTTTTACGACGACTACGTCGATTATCCTTACAATGAAACTTTAGTAGATGGTATGAACAACGAAGTAAGTGCGACGCAAAATAATAACAGATCGTCAGGAGGACTTCCTACGATTTACGCGGCAATGAAAAATACGACAGATCGAAACAAGCAGGTTCCAACAAACGGAGCTAATAGCGGTTTTACATTCTTTGGGATGCCCCTGCCGCCGATAGACATGGGCAAGATACTTAACACAGGACGGAAAATAGACTGGCCGGACAAGAAAAATTCACATTCACATTCTCACGCTCACTCTCACAATGGAAACAAATATCAGCTACCAGAACCACCCAAGTTCGAAACTGGTGGGTTCTCACCAATTCTTCCCACAACTGCTGGTGGTTTTATGCCAATACCTGATCCTACACTAAATGTTTCTACTACAGCTGTGCAAGCACAAAGTGCTACAAGTTACACTAAGCAAGGTGCTATAGAACAAGCTGTAGCAGCAGTTTCAACCAAACCACCTACTAAAACATCTCATAACAACACAACCCACCAGAAAAGTAAAAGTGAAATACATGAACTCCAAGCATACATTGATGATGACAACAGCACTCATGTTGCATACAATAGAACTAAGAATGTTGAAGAACAAAAGAGTGATCCCAACAATTTGAGCAAATACAATTTGATGGAGTCAAACTTGACTATAACACAAGTGACTGAAAAAGAAAGTTTGCTGATAACAACAGATACAAGTAATGATATGTCACTGCAGGCTTGGTTGGAGAGCAGTACTTCATCCTACTCCTCATCCACTTCAGTCACATCTAAACCACCAATGAAGAAACATATTGAGCCAGCACCTACTGCTCTATCTGCAGTCTTAGTACCCAGCACTGCAGAGTTATATGAAAGGAACCATGGCAAGAGGCCAGCAACCATCACCAAAGTTAACCTGCCAAACATAGAACATGAGCATAGAGAAACCTTTTCACCAAATAGAGAGCCAAAGACAAGATTTTCAGAAATTATGAGCACAGGCAATACTAAGACAAGACAGATTGGTGATAATGACTGGTATTACAAAAATTATAACAATTCGAATTTAGAACCTTATATAGCACCTGGTGTACACAAGCCTCAAGCTTCTAAAAGTAATGTTTTTACATACAATAAGTTTATTTTATTTGTTATACTATTTTATACTATGAATAGAACACTAATAAAAGTACATTGAGAACAAAATCCTACAATTAAAACTATTAATCTAGTATTAAGATGAATGTGTAAATAAGTGGAACTGGTAATAAATTATAATAATAAACAGTAACATATTTTTTATTGAGTTTTATTCTAACGAAACAGCTAACATTATCACATTTGTTTAGTTTACCTTGTATGTACTTATTGATAGGTAACAGTGAACCATATTATTTTAAACCACATTGGTTAAGAAACATCAATGGGACAAATAAATTATTGCATCATTTATCTCAGTTATTGTGACATCCACTTTCCATAGATTTACAGTGTGGTTAGATATTATGGGTACATCATATTCATGAAATGAAATTATTTGCCATACATGTTTTCCATTGAGTCATCTTAAGCTTTAGGTAAGTCATCACGTGAATAAAGGCTAATTTAATTTAATTTTAATTTAAGTCATCACTAGTTACAGATTTTTCATGAAAATGTACTTTGAATTGTTCTAAAGCTTTGTATCTGTGGGATATTTTATTCTTCTCTGTTTTTGGTAATTCAGCATAAGTTTCAGTATAGCCATCAGGCTGGAAGACACAATCCCAACCAAAGTCTCTAGTACCTCTTGGAGGCACAATTGTTCCAGTAGTAATGCCTTGGAACAATTTGACATCTAGATCTTCACAGTTTCCAGCACAATAAGCAAATGTGCACACAGCTTTAGCTGATTTATTCTCCCAACCATTCAGCAGTTTCACAAGCCCTTCAGGTTCTAATTTCTCTAGGAACCACTTAATATATGGGCCAGGAAGACCCTTCAGTGCATCAAAACAAAGAGCAGTATCTTCCACTAATACTGGCCTTTTCAAACGCCGCGCAGCTTCTTGGCACTTCTTAATAGACACCTCATCGATTTCCCCTTGAAGTTCCGGCAAGTCTAGCTTGTGGCTAATAATTTCTAGAGGGAAATTACTGCCGACAATAGCCCTGAGCTCTTCTAGTTTCTTGGCATTGCCAGTGACGAAGGTTATGGATCTTTGCGCCATTTTTATTTGGTAATTCACTACAAAAGATTTCTTACCGGAAATATACGTTAAGATTTGTACATCTAGTCACATTCAAGTAACAGTTTAATTTATAATTCTATTATATCTTTGCAATGAAATTTTCAGAAAGCACGGTTCAAATGTTGACAATATTGATGTTTGATTTGACATTGACAGTTAATTCTGTTCTTTCTTTTTTTAACCCTTAGCAGCTATCGGCTTTTTGCTTTTTCCTCATCTTTTATCTTTTTTTCAAAGGCACTAACGAGAATGTCCACTATATTTCAATGTTGCCAGCCAAAAGATGTAATTCCATAGAGACGAAAATAATCATAGAGACATAGACATTCTTTTTCTATAATGACTGTCAAATTTTAGTTTTGATTGCCGCTTGGCAAAAAAAATCACTTTATTTTGAGTGAAACTGAATTGTAGTTGTGAGTAACTATTATTGTCTTCATTGCTGTTAAAAAGCAAACATTATAATAACTGTACAAGTTTTAGTAAAGTACCGCAGCAATAATGCCGAGCCAAGAAGTCTTAACCACAAAAGTGGTTGTTCATCCTTTGGTTTTACTTAGTGTAGTGGACCACTTCAATCGTATGGGCAAAATAGGCAATCAAAAACGAGTTGTTGGCGTGTTACTGGGATGCTGGAGAGCTAAGGGTGTCCTGGACGTCTCCAATAGCTTTGCAGGTAAATGACTAAGCTATTATTTATAAACTAAATACAGTAACTGTGTCTCCACGTAATTTGAGTAAAACCAGAGCAATGTTTGTTATTTTTGATTCCAATTACAATAAATATTAAACTCGAGAACCTGCCTAACTAAAAACTGGTCTCAAAGATGCCCCTCTGACCGAAACATATATTCTTTTTCAGTTCCATTTGATGAGGATGACAAAGACAAGTCAGTCTGGTTCCTCGACCATGACTACCTAGAGAACATGTATGGTATGTTCAAGAAAGTTAATGCCAGAGAAAAAGTAGTGGGCTGGTACCACACTGGGCCCAAACTCCATCAGAATGATGTAGCCATCAATGAACTAATTAGGCGCTACTGCCCTAACTCAGTCCTTGTCATCATTGATGCTAAACCTAAAGATCTTGGTCTTCCCACTGAGGCTTACCAGGCTGTAGAAGAGGTCCATGATGATGGTTCACCTACAACAAGGACCTTTGAACATGTACCCAGTGAAATTGGTGCTGAGGAAGCAGAAGAAGTTGGTGTAGAACATCTTTTAAGAGATATTAAGGATACCACGGTCGGCAGTCTCTCCCAGAGAATTACAAACCAGTTGCTTGGTCTGAAAGGCTTGCACTCCCAATTGAGTGAGATTCGAGACTACCTCACCCAAGTTGGCCAGGGCTCTCTCCCGATGAACCATCAGATAATCTATCAACTGCAGGACATCTTTAACCTTTTACCTGACATTGCAAATGACAGTTTTATTGACAACCTTTACATCAAAACAAATGATCAGTCACTTGTGGTGTACTTAGCTGCACTGGTGCGGTCAATCATAGCTTTGCATAACCTCATCAACAACAAGATTACCAATAGAGATGCTGAAGAAGGAAAGAAAGAAGAAAAGGATAAGAAGGAGAAAGAAAAGAAAGAAGGAAAAGATGGAAAGGAAGAAGATAAGAAAGATGAGAAGGCAAAAGGAGATAAGAAGGAAAAAGATGAGAAGAAAAAGTAATTTAGAATTATCATTAGATTAAGTCGTTTGTAATGCTGAATTATTTTTAAATAAATTGAATATACTAATTCAACTGTTGGCATTATTGCATATAGTTATTTAAAAATAGGCCATGGTTTTAATACTGATTATATAATCTAAACAGAGGGGTAATTTTTACATGACTACTAAAAGACTTGTTTTTATTCTATTCTTAAAATTAAAAAAAAAGTCTTCCAAGTAGTCCCAAGTTCAACCATAACACAATGTCACTGTTTGTCATTGCATATATTTATTAGCAACCCAGCTTTGTTTTGTACTATGACCAATTTGGTTCAAAACTGTCCTTCAAGCTGGATCCAACCACATAAAATTTCATTGAAATCAGTCAGGTGGTTTTGGAGAATAGTGTGTAAGATCATAGTGACACATGATTTTTATTACTTAGATTACCTACTGTAGAAAACTCAAATGTGGCTAAATATTATTATATTGTATTGCTGCATTATTGTATGCATTTAAAAAAGAAATTTTGTAAAATTTTTGTTTTTCATTTCTCATGGTGTAGTATAGGTACATAAGTACATTAACACATTTGATTGTAAAACATATTTTGAGATTAGATTTAGGTATATGATAGCAATAATTAATAGGGGATCGGACAAAAATATTTTCTTTTTTCATGTAAACTTAAAATGAAGACGATACAGTGCTTCGAAAACTCGTGTGACGTCATATGATAGTTCATTTTGACGACACAAGTGACGTTTCAAGCCCCACTCACTCCAAGATCTTTGACGCGTTTTATCTTCGTAATTTTTTATTGATTTGATGAAACAAAAAACACGTATTCAATATTTTTCGATAATCTAACTTACGGACTAAACAGAATCATATTATTTTGACCCAGTCCGATCCCCTATTACTTTCCTAAATACCGTAAGGAGCAAAACCTGCTGTGCAAAGCGGTCGAAAAGCACACAAGTATTTTAAATCAATGTAAAAAAGGGGTCATATCTTTTTAGAGGGTTTATTAATCTTATTTTTAAAACTTTTAGAAAATTAAAAGGGTTTATAATTATTTGAATAATTAATTTACGTACACATTTTTAGTCATGATAAACATTTGGAGGAAGGTTATATCTGAAAATATTTATGATAAGTCCGACTTGCTATCAGATAGTGATAGGACAAAGCTGAACTATTGATAAAATTCGACAGTCGTCGAACAACCGTCACCCGGAATCTATGATTATAAAAATGAAGGTGTCCTAAATTTTTGTGGAGTGAATCTCAAAGTTATTTCAAGATGGCTGATCGAGTAACTTTAGCGGTAAGTTTGTTTATTTGTTTACATAAGTGTCAGTTTACACAGAATGTAAAAATTGGTAGAAAAAAATCGTAGGTAAGTCGCATCATAAAACACAGTCATGCTGTAGTCATGGTCAACACTGAAAATGAATGATGATACCTAGTACCAAAATTGGGTCTATATCTACCCCTACTTACCTTGAAATATACTTAGGAGGGTAGGTATATGGGTCATTATTATTTTCTGTGTTTTTTATGTAGGGTTTTCAAATGAGGTTGACTCGCCGCCAACCTAAGCATACATTAGGTACATTTATAACGCGTAGCACTCTTCCTTACCTAAAAAAAACTCATGCATCCGTTACTTCCATGTGACCACAACATGGGAACTAATGGGAAGAGGAATATAGGAAATTTCCTATATTTCCCTAACATTCGCAGCATAACACCTGCTTTTACCATCCTTTCATGCGTTTCAGGACCACGTCTGGTTAAAGCCAACCGGGACGTCGGAATTCGACGTCCCGATAGCTGTGAAAGTCCTCAAGAGTGCTGGTGATAAGATCGAAGTGAGAGACCACGATGGCAACAAGTTCAACACCTCCATCCAGAATGTTCTCAAACCGCTGCACTCGACGTCGATACAGGGGGTTGAAGACATGATCACTCTTGGTGAGCTGCAGGAGTATACGATTCTCCATAACCTTCATATGCGATACGCCAATCAGCTCATTTATGTAAGTATACCTTCCGTTCATTCATAGACCACTTAAGATGGGTAAACCCAATGATATTCTACTAATTATTTGAATATCATTGGGTAAACCATACAGGATGATCATTTGATCAATTCCATAGTTGAAAAACACTTCGTTCTAGTTATGGATTCAGTATTGCATTTAAGATTGAATGCAAATGGACTAGTTTTGTAGAAGGTATAATCATAATAACTGTATGTTTAATACTACTTCTATTATAAGAAATAGCGGCAGCGGACGCCCTAGAAGTACATCATCATTTTCTGGCCCTAGAACTCAGTGTCCTTCTAAAGAACGTCACCAATAAGGTCAGTGTAATACACTGACCTTATTTTTGAGAAAGGCCGGTTGGGTACCTAGTACTGACAACTGCTGTATGTGAGATTTATGAACGTGTAAGAGGTGAAAGGAAACTATACACTAGGTTATGATCGTAGCAGGTTTCGTTCTGTAGTTTCTGTCACGTACCTACCCCCACGAGAAATAGGCGTGAGTCCATGTATTTAGAATCTGTGTGTAAGAGCTTTCAGCAATCTGTATGCTGTGCTCGAGTTTATAAATAGCCCGCCACTTACATTCAGTCTGCAATAGCAGAGCAAAAGTATTACAATCTAAACGTTGTATAAATATACTAGATATCTACACAAAATAGCGCCTAATTTACATATAAAATGCATTTGTTATTTTTTCTTCTCCAAAATATTTACCTACAAGAATGACGTTTTTGGCGGCTTATCTCAGCTATGTCGTATCAATGATAATTATCGACATTATTTCGTGTCATTGATATACCTATCCTTTTAATTCCGTTTTGAATCTAAACCGTACTGAGTTCCGCTACAATGGAGTCAGAATTGCAAACATCACGCCTGTACTTAAACGCTGACGCGTTAGGCAGGAGGTGTACCTAAAAGAACACCCACATATCGCCAGATATGTTTAAGTTCCATGTAATAGGGGGGGGCGCCTGTTGCTATCAACCGGGCAAAAATCCAGACTCCGTGGCTGCAACTTCAAGGAAAACCCAATAACAGTCTGCCCAACCCGGGAATCGAACCCAGGACCTCATGCTCAGCAGTGGCGCTTGCGATCACTAGACCAACGAGGCAGTCTAACATCTAAGATTTCGAGAGTTCATCATTTTCGAGTGAACTTATAAAAATCCAGTTATACTTCTTTGGTCTATTGATCCCAGATTCAATCGTGGAGTAGATCCATGTTCTTGGGTTTTTGCTCTTAAAAATTTTCAGTTGCAGCATTTAATAGTTCATAGGAATATATATATATAAACACCTCTGCCTTCCCCTTCAGATAACAACGGCGCGCGCGGGCGTAATGTTTTGATCTTATTTTCCTTTGAATTTTCCGTTTATCTACTATCTAGCTCGGAACTCCTTCATATTTGTATACTTACCTACATTATTGCAAATGAATGATTCTGATTCGGAACTGAACCATCCTCTTCAGTGGGCAGTGACCCATTGATAACATGACAATTATGCTCCTATCATGCTTTCTATCTTTCTTGATTTACATGACTGCAATGGCGTATCTTCCTTGAATATATATCTATTATATTGAAGGAGTTTGTGGCTAAATAATAACAGCTGCTCGGATCGATCTTTAGATTAAGCCGCGCTAGGTTGGTCGATGGTACGAAACTTCGGCCCTATGTAATTTTAAACATTACATGAGAAAGTGCTTAGTTTCCCAATTAATAGAAATCAAAATGATTTACTTACCTATCCTTTTTTTAAACGTAATTGGACAAACGATTTCTTGTTACCCAAAGGCATAGACAGGTAATCGGGTCCATATTGGCTCACCTAAAGTTCTTTACCCGAAATTGTTCTTTCTAACGATTTGTAATCCGTATGATCACTCTTCCTAAAATTTTTCATCCTAAAGTTTTCATTTATACTATTTGTAGTGCTTTAAACTCCTACCGCCTTATTACAAAACGTAGTTAAACCTGGTTTAACTTAGACTTGGTTTATCTCGCATGACGTCTCACTTCAATAATATTCAAAAGAAAGTGACAGCATGCGAGATAAACCAGGTCTAAGTTAAACCAGGTTTAACTACGTTTTGTAATAAGGCGGCTACTGTTTTTTAACCGACTTCAAAAAAAGGAGGAGGTTATCAATTCGACTGTATTTTTCTTTTTTTTTATGTTTGTTAGCTCATAACTTGCGACTGGGTGAACTGATTTTCATGATTCTTTTTTCATTTGAAAGCTGGTGCTTCCCGTGTGGTCCCATTGTCACCATTTCAATATCTGATGATGGGATCTTGTAGAAATCGGGGGAACTCTTCAATAAATAACAGCAGATTAACCGCGATTGTTGCTATAGCATATCTAAGCATTGTTTACGCCATCACACAACATAATATCACGCCTGTACTCACTACAAAGGTTATAAAAACTATTTTGTGAAGATCTGATGAAGAACTTCGGAGATAGGCAACGGAACTCCTCAATAAATGATAGCAAATGGACTGGGATTGCTGAAATCTCATATTGTCTGTCTATTGTTTACACCAGTTCATAACATAACATCACGCCGGTACGTTGTGAAGGGGTAAGCACATGTGAACCACTAAAAAGTGAAAAATAAAAACTTTTTTACAAAAAATAAAACCGACTTCGACAAAAATAAAACACAAAAAAGTGAAAAATAAAAATCAGCTTCTGAAGTCGGTGGCAAAAACATGAAATCAAACAAACAAAAGTCACCGACTTCAGAAGCTGATTTTTATTTTTCACTTTTTTGTGTTTTATTTTTGTCGAAGTCGGTTTTTTATCATAACGCTTTTATCCCTAAACATAATTACCATAATATGTTCACTCATACAACCGTTTCACTAATTTTTGTCTTAAATGAATGAAATTCAGGTCAGTGTCGTCTTGGGGGCACTATGAAAAAAATACTTAGAAAAAGGGGATAGAACCGATGTGGCATATCAACCTGACCGCCATTTTTTTGTTGATCTTCACCTTCAAATATCTCGATAACGTGACACTTTGGGGTACCATGTTTATGACATTTTTTATTTGTCTAAATGTCCTCTATCCACACATACCACTTTCATCGTGGACTGCGATTTCGAAAAAAAAACAAAATGGCGGTGGGTCGATATGCCAGCTCCCATACAAAAAAGTTCAAACCCCTTTCGCGACCAATTTCGAGGTAGCGCTCGCCGGCCGCTGCCGCGGCACCGCTCGCTCGGCTCGCGCGTAGTTGGTCACAGTTCTAACCTAACCTAACCTATGGATTATCTTTGCATAGTATATAAAACTGACTTTGAATAATAGTGTAAAAGATGGTTATGTTGAGAAAATATAGGAAAACAAATAAAAGTATAATAGATGTTTATTGCTACTGACATTATGAAGTTGAATGCTTCGGAATTAAAACATTAGAAACAGAGTAGTTAGGAATTGTGATTGTTAGGATAAAAAATGTTAGGAAGAACATTTTCGGATTTCCAATTAATTATCGGAGTTGAAAATTTAGGTGAACTTTGGCGCACCCCAGGTCAACAAAAACACTTTAGCTATGTTTTTTACCCGACTACGGCAAAGCCAAAGGAGGGTTATGATTTTGACTGGCTATGGATGTATGTATGTATGTATGTGTGTATCTTCATCTGTTCCCTCATAGCTTCTAATCTACTTAACGGAACTCGACATATGAGGTATCGTTAGAACCGTCTTAATTTTTTGTTGACCATAGATTACCTGTCTATGCCTTTGGGGTACACAACACAAGTCAGCGTAACGTTGGTGCATTCATTTTAATGTCGTGATTTCTTAATTCCAGACATACACCGGATCTATGTTGATAGCAATAAACCCGTACGAAATTCTACCGATATACACAATGGATCAAATACATTTTTATCAAGAGCGCAGTCTTGGGGACATCCCGCCGCACATATTTGCGATCGGCGATAATTCCTATAGAGAGTTATTGAATACGTCGTCCAATCAGTGTATTGTCATCAGGTAATAAAACATTATTGATCGCACTATAAATAGGCTGTACATGTCATCACTGATAAAAACGTAAAACAAAAGAACTCCTGTTGAAGGAAGAGGGCTTTGCTACTTCTGCAGCCGATGCAAGTTGACTTTTGTTTAGTCATTGCTCAGACCAACAAAAAAAATCACAACTATTTTCTCCTCTGAGTATTCACGACAGACACCGAAGCCCGACATACCTTTTTTTTTGGGGTTTGGAAATCATCAAATAACTCCTCCCGCTCTTGGGCAGAGCGCAAGGGAGTGTCAGACTTCTACTGACTAAAAACCACCCATGTTCCTTCTTAGCTCTTGTGCCGAGACCGCGGTATCTCTTTCGAGATACCGTAGCCCCGACGGACGTTGGAACTTGCTGTTAGCCATATTGCTGATAGCTCTTTGAGGCGCGCGTGGAACACGAAGGCGCCGTCGACAGTTCGACACGGCCTGTCGTTGTCATAAGACGGACGGGCGGTGAGCTAGCCCATTACTCACCGTCCACAGGCCCGCGTCTACGGTGGCGGAAGCCATCTCGTGACCCCCGACGCCCGGAGCGTCTTCCGCGGCGGTTGGGAAGCCCGTCATACCTTGTGCACTTTTTGCCGTTAGTGTGATCCCCGTATTTCAGAAGCCGGACAGTAATACATATTGCTAATTCTTTCGGACTACTAAACTAATCTAAAGATAATTTACCTAGTTATCTTTATAATTTACACTATATTATTATCAGCAACAATGTTTGTAATGCTTGTAGACATTCTTATATTGGTATTAACTCTATCAACCTACTGATTGCTTAGGTATATTAAAATTCGTTTAACCATCTTTTCAGTGGCGAAAGTGGTGCCGGTAAGACTGAAAGCACCAAATTGTTACTGCAGTACTTGGCTGCAGCCAGTGGTAAACATTCGTGGATTGAACAACAAATTCAAGAAACAAATCCTATTCTAGAGGCATTTGGTAACGCTAAAACAGTGAGAAACGATAACTCATCCAGATTCGGAAAGTATGTTAACATCTATTTCAGTAAAAAAGGGATCATTGAGGGAGGAAATATTGATCAGTATCTCTTGGAGAAATCTAGAATCGTTTCCCAAAATAAAGGAGAAAGAAACTATCACATTTTTTACTCTCTTGTCTGCGGATTATCTGCAGACGAAAAGAAGAGGCTGGAGCTAGGCCGTCCCGAAGATTATGCTTACTTGAATGCTGGCAAAATGTTAACGGCTGATGGAAGAAATGACGGCTTAGAATTCAACGACATAAGATCCGCTTTTAAAGTCCTGAATTTCCCAGATAACGAAATTTGGGGAACCTTCAGCCTGCTTGCCGCCATACTGCACTTGGGAAACTTGAAATTTAAATCGTTAAACGCAAACAACATTGAAGGTTCTGATGTTGCTGATGCGGCAAATGCGACCAGGATCGCTAATCTATTAGGGGTCACAAAAGCAAGACTGACTGAAGCTCTGACTAAAAAAACAATCGTAGCCCACGGGGACAAGGTTGTATCTCCCCTGAATGTTGCGTCAGCTATTGAAGGCAAGGATGCATTAGTAAAGGCCATATACGGACACATTTTCGAGTACATTGTTGGAATGATAAACAAAACACTGTTTAAAGACCAACAACTGACTAGCGGATCTGTTGGAATCTTAGACATTTTCGGGTTTGAAAACTTCGACTTCAATAGTTTTGAACAGCTTTGCATTAACTACGCTAATGAGAACTTACAGCAGTTCTTTGTGAAACACATTTTCAAGCTTGAACAGGAGCAGTATGAGAAGGAAGGGATTAAATGGACTAACATAAACTATGTGGACAATCAAGAGAATTTGGATATGATAGGGCTAAAACCGATGAATTTGCTGTCTCTAATTGATGAAGAGTCAAGATTTCCTAAAGGCACAGACGTAACTTTGTTGTCTAAGTTAAACAGCAATCATGGAACTAAATCTTGTTATATAACTCCGAAGTCATCTCGCGAGTATAAGTTTGGTATCAAACATTTCGCAGGAGACGTCTCTTACGCCGTTCAAGGTAAGATTCGAAATGATTCGGAAACTCTAAAGTCGAAATATGTCGCCTTTCTGTGAGTTGATCGGATCTAGTATGCAGGCCCATTACGAGTTGGTGGATGGTACCTATGTCTTCGAATTTTGGGTTCTAATACACAAAGTCGCATAGTCACGGTCTTTTTCACTGTGCCCCTACACCACAAGGAATTTGAAAACTCTACAAGGCATTTAATGTTAAAACAAGTGCAAGTATTTAATTATGTCACTTTTCTATTCCAGGTTTCCTTGATAAAAATAGGGACATGCTAACAGCAGACGTGAAAGAAATGGTGTTTGACTCAAGTAACGAATTCTTGAGAAATCTTTTTATAACCGAGTATGCACCAACGCAGACCGGAACTCGAAAAACTGTTTCCCTGAGTCATCGGTTCAAGACTTCTCTGGATGCTCTAATGAAGACCTTGTATGCTTGTCATCCGTTCTTTGTGAGGTGCATTAAGCCTAACGAGTTCAAGAAACCTAGGGTATGTTGTATTTCACTTGTAAAACAACGCAACACTTTGTTACTTCCAGAGAAATGATTGCGCGACTAAATGCAAAGATAATTATGTAAGCATTTAATAATAATCATCAAATGTGCGAGCAGGACAATAAATTTTAAGTATGAGATTTCTAAAAAGTCGTGTCACCTCCTTCGATCAATAATAGTACTAGATTAAGCATCAGGAACAAAACTAAGTCGCTCAAGTGGCCACGTTTGCACACACGTTAACATCTACTTAACATCTTAGAAAAAAGTTCAATAATATTAACAACTTCAGATGAATATAAACCTTAACACTTAAACATAACGTTTAATTATCATTGCAAAGTATATTTATTTAAGCCCTTTCATCGGAGAAAGATTAGAAGCAAAACATTTTAAATGTCGCTCTAAAATGAAAAGTCATCAGTACAAAAATATTCATTCTAAAATGAAACTTAAACTCTAAGCAATACGGTTAAAAGCATTTTGTGTGCAATGTCGTGCTTATTCTATTGCGGAACTAGCGTTTACTGTTCAAGAACATGATACAATAGTTGGTGCGTTGTAGCAAACATTGGCCAAACAATTATAATATTCGCTGATTTAATTATATTTACAGTTAAATTATGTTTAAATATTATGAAAAAGCACATAATGATATTAAATTACCGAAAAAAAGATATTCCTTCCAAAACCTTGGTGTTACGGTGGTTATTTACACAGTTTTTGAACGCTTAGTGCGGTATTTTGACGTCTTAATGTTGGCTATGATTGGACCATACTAATTTGAAATAAGACCACAAATACGTTTGTGGCCTTATATTTCGGGCCGTTTTTGAAGCGCTTATCGGGAATCTAGTACATTATTGATCGAAGGTCACCTCACTCCCACGTTTCATGCCCACGGCACTTCTGAACATGGTGGTGGTATACTATAGATATCTTTGTTTCTTTACAGATATTCGACAAAGGCTTATGCGTCCGTCAGCTACGATACGCTGGATTGATGGAAACGGCTAAAATCAGACAAGCTGGTTATCCCATACGTTACTCATATCATGACTTCGTTCACCGATACCGTCTTGTCGCCCCTGGCATTCCACCTGCTGAAAAAACTGATTGTAAAAAAGCCGCTATGAAAATCTGTGCAACAGTATTTACAGATGAAGATTATCGTTTCGGACACACTAAAGTTTTCCTTAAAGATTACCATGACACTGTTCTAGAGGAACTAAGACACAAAGTGTTGATCACAGCCGTTATTAAAACCCAAGCAAATGCGAGGAGGTTTATCTACAGAAAGAGGTATCTGAAACTGAGAGCGGCAGCGCTCCTGATACAAAAGACTTATCGCGCTCGTGGCTATAGAAGCAGATTCTTAGCAATGAAACGAGGATACTCCCGCTTACAAGCAAAGATAAGATCTAGAGAATTGAGAAAGACATTCATAAACATGAGAGTCTTCTTTAGAAAGTTCCAGGCGAACTGTAGAGGATATCAAATAAGGAGAATGGTTAGGGAGAAAGGACACGTTATTAAAGCTACTTTAATACAACTTGATAAAGAAAGGGCGGATGCCATAAAATCAGGCAGAAGTCCCGATGCCGCAGGTGACAGTTACGAGAAGAAGTATGCTAACATGATGAGATCTATTTGGTTCATGAAAGAAGAGGCGACAGAGAACGTTGAACAGAATACAACGGCAATTGATGATAGATATGTGGATGATGTGTTCGGATTCCTGAAGGATACAGCGACGCCTGGTGGCACTGTTAGGGGCACTGGTTTTGGAGTGGTGAGTTTGCTAAAATATGTATACTAATTTATTTATTTATCTACTTACGTCTACCATCATGATCTGCCTAGCCTTTTTCCAAGTATGTTGGAGTCTAACTTCCAGCTTCCAGTCTAACCGGATCTACTTATCATCTACCATTACGGGAACTTGAAATACCCTTACTCAATGCAATAAATTCACCTTCATTAATCTTTTTCTTTTTGTTCCGGGGTGGAAAATCTTCATGGATGTCCTCCGCCCTGGGCCGAGCGGAGGGGTCTGTCATACTCTAAATGACTAAAAACCACCTCGGTGTTCCCTTTCCACACTTAGACCGGGGATCATAGGAACTAGTGCGCCTCCCACAATACCCGGCTAGCCTTTTTTAAGAAGATGTACTAGCTGTGAACACTATTATACTATCATCAGCTAATAGAATTGTGTTGTGTTTTGTCGCTTTTGGAACGTCATTGATGTAAATTATAAAAAGAGGCAGACCCAATACACTTCCCTGTGGGACGCCAGATGTAACCTGTCTACATGAGGATGAATAATATTTTTCTTTTTCAATTTTGGACATATTCTTGTTATTTGTGTGATTTGCGTTCTATTACTTAGGTAAGATTTTATTAGGTCGAAGATGTTTCCTATGTCACCATATGCGTATAATTTATCTGGGAGTATTCTGTGGTCTACATAATCGAAAGCCTTTGTGAGGTCCATATACAGTGCACACGTTTGTTTACCACTATCCATGTGAGTTAATATGTTGCGGAGAAAATTATAAACTGCTTAATTAATTGATTTATTTTTACGAAATCTCTTTATTACAAAGTAAATAATTCCTCTAAAAGAACTATAAATACCATTATGAATCACTTTCTCGAAAAATATTTGATATGACTGGAACAAGCGCTATTGGACAATACGATTAGCAGCTCATTTAATTTTTATTCCAATTTTAACTAAAGGTTTAAGACTAAGCACAAATTGGATACTTGTTTTAAAATTAGAGACTTAAAGAACACAAATACCACATTTGTGTTCTTTAGGTCTCTAATTATTTTGTATATATCCTTTGGTATAGTTGGACGCATATTATGGAGTTTAGCTGGACCGATCCAGCTAAACTCCATATTTATGCGTCCAACCAATCACGATACGGTACGGCACGGTGGTATGGAAGTTATAGTTTTATCAATGAAAAAGTTATTAAAATTGTTAGCTATTTGTTTAAGGTCAGTTATTATATTAACATCCACAATAAGCTGTTGTATATTATGGTTTATTGGAATTTATAATCTTCCAAGTTGCTTGCGATTTATTTCGGGCAGTTTTTATGTATTTATCAATAAGAGACTTTTGCGTTACCTAACTTAACGATTTGATTTAATCGTGAGGATAAAGTTAGGAATTTAGTTCTATTATTTTCCGTAGGTTTTTTCCTGTGGGTTTTTTCCTGTAGTTGTTTTCTTGTAGCCCCGGTTTCATGACTTTCATATTCCCGGCCCGGTTTCCTACTCAGTAGGTAACTGGATTATGGAGAAGTTACTATGACTATAATAATTAGTGGCTCTACGACTGCATCCGGTTAGATTGGAATCCTACCCTAACTTATTTCGGAAAAGGTACAACTTAGATTTTATATTTGTTATTGATTAATATGTTTTCCAGACAAAAACAGCAAAACCAGAAATATCTTCGGTCATTCCACTACAACTGCCAGTGATGGATGAAGAGCCTTTCGACGAGTTCAACTTCAGAAAATTCGCTGCAACATATTTCTTGGGCAATATGACGCACCAATATTCGAGGAAACCTTTGAAGCATCCTCTTCTAGACCTGCCTTCGCCCGTCGATAGAATGGCGGCTCAAGCATTATGGATTACTGTGCTAAGGTTTATGGGCGATTTGGCTGAACCGAAATATGTTGATGAAAAGGTGGATAACGTACCCGTTATGGCTAAGTTGACTGATACGCTTGGTCGAGCTTTCCAGAAGAGCAAAGAGTTTGATGTGAGTATAGGTTTATTTAGTCTTAAACGAGTTCATTAGATTTAAATGTGTTTGATACATAGATAGGTATATAATAAGTAGGTACCTATTTACAATATATTTAAAAATGCCAGTCCGATCCGAAAGAGCCATATTGTTACACCAATATCATTACTAAATAAAATGCGACGCGTATGGTATGGTATACATTAGAATCTAATAGAATTATATTTCCATCCATTCGCGTCTAATGATTGGATGATAGTCTGTAGTTTTACCCTTATTCGGGCAAATGGCAATAGGCTTCCTTTGGGTTTATTAGCTACTAGCTGTTGCCAGCGGTTTCACCCGCTGCAACTCAAAAATTATCCCACGGGAAGATACAATCAGGATAAAAACTATCCCATGTGCTAATTCAGGTTATAAACTATCTGTGTACCAAATTTTATCCAAATCAGTTCAGTAGTTTTTGCGTGAAGAAGTAACGAACATACACACTCACATACTTTCGCATTTATAATATTAGTAGGAAGTAGGATAATTGGCAAAATTGCGGTGATCAATTTTGCAAATATGGGAACATGGTTATGACGTTTTATTTTTATGCGTTCGAGTTTCGACGAGTAGTAGTCCAAGATCCCAGGGCCGCCAGCGGCCAGACGCGGTCACGTATTTTCTGACGAAGGAAATGTGGACGATTGGGAAGCGTTAGTACCTATGTTGCTAAGAACCCATGCCTACCTGCTAGCATGCTAAGAAGGCCAATTTTCAGGTATCAGGTTTTTTTATGTACTCAAGGTACATAAAAAAAATATTTATTTATTTAACAATTTATGTACACACAGTAGACATCACAGGAAATTAACATAAAATAATAATTGAGTACAAAGGTACTGCTTATTTCTCTAGAAATTTCTGCCAGCAGACCGGCTAAAGGAGAAATGATGAAGAAATGTAGACGATAGTGTGTGAGAATAGGAAAAGAATAATGTATTGCTTACAAGATGCTTTAAAAAAAACTAAACCCCTTATGATTTATTACTTAACGCTAATTGATCGGGTTATTGCCATGCTATATTGGGTAGGCGCTTCAACATGCGCCCAGCGGGCGTTGAAAGCAACATTTTCAACAAAATTCTGAAGACACAGACAATGGGCAGATCCTGTTGAATGCCCACCGAATGAGTCCAGTGGAGGTCTGTATGTCAGCCCCACGAGCGTTGCCATGCGTTGTCGGGTAAAGAGCCACAATACGTTTAAGTTTCCACTTTTTGGGAGCTTTAAAGCGTCTGTTAAGCAATACGGCCGCTGGAAAGTGTCTGGGAGTATTGGCGACTTCTTTTTAAGGATATTGCCTACAATATACGTAAAAATCAGCTTTCAGAAAATACGTGAGGTAAGTAATGTTTTTATGTACCTTGATAGCCTGACACCTGAAAATTGGCCGTCTAAGCAAGCTAGCTGGTAGTCGTGCGTTCTTAGTACATACAACACTACGCAATCGTCCACATTTCCTTCGTCAGAAAATACGTGACGTCTGGCGGCCCTGGGATCTTACTCTATAGGCTTAGTAGGCTATTTATGTTTTTATTTTATTTTAGGAATATTTGCAAAAAGACCTCACACCAAGTAACAGAAATAAACTTATATCCAAAACACTAAAGAACCGGTCTAAACTGGACGAAGATTTAATGAAGAATTTAATCAATGACGAAGTTACTAATGAAATGTACAGCTCCTGGCTTAACACACGACGAAGTACCAATCTGGAGAAATTACATTTTATTATTGGACATGGAATCATTAGAAAGGAACTCAGGTATAATAATTGAACCTTTTTCCAAAAAAAAAAAAATTAATTTAGCCCGAACTCAAACTTACGTGCTTTAACTTTGCAGAATAACAAAGTTCGAAATTCAAAACTGGCTGGAGACAGGCTTCCAGCCATTTTTGGATATTGAACTTCGAATTTAGACCCAGGGGTAAAAGGGGTTCCCTTTTTGTCTTAAGGTTGTAATGTAAACAACTAAAGGCGAATTAATTCCGAATACTAATTATCGTTTTTCCATTCCAGAGATGAAATCTTCTGTCATCTATGTAAACAACTTACTAACAACCCATCGAAAGCATCACACGCACGCGGTTGGATCCTGCTCTCACTCTGTGTCGGGTGCTTCCCGCCATCCGAACGATTTGTTAAATACTTACGTAACTTCATACGGTCTGGTCCACCAGGCTATGCTCCTTACTGTGAAGGTAGACTTATGAGGACCTTCAAGAACGGCCCACGGACCCAACCACCTAGTTGGCTCGAACTCCAGGCTACCAAAACCAAAAAACCTGTGTTACTGACTGTGACATTAATGGACGAAACCATGAAGACAGTCCAGTCAGATTCAGCGTCGAAT
The DNA here is from genome assembly GCA_949775195.1 of Diarsia dahlii. Taxonomy (NCBI): domain Eukaryota; kingdom Metazoa; phylum Arthropoda; class Insecta; order Lepidoptera; family Noctuidae; genus Diarsia; species Diarsia dahlii. Next base: position 17,271,913 of record OX459193.1, read on the forward strand.
GCTGAAGAGATCTGCCAGCAAATAGCAGAAAGTATAGGATTAACAGATTTCTTCGGATTCTCGCTATACATCACGTTATACGACAAAGTTTTGTCACTGGGAAGTGAAGGTGAACACATAATGGATGCCATTTCACAATGCGAACAATTCGCTAAAGAACAGGGAACTCCCGAAAAGAGCGCCCCCTGGAGACTGTTCTACAGAAAAGAAGTATTTACTCCTTGGCACAACCCTGCTGATGACCCAACCGCTACTAACTTAATATACCATCAAATAACAAAAGGAGTTAAATTCGGTGAATACAGATGTAATTCAGAAAATGATTTAGCTATGATCGCGGCTCAGCAACATTACATTGAATTTGGTGAACGTATAGATCCAAATGTTCTGAGAAGAGTTATCGTGAACTACATACCTAACCAATTCATTCAATCAAATGAAGCGGCGCTAACAAAATGGGAGCATTTAGTTACAAAGGCATTCGAAAACTCGACAAGTATTCAAAATAAGACAGATCCTCTCAGATGTAAGGAAGATATAGTTATATTTGCCAAATTAAAATGGCCGATGTTATTCTCAAGATTCTTTGAAGCTATTAAAATTAAAGGAGAAACCATCAACAAGGACATCGTTATTATAGCCGTGAACTGGACTGGTATTTACATCGTCGATCAGTTAGAACATATTCTTCTTGAAATATCATTCCCAGAAGTAACTTATGTCGCGTTTAATGCAGACAAAGATTACGAGAGTGTCGGCAGAATCACAATCAGAACGATCCAACAAGAAGAATTTGAATTCCAAAGTGTAGACGCTAGCGAATTGAGTTCACTTATAATATACCTGATCGATGGACTAAAGAGGCGATCTATATACGTAGTCGCTCAGTCAGATCTACAAGGTTACAGTGACGCATCGTCTTTCCTACAGTTTAAGAAAGGTGATCTGATAGTGCTCTTAAATGACACAACCGGAGAGACTTTGACGAACACTACTTGGGGACACGGAGTATGCAATGGTGAAGAAGGACTGTTTCCAACTGAGCAAGTCTACATCTTACCAACTCTGGAAAAACCAACTCCCGCTACACTTGAAGTGTTCAAGAAAGGCAATATCAACACTGAAAAGAAATCGTCCTCTAAATATAATACTATTCAAAGAAAGAGAATGTATACACTTGAAAGTTATGCGAAGCAGCACTTTAGAGATAATTACGATATAAATCAGACTATTTCGAGAGGGACAACCTTAACTACAGCCAAAAGAGTAATGGCTGGTGACTTATGGGCTCAAACTAGAGAACCTTTGCGAAAACCTCTGCTAAAGAAATTGCTGGGTGACGAGGGTAATTCTAAGATGGCGATTTCAGCTTTCTTCGGAGTTCTTAAATACATGGGAGATATGCCAGCTCCGAAAGCCAGAACTGTCACTGAATATACAGACGAGATATTTAAAGGTGCTATTTCCGAGCCAACCTTACGCGATGAAATCTATTGTCAGATAATGAAACAGTTGACAAACAACAGGATACAGTTGAGTGAAGAAAGAGGTTGGGAACTGATGTGGCTTGTGACTGGCAACTTTGTCTGTGGTCAAACACTCCTCAAGGAATTGGTTGAGTTCCTCAAAACGCGGCCACACCCGATAGCCAAAGAATGTTTGAAGCGTGTGTTCAAAACGCAGAAGAAGGGACCGAGACTATATCCTCCTTACATTGTAGAGGTAGAAGCTATACAACATAGAAGTATGCAAATATATCATAAGGTTTACTTCCCTGATGATACTGATGAAGCTTTCGAAGTGGAATCTTCTACAAAGGCGAGAGACCTCTGCGAACAAATTACGGGACGATTGAATCTGAAGAACAGTGATGGATTCAGCTTGTTCGTCAAAATTGCTGACAAAGTGTTCTCAGTACCTGATAACTACTACTTCTTTGACTTCATTCATGAGCTTGTAGAATGGATGAAGCAAACACGTCCGACCCGAGGTGGTAAGTTCTATTTCTATTTTTTTTTTGTGATTTGCGCTATGATAGATTTCCACAATGGGGTCGCCCATTGTGGAAATCTATATTGTCAGGTCGAGTAGAGGCTCGAGGTTTTTAACTTTACAGAATACCTGAACACATTATTAGCGTTCATGTGTTATCTACTTTTGTTTTCTCTTTTTTGAGATGTTGCATTTTAAATTATTTGAAAAACTACAGTTGCATCTGTAATTAATAGTAAACAAATTACTGTCTCGCAAGCACGACTGCTGAACATGAGGTCCTGGGTTCGATTCCCGGGTCGGAACAAGTGTTATTAGGTTTTTCCATCAGGAATTTATCAATATCCGCCACGGAGTCTGTATTTGTGTCCGGTTGATGGCAATAGGCTCGCCTTATGGCACTTAAACATCACTGGCGAAATGTGGGTGAACTTTTGGATTATAGGCGTGATATTGTATTATGTAAAATCCTTCCAAATCTGTTTCTTTTTTCTGCCTGGCCTCCTGGTTCAAAAACTGGCTACGCACTTTGTTTCTACTTACTATATTAATAAAACTTAATTTCAGGAGGCACACAACAGCAAATGAACTATCAAATCTTCTTCATGAAGAAACTTTGGATTAACACAATTCCTGGCAAGGATAAGAACGCAGATCAAATATTCTATTTCCCTCAAGAGTTGCCGAAGTACTTGAGAGGATACCACAAAACTTCTAAGCAAGATCTAGTAGAACTAGCAGCACTGGTTTATAGATCGAGATACGGCACTGACAATTCTATGCTCCCACAAATAACGCAAGCTCTTGATGAGTATGTGCCTTCCGATTTATTTAGAATTCAGACTATGTCTCAATGGAAGTCAACAGTCCAAAAGGCATACATGGAACAAGGTGCTATGACGGAGACCGAAGCGAAAGAAACGTTCTTGAAGAAAATTTACCACTGGCCAACGTTTGGTACAGCTTTCTTTGAAGTTAAACAGACATCAGACCCTACGTACCCAGAAATGGTTGTTATAGGAATCAACAGGAACGGCGTCAGTGTTATTCATCCTCAGAGTCGAGTAAGTTTTGTTGAATTTTACAAGCTTTTATATACCTGACTTGTTGCAATCCATTTTTCGACCAGTTTTTGGTATCCGATTAAGCTAAAATTTCGATTCAGTGACAATACAATTTTATGACAGACGTGACTTGATCCTGCAGCGAGGATCGTCTCCTCGCTAGAGAACTCCTCAATGTTTAATAATATCGTTAGGAAACTTTTTATTCATGTTCAGATAGATAATTAAATTTTTCTTACATACATACACAAACTCATGCCCTTTTCCCATGGGGGTAGGCAGAAACCACAGAACGCCACCTGCTTCGATCCTTACATACTCCTTTTGCCTCGTCCACACGGTCCACATTCTTACATCTGGTCATCAACGTACGATGGTTGCGAGTACTACGCACCTCTTTTAATTTTAAAGAAAGCTAGTTTTTCTAACGTTTCATTTTTGTTTGCGTAACTTCACAGTAATGACCTCTAAAGCCTGACTATTGACGGATTTACACCCTTCGGCGCGCGAGTCAGATTACACGTATCCACGTATTTATTTATTTGTGTTCAAACAACTTTTTTAAATGAAAGGATGAATATTATAGTTCAGTCATATTTAATCCATTTTTTTTTCAGGATGTATTAGTGACGCATCCCTTCTCTCAACTCTCCAACTGGTCATCAGGCAACACCTTTTTCCACATGACTATGGGCAACATCTTACGTGGAACCAAAATTCTATGCGAAACTTCGTTAGGATACAAAATGGACGACTTGATTTCTTCGTATATAGCCGTTTTGAGACAGTTTATGAATTAAATAAAAATACAGGGTTGTAGTAAATGGTTAACAAATAATTAATTATAATATGTTGAGTATGTATAAAATATATTAAATAAATAAGACGCTTTAGTAATCATGTCTGTTTATTTATTTATTTACTTATTTTACCTAACTAAATCAAATAAATATAACATAACTAGTGCACAGTCAAAACAGTGCTATGTCTATGACTGTGAGTGTTTTTCGTAGTGGTGTTTTTCGTAGTGGTGTTTCCGCTTTCGAGTGTATACATTTCAAGATCGGCCCTAGAGTCCACGAAACACGTGCCAGCTTGATCCGCATATCGTTGTACAATTTCATTTTTTGCAAAAACGTTTCCCAACACTAGGAATTTCTCCTGTATCGTCGGTGCTTCATAAACATTTAAACTCACATACACAAATACCCAGACCACCACACCAAACAAATACCAGATCTGTAGGTCATACAAATATTTGTTCCGTGCGGGGATCGAGCCCGCGACACGCAGTGCAGCAGTCCATTACTTGAACCACTGCGCCAACCGTGCCGTCAGTTTATTTAAATCTCCAGTTTCGTTGACAAGTCAGTTTCGTTGATTGCAAAGTTTTGTAAATTAGATAGTTGCGGTTTCTACAGTTTCTAGTGTAAAACAAAGTTCACAAGGCGTAGCTTGTGCAGGCACGCTACGCGTCTCGGCTATGGATGCGTCGTCGGTCGCACACGTTCCGTGCACGGCGCGCAAGCACAACGGTTTGCGAACAAGGATAAGGACCTGCGCAATAAGGATGGCAACTGTGAAACATCATCATTGGTTGAAAATCTGGTACTACTGTAATTCAAAATACATTGACTTGATTGTTCATATTCTAACCTAGTCTAGCTATGATCCCGCCATCTACAATAATCTTAATTTATTATCTAATATTTCTAATAGAGTAAGATCCCACGGCCGCCAGACGTCACGTATTTTCTGACGAAGGAAATGTGGACTATTGAGTAGTGTTAGTATGTACTAAGAACGCACGACTACCAGCTAGCTTGCTTAGACGGCCAATTTTCAGGTATCAGGCAATCAAGGTACATAAAAACATTACTTACCTCACGTATTTTCTCAAAGCTGATTTTTACGTATATTGTAGGAAATATCCTTAAAAATAAGTCGCCAATACTCCCAGACACTTTCCAGCGGCCGTATTGCTCAACAGACGCTTTAAAGCCCCAAAAAGTGGAAACTTAAACGTATTGTGGCTGTTTACCCGACAACGCATGGCATCGCTCGTGGGGCTGACATACAGACCTCCACTGGACTCATTCGGTGGGCATTCAACAGGATCTGCCCATTGTCAGTGTCTTCAGAATTTTGTTGAAAATGTTGCTTGCAACGCCCGCCGGGTGCATGTTGAAGCGCCTACCCAATATAGCATGGCAATAACCCGATCCATTAGCGTTAAGTAATAAATCATAAGGGGTTTAGTTTTCTTTATTTATTTATTTAAACTTCATGTAGGTACAATAGTGGTACATAGGCGGACGGAATTAATGCCTCAAGGCATTCTCTACCAGTCAACCTTAGGGTCAAATAAGACAGCACTGTGGTAGAGTACAAAAAAAATATAATAAGGAGAAAACTATTTTGTTAAATAAATTGATATAGGTACATAAATAGGTACGACTAATACATTATATCTTTAGAGCGTCTGTTAAGCACAAGAGTTAAGCAATACGGCCGATGGAAAGTGTCTGGGAGTATTTGCGACTTATTTTTAAGGATATTGCCTAAAATATACGTAAAAATCAGCTTGGAGAAAATACGTGAAGTAAGTAATTTTTTTATGTACCTTGAGTACCTGATACCTGAAAATTGGCCATCTTAGCATGCTAGCAGGTAGGCATGCGTTCTTAGTACATACTAACGCTACCCGCTACCCAATCGTCGACATTTCCTTCTTTCCTTCGTCAGAAAATACGTGACGTCTGGCGGCCCTGGGATCTTGGACTATACGCGTACCGCACAATTCGTATACGTGAAAGGAAATTATAACTGGCACGTAAACTACTCGTCATCCACTCGCCAACATAAGCAAAAAATAAATCGTTGTTGTGAGCGTAAAGCTGTGTACAGACCGGCCAAACGAACGCCAACGATGGATATTTATCGTTCGCTAGCGTTTACCTAAGGGCAAGGGTTTACCAAAACCTTGGTAAACCTAAACCTACTTAACGTTTAGGTTTATCTACCCCTTACCCTAAGCCCCTAAGCCGTCCAGATTGCAGCAACGAAGGTCAACGAAACCCGTTCGTTGGCGTTCGTTTGGCCAGTCTGTACAGGCCATAAGACGCACTTCTGTCCATCGACGCGCGACGATTGCACGTATCCTAGAATTTTATTAACGTTGGTAACACAGTAGGCGAAACGTCAAATCTTTTGACAGTGAGTGACAGTGACAGACGTCAGACGATATATAACTCTTTGTTGGCGACAGACGTACATATTTTGTTGTGATTTTGTTTTAAAACTTTTTAATTGAGCTATTGAGTGAAATATAATTTATTCAAAACATTAGAACAAAAACTGCGAGCAATCAATAAATTGTGTAATTGAAACAATGGGCTCTAAATCCTTAAGTCTAATGTTAGAAAATGGTCTCGATCTAAGGCAAGTATTTATTTTATACAAATTCCTCTAACTTTCTTTGAAATCCGTAAACCAGGGTCAATAAAAATGCTGGGCATTGCTGGGGTGAATCGAAAGGTAACAGTAACAGTATTATGAATGCAAATGCAACGCAATCCTTTCAAAGTTTTGTCTCGATTCAACCGTCTTCACGCGTCTTCATACGCCTCGTTTTTCCCGGTACAAACTTCTTTTCAGTTATTAAATTGCTTTGAAAATACGTACCAACAACGGTCTTATCTTTCTTTCTTTATTTCAGGGAAGTTATGACTACTGGTTCTATTCTACACATCAACCAAGACGACGATGATACTGATTTAACTTTCGAGCCGGAAAATGCAGATCAAGCACTAAAAATTGATATTCTTGGACAGCCAGTTCCTAATTTTGCTAGATTAGCTGAAAAACTAGTAGCCATTGACAACAATGGATTTGTTAAAAAGAAAATCATTGAAGAAGGAGGTGGTGAGCCTCTCCACGAAGGTTACACTGTGTCTATTGCTTTTTCTGGTTACTGGGAAAATGAACAAGAACCTTTTGATGTGAAACAATTGACAAAGCCCATGGTAAGATTAAAAGAGCTAGTTATTATTTTGTAGTTTAATTATTGTGATCTCTCAAACTACTGAATTTTATGATATTCTTAAATTTTAGGAGGTGGATTTAAAAGAAAATGGATTATTACCAGGCCTTCAAATGGCTGTAAAGTCTATGCTGGTTGGTGAAACAGCAGTGTTCCTTCTCTCATACAAAGTCATGTATGGTGAGATGGGGGTTCCACCTAGGATCAAACCTAAAGCTGACTGTGTTTTTTATATTAAACTAACAAGGAGCATTTTGACTCCCAAAGAAGGGTAAGTTTTAAACATTAAAATTATGCACCATCAAAAACAAAAGTAATTAACAAATACAATTTACATCCAACCTTATGCTTCTGATGTCGAGATTTATTCAAACTAGCCTGCAGATCAGCATTTTTTGAATTTACACAAGAAATGTCCCTTTGCTGCTTCCTAGTGTTTTAGCTGAAAAGAAGAAATGACAAAACAAATTCCCAGTAATATTTATACAGTTTCATATTCTTTATTAAAAAAATATAAGTGAACTACTCTTTTCACAGGAAATTAAATTTATCAGAATCCAACATGTTCCAAAGGGTGCATCATGAAGTCAAATTATTATACGCCTCAGGGGCCACATTGTACAAAACAAACAATTACCTGGCAGCAATCCAGTGTTTCAACAAAGCAGTCTACATGCTCCACAAATGCCGGCTTGCAGATGAGACAGAAGAAAAGGAACAAGAAAAATTACTCAGAAAATTGTATGTTAACCTAGTTGTATGTAACAATAAAGCAAACAGACCCTTAGCCGCATGCATAGCTTGCAATGAGCTGAACAGACTCGGTAGTCTATGGGATAATCCAAAGGTGCTCTTCCAAAATGCGAAAGCATTGAGAATGATTGGAGGCTACGATGACGCTTTCAAAAGACTCAAAAAGGCAATGAAATCCAAACCAGGCAATGAAGAAATGGAAGCTGAGTATGAACTGTTAATGAAAACATGGAAAGCCAAAAAAGAAACAAACCAAATTGCTGAAACTGTTCGACAGGCTGCTATTGGATTAGTCAGTGACGAATTTAAACGAGAAGTTGATGATATGATAAATAATTTCAAAAAGAATGATGAACAAGATCAGTTACTTATACCTTCATACTTCAGTTCAGATGAAATTGCATATTTCAAAGAAGTATGTATTAGAGAGAATCTGTTTTTCAATAAACTTGATAAAACTGTATTAGAGAAACAAAGTCAAACATGTAAAAACAATCTAAAGATCAATTGAATTATAAATTATCCATTAGATAAGTGATCATTAAGCACAATTTTTCATTCCAATTTGTAATACAAAGATTATTTTTCTATATGCTAGTATTATCTTTTTCTGAAAACTAACACGCACTTTTGTAAACTAGGGTGGAAATCACTCTAAAATAGTTGCCTCTACCTTAAACACTCGCCAATTAGGTACTGGTTAAAACCAGCATTCACGAAAATAAGTGATATCAAAGATAAAAATCTGAAATTAAAAAAAAACTAAACCTGGTGGCTTTCCATATCCCTGGATATGTAGATACCCTATTTATTATATCTATGGTAGATACACTAGCGTATCGTGAGGGACAAGGGAAGGTCATGCCCCAAGTTGGCGCGTTAGAGGGTTTGCAGAGAGCAGAACCTGGTGGCAGCGTCAGGTCATACCTTCATAGTTATGAGATCAGATAATTACTGTTTTCATCGGGACTATCTTGTACAATCAGGCACTGGCGTATTTTCCTTACTATATGCCGCTGGCCCGGGGCGGCTTTTTGAACTAACCTGCATCCTCCCCGTAAATCTAGAAACAAGCACTATATTCTTCTAACCTGCCGGCCACCTTTTTATAAGTTTTTAACTTACTTTTTTGGTCTTCAACAGTTAATTTGATAATTTAAACATAATTTCTACCACATCCTACAAGCAGGATCGTCTTCTCTCGAGGTTTTCATCAGGAATTTCACAGTAGCAGTCTGGATTTGTGCCCGGTTGATGACATAGGTTCGCCCCCTATTCATCATCATCATCACCCATAAGACGTCCACTGGTGGACAAAGGCCTTTCCCATAGAACGCGATAACGAACGGCAACCTGCCGTTTGCATCCACCACCGGTTGCCCGCGGCTCTCACTATGTCGTCGGTCTAGCTGGTGGGAGGCCTACCAACGCTGCGTCTACCGGTTCGTGGTCGTCACTCGAAAACCTCCATCGTTTGTCGGTTCTTCGAGCGATGTGGCCTGCCCATTGCCAATTCAACTTGCAAATTCTGAGAACTATGTCGGTGACCCTAGTTCTTCGGCGAATTTCCTCATTAAGGATTTTGTCGCACAAAGAAACTCCGAGCATAGTTCTCTCCATGGCTCATTGCGTGACTCTGAGCTTCTCTAAGCCCCGCCCCCTATTACATGACACTTAACGTAACTGGCTATGTGTGTAATAAACTTAATGATGAGGGTACACCCCTGCCTAACCCTTCGGGGATTACAGGCGTGATGTTGTTTTTAGTGGCTCCACCAAATTTTTGGTGCAGCGAATTTTTTCTCGGGGCCTGGCTGTTGGCCCGCGACTTCCCGTCCCTTCCCTAACAATTCATCTTTCACTGGTAGCTGATCAGTTGCAATTAGCAAAGTTCAGTTGCATTCGCGTGTATCGGGCATCCTTTCTCATACATTGACGTTTGAAAGTTTATAGGATATGAAAGTACAATGTATCGTGTAAAATCGAATGCCACACGCATTTCCCCCTTTTTTTTGGGTTTGGTATGTCATCAAATAACCCCTCCCGCTCTTGGGCAGGGCGAAAGGGAGTGTCAGATTTCTACTGACTAAAAACCACCACTTTATGTCGAGGCCGCGGTATCTCTTGCGAACAACCCGCAGTCCCGAAGGGACGCATTTCCCTCTCCCTCTCTATCTTGGATATTTTATACAGTCTGCACTGCACATAGCATCGTACCTAGTTGTGGAATAAAACGAAATCTTCAACAAAATTATAGTTTAATGCGTAATTACAATTTTTCATAAAACTAATATGGACTACTATCTATTGGCGCAACCATACCTTTATCTCAACAAATGCAACATACTTATACAATATTAAATGTTTTGTAAATACAAATGCATTTAACAGAACCAACCCCGATTTTAAGTGAAAACGTCCAGCGTTATTTTAGGCGTAATTAGTTCTGCGTGGGGAGATTTAGGAGGACATTTTGTCCAGCTGGGAGGTAGGTAACGTTGCGTGATTTAGATAGTTGGTAGGCGATGTCTTCAGCGGCTTCAATACGACGGAGTTCGACGAGACCCTCACCGGCTTGACCGAAGGATTTTGCGAGCAGGACAGCGGCTTGTGCGTCACCCTCGGCGGCAATGACAGCCGCTTTCTTCTGTTGTTCAGCCTTTTCTACGAGGAACCTCGCCTTCTCAGCGTCTTGTTGCGCGACCTGCTTCAATTCGACGGCCTGTGTGAACTCCTTGCCAAAGGTCAAGTGTGTGATTGAAATGTCGTCCAGGATAAGTCCGAACTGTTGTGCTCTCTCAGTCAAGTTTTCGTTGACTTTTTGTGATACAATCTGTAAAAAAAAAGTTAAAATTGTTACTCATAATTATGACGTACGTATTATGCGAATTCTGGAAGTACAGTGGCGATCTTTGCAAGGTAGTTTTGTAAATAGCAATCAGTTCAGATTGAGTGACTTAACTGTAAAGAAGAAATAAATGTCTCTATGGATTGAATAGAAAGAATAGATTGTCCAGCGACATTTCCAGCCTTATTTAGTGAATTAAACTGTATTGCCAATGTGCACGGACTGTGACTGCCTCGTTGATCTAGTGGGCGTAAGCGCGACTGCAGTGCATGAGGACCTGGGTTCCCTTTCCAGGTTGGGCTAAATGTTATTAGGTTTTTACATCAGGAATTTCTCAATAGCATGAGTTGTTTAAAATTATATGACGTTATGTTTATGTACTATTGTCTCTCAACTGGGCGAAATAATCCACAACGAAAGGACTGATCGCCCGTCTGGTGTCTGCCGGCGTCCCCGAAGATAAATAATTGTCTCTCAAAGAAAAAAATATATAGAATCCTCATTATGTGGATATACAAATAATGTTATTGAAAGAATTTGAATGAAATATTTTCATTTGTGGTACATCCACAGAGCCGCTTATGCTTGTCCTTTTGTGTAATACAATTGTGATGTATTTGCCTTGACATGGACCTCTAACAAGACTCATTAACAGATTCCCAAAATCTATTGATGATCACAATTAGTAATAAAATCCGTTACATACCTCTCTCTGTGTGATAAGCTCTCCAGCATCAAACTGTGCTACGACTGCCTTCAGGACCTCAGCAGTGATGGATGGCAGCACCCTCTCGTCATAGTCAATACCGAGGATGGTGTAGATCTTTGGTAGCTGGTCGGGGATTGGTCTGAACAGGATACGCAGTGTGATGTTTACATTTTGAAGATCTGGAAAATATAGCAAAATATTTTGTAACTAATTACTTGAACTGTTTTTTATCCACCAAGAATTTTTCAATAGAAGCCACAGTCTGGAATTGATGGTAATAGGCTCACACCGTATTACATGGGATTTAACATAACTGGGGAAATCTGGGTGTACTATATTAGGTATACCTCTGCGAAACCTTTAAGGATTACAGGTGTGATGTTATGTGTTTTGGTAGAATGATGAAATAAGTCTTATTTCTCCATAACACCAACATATTTTCTGATTACTCTTTTACAAGACTGTTTGTAATATTTTAACCCATTGACCGCCACGGTCAAGTAAGACGACAAGCCAAAAAGTACCTTAAGTCGACAGCCTTAGGGCACTTTTTTGCTTGTTCGGCTTGTCATCTATACCTGACTGGCACTGAAAAGGTTAATAATAATAATACATTTATTTATTTAGATAACAATGATCCATAATGGTTAGTAACAATTGTAACTTATAAACTATGTTAGTAGGCAGGGCAGTAATAATTTAGAAATAATTTAGAAAGGCGGACACAAGACAACAAGACAAGACAGCGTTAGTAACAATGTTCTTACAAACTATGTTAGTAATACACTTACACTCGTGATATTATTATCACTGCTGCAAGGTGACAGGCCCAGCCGAAACCTTGCAGCAGTGGTTCACAAACACACAATCTAGCCTGGTGGCTATCATAGAGAGGATGCTGTTGGGGCTGCTCCGCACCCTACGAACCAAGGACGCGCATCGCTTACGCATCACGGCGTAGAAACAATCTACGTGAGCTTCAGCAAACATCCCTGATGCGCTGCAGTATCGGGGCAACCCCATCAGCACCCTAAATGCGTTATTGTATTGGACGCGAAGGGCGCTGTATGTTTTTTGAGTAAAATGAGCCCACAGACTGCAAGTGTAAAAAGACGTGCAGTAAGCACTAAAAATAGTACACTTTACCTCTTTAGAGGCACGCCTGAATCTGCAGGCAATCATGTTAGCTCTCACACACAGCGCCCTCCGCTCCCTATCAATGTCCTCATCGTCCTTGAGGCCAGTGGTCAATAAATGACCCAGATATTTAAATCGGTCTACCCTTACAAGGGGTATACCATTCAACCTAACTGAAGGTACAGCTTCTGGGTAATTACCCCTGGCACCAAAGACCATGACCACACTCTTTTTAACATTATACACCAGACCATGTTGTCTGGCATATCGCTCACAAGTGGCTATGAGTGCCCTTAGCCCGCAGATTGACGCACTCAGCAGCACCATGTCGTCGGCGTAGCTAATGTTATTACAACATACACCATCATCATTGCATCATTTTCTTTTGTGAGAATTAAAAAGAAGCATAATATTAAAGTCTCCTCTCTAAGAGAAGAGCCTGTGTTCCAGCAGTGGGAACATTAATACGCTGTTGATGATGATGATAATATTAAAGTTACCTTTGCTGCCAGTAACAGTAGGAACGTTTCTAGGCCGTGATCTGATGTCGAAGATGATGGGTCTCTGTACCCATGGGACAAAGAAGTGGGTGCCCTCACCAACCACCAAGTTTTTGACACCAGCAAACCTGTCGAAGATCACAGCCCTGTGACCACCATCAACTGGAAATTGAGAAAAAATCATATGATGTAGGTGTAATGGAAATAAATGAACAAGTGTTTTTTCATGGTGTAATTTTAAGCATTACAAAAAATGTTACTTCTGCCAAACTGTAACAACAATATTACTTATATAATAATATAGACAAGTAAGTTGTGTATCTGAAGAAAAAAATGCATTAGTGACAATAGACATTCATAAAATAATAATTAGTGCAGATCAGTGTTGCCATATCTACCAACTTTTAGGTAGATCTACCTACTTTGCCCTCAGTCTACCTGTCTACCAACCTAAGCCTCAAATCTACCTATTTTTCAAAATTTTCAACGCCATTATTGAAAACATTTTTTTCTTACTGAAGGATGAGGCTTTGTGACTTAGCTCATCGGCGAATAAAAAAAACTTACTATTGACAGAGGACATTGTTAATATCGGACATTGACACTTTCGTACCGCGTTTGCGCCATTCGAGTGGAAACCTGTTTTTTACATTACATCAAAATATTGAATTGAATTTGTTGTAGTAATTGTGATTTTATTTGTTTTTGTCTAATTTTGTTAGTTACTACAGAGTTGTGAGTTGACCTGTTTCTACTTCTAGCAAGCTAGAGTCTAGCTCAAAGAGCAATGGATACTGATAGCAGCGATGCACATGAAAATGATCGATGCACATGGTCAAAGGTCAGAAACTCCGCCACGAAAAGCCAGAAAATATGATATAAATTAAATATTTTTAATTTAATAAGGTGGTAGATCTACCTATTTTTCATTTTGGATTCTACCAATTTCTACCGATTTTTGGCACATATTCTACTAATTTTCTAAAATTAGGGTTGGCAACACTGGTGCAGATACATCTTATTGCATGACTAAGTTAAAGTATTCTATTCTTACACTGAATCTGTCATACTTGATTTGTTAGTAACTTGTAACAGTGTAAAGTGACAAGCTACAATACAGAATTCTTAGCTGCTGATAAGAATCTTGATCAAACAGTGAGATGATTTATTAATTATCAACAACTAAGTAGAATCAGGCTGATGTGAGACATGTGCAGGTAGTAAGACAACAACAGAGTGGTGTAAACAAATATAATGAACAGTTTTAGTAAAAAAATGTATTACCATTGTAGAGAGCGGAGTTGACGACTCCACCAACAAGCGCCACACCTAGGCCCACCTGACCAATCCGGTTAAAGAGCTGAGCAGCCATTTCTAGAAAAAAAAACAGTAAATAATCTCAAAATTGGGTGATTTCGGTTGCGGCTTCAATGGGCACTATTGCAGCATCGAAGTGTCAGTAACATCATGCGACTCGGAAAGAAAAATACCCTACCCAATCAAGTTTTAAAAGAACTTTCTGACGAATTTTACAGGTTTTTACTGTAACACTCAAACAAATTCACTCATAATCCCAAAAATTATCTAATTCCACGATATGTTATCTAACCTCAAAATACATTTCGGGGATCGAACATCGGTTTTCCTGTTAATATCGGTGAATAAAACTTATTAATGCCTTACCTTACTACTTTTGATGCCTGTAATACAATACTGATAGTATATTTTTGTGTTTTATAGTTATTTTCAGTCTCAATTTCTATTAAAATTCAGCAAGATCGAGCACAGATAAAAACAAGATTATAAAAATGCCTAACGTTTCGTTCGTGTCTGACAGAAGAACGTTAAGATATAAATATTTATGTATTATGGAAGAAGATCTTATCAATAGCTATTTAGGCCTAAGAAACATTTAGTTTTAAGTATTTCAAACCTTTTATATCATTATTCAGTGGTTTTAGTATTAGGGTTGTTCGATTATTATTTGCAAAGGGGTGACTGATGATGAGACAACTAAACGTAGTTTTTATTTCTCCTGATAGAAAAATAATGGCAGTTAGTATCGTGTGGCCAGTAAGTTATTTTTAATTAAGGAGTTTTCACTCAAAACCAGCCTGATTCTTGATAGGCGGCAAACTTCTTGGGAGTTTCTCAATATTTTGATTCATTCTAATTACCTACTAGGTACATTCGAAACCCTAAATAAATAAGTAGGACCCGTGTCGTAGTCAACTGGTAAAGAAGACTTGAAATCAACCCAATAGGTATCCAGTGTGGGTACTTGATATTTAAACGCGTTCCAAGTTGGTAGCTATCGATTGGGATACGGCTTTCTATCTGGATAAGTCTTATCCAATAAGTAAGGACTTATCCGATAAGTCCCCATCTTTATTCCTTTGTGCAATTTCTAAAGTTAACATAACGCGAGAAAGTTGGCAAGGTGGCCATAGAATTAGTCGCCCAGAAATTGAAACAAGTCAAGGGTCCGCAATTCTCACTCCTGGCCTGTAGCAACCTCAAGACGCCTTCCCCCAGCAGTGGGCACATAGCAAACATGCGGGTTAGAAAAACATTAGAAAAACTGTACCTACCCGTTTATTTAGATAAACTAAATGATTTCCCACAACACAGCACACAACACACACACAACACACACACACACACACACAACACACACACACAACACACAGCTCACAACTTAGGACCCAGTAATATTACCTAATGACAATAATATCCGTGGTGCTAGGCAACTGGGCTTATCCCAGTTGTATACGTCCCTGTGTGCCTATTGGCCTTGTTCTGTTCTGTCTCCTGCTGATATGGAGGGAAGTGGAAATTATGTTTTTTCCTACTCCTCCGCTATTCTTTTCTGATTAATTTCGTTGCGGGATCCAAGACAGTTAAATCGCTTCTCTGGGACTTCGTCGAGCTTCATTGTCTCGGCGCTTTTCTTGTGGTCGCCACTGTTGATTCTGGCTAACAGGAGTTACAGTGGTTTGGGAATAGTGTGGCGGGCTTGTCCCAAATAAAAAAAAATGATTTCTAAAATTATTCCACTGCAGTTAATTTCAAAAGCAAACTATGGGTCTGCTCGGTACACGATACTACACTAGTTAAATCAGCAAACAAACCGCTAATACGGTTAGCTGGAACCAGATGGTAATTGAACGAAAAATAAACAATGAGGGGGATAATCGTTCGAGTATGTTGGGGGTCGTGCGTTGGGTGGCTCAATTATGCAATAACTAGCAATGAGCAAATGATTCGACAAGTGTACTAACTAAGTACTTCATGCAATATGTATGACTAAATCCGAGTCAAGGAACGTTGTTGACTGTTCCTTGGCCTTAAAAAAACACTCCGATTAATCATTTAATTAAATCAACATTGCTTTGTTTACATAAAGAGTCAATGAACTCATTGACATTGTGACTTCTGAGCTGTGTTTGTATTGACTTATTGGCTAGATAATGCATACCTACATAATCGTTAATAACTGCATAATTATAGTTTTGTTTGCACAGCGGAGCGCTTACCGAGCCCGGTCTATATTGTTGCATAATTTTAAATTAATATTTGGCTTTCATTAAATTTTAAAATGCGTATGCGAGTGCCAGAAGTGAAACGATGTTGTTGCTGTTTTCCTTTGCGCCATGGGATTATTATGTTTGGATTGATTAACATAGTAAGTAAAAGAGAAAAATAACTTGAATGGGTGGTGGGATCCATTATGCAAGATGATAGCACATAATGTACCTATTTCACATTATGATAAAAAAAGATATTGTGGTCGTCGTCATCTGTAGTGTATTATGCCATCACCACTGCTCTCAGAACGGTGGCAGAAAACATTGTAAAGAAACTGGCCTATTAATAGTCCTGGACCATAACTAATGTAATAAGGCATTTGGCATTATATCAACCCGCCCACAGTTGAGGCCTGTATTGTATTGTATCCCAGCAGCTACAACTAGACCCATTGGTTAGCTTAATTTCTGTTTGTGACTTTTGCCATGCCACACGGTCGGTGTTTGGAGAAGATCGGTTCAATCCTATCTGTGCGGCAGTGGTTGGTTTGATCATAAAGTCTGATGTTAGTAGGTAAGTGGACTTTAACTTGGTCTACACAACAGGGCTATAATAGGTACTGAAGTAGTTATAACTGCATGTAGGTTATGTCATCCACAGCCCGACTTTACCCACTACTGGATATATTCAGAGAGAGAGCCAGAGAGGCCTACTGGCCTCTCTTTGCGTGTGTCAAGCTCCACGCTCTTGGCGCCTCATCCAGAATATTCCCGTGATGGCAACAATATCGTCTGCACATTTCTGCACGACCAATACTTCTATTTCTATTTCTTGGACGCTACTCTGTCACAGCTTTACTCCACCTACCATCACCACGCCTTGCTAGGTGTCCTGGCTAACTCCATTTGAGTCCTATAACCCCATTTTTACCCGACTACGGCGAAGCCAAAAGGAAGGGTAATATTTTGGCAGTCTATGTATGTTTGTATGTATGTATTCCACCGTAGCGCCCAAACTACTGAACGGATTTTAATAAATTAAGTGTCAATAGATTCGTTAGAATAGCCCAGGTGACATAGGCTATATAAATTTTATAAATTCTTTTTATGACGGAATTTAAATGTCAAAAACTTACCTCAAAAAATATTAAATTGAGATAATCATAGCAAATTTGGTATCAAATGAAAGGTCCTGACGAGCACATTACAAATATGTATATCATATTTTAGTTTTAGTCAATACATACGTTTAGATTGCGGTCAAACAGTTCTCGCGGTCTAGTCTGTTATTTACTCGTATTATGTAAATAACAAACCAATATTTTATTCGTATTCGGGTTTTAGATTTTTAAACTTGTTAATATCGAAGACCTTCGTACGAAATGTAACTCCACGTTTTTCATTTACAGGTATTTTCCTTGATAGCAATAACATGTCTCGTCATAACGACGGAGCTGAAAAAATCCAAGCTGATAGACGGCTCGTCCCTCGAGGTGGTGACTTCGACCATATTGTTCAGTATCTTTGGCATGAGTGTTATATTGAATATTATGCTGCTCTTTGCTAGCTGTCAGGTAAGCCTAGCCGAGTCAATGGTTGCTTTAAATTTGTTTTTACATGATTTATATGCCTCTTCTAATTCTAAGACTGTACGACATCTAAACACAAACGATGACTGTACTAGTCTTACGATATCTAAAACAACGGGGTTTTTGGATTTCAAACGCTCCGTTCAACACTGAAAGTTGATATTCCTACAGTGCAGTGTATTGTGGCACTATTCTAGGTGTTACCTACCTTGTGTTAGCTGAGAAATTAGGCTTGGTCTAAGTCAAAATATCGAAGACATGTGACAGCAACTGGTGCCGCGTGAAATGATGAATTACGGTGCTCTTCCTCCTACATATAGGCGGTCTGTGTCCAAGAAGTTGGAACGTTAGGTATCTAAGGCTGTTTATGTAGTTGGTATAAGTTAAAACGTTAAAACGCATTCGTTTTAGAAAAGGATGCTACCTTTATATAAAATTGAATGAGTAGAATCGTGGTGGAAAAATTGCGGTGCAATATGATTCAAAATAAGGAGCTGAATGCACCCTATCAGTTTTGGAGGGATGTGCATAGCACACTGTATTCTGCAGTTCTGCACTTAGGGAAGGTTAGACTAGCAACTAACTGACACTGCCAAGCTTTGCCAACATATTCAGCCTCATTACAAAACGTGGTGTGATGATAGATAAGACGATCACTCGGTCACGACGTTGCTGTATGTAAAAAATATTGTTAAGTGGCTATTCAGAACCAAAGGATGGACAAAAAGCCTACCTCAATAACAGACTTATTAGTTACTTGAGTTTTATGAACTCTTAACATGTAGGTACAATGAATCATGTGTTGTGTGTGTCAGCAGAGCTCGACTCGAATTTTATTATCTGATGTTTACATTTTCGAATGGAGTGAAATAATTCAAATAATACCTAATTTAGTATATTATGTACCTATACCGTTTCGTTTGTAGAACACCACCTACCTACTTAGATAACCCAAAGTATTTAGTAGGAACATTCATTATTTAGGCCTTTAGGCTATTCTTCGTTTCTTTATACTTGAGAAAAGGCTGAACTCTTTACCATCTTGGATAGGTAGGTGCTTCACGTGGTATCAAAAAAAAGATTGATCTTGTCTCAAGCTACTGTACAACACAACCAATAGTATCTACCTCTTCAAGAATTCAAGGGTTCCTCTTTTCCTACAGGTTTTCCGGAATTCAAATTCAAATCGTTTATTGCAATCCATAATGTACATTTTTACAGATGATCTATATAAATAAAAAGAGAAGTCCTGACTGACTGACTGACTGACTGACTGACTGACTCATCAACGCCCAGTCCAAACCCTTGGACCTAGAAAGATGAAATTTTGCACAGAGGTTCCCTTTATAATGTAGACAAGGAATAAGGAAGGATTTCTCGAAATTCAACCCCCAAGGGAGTTAAATAGGGGATGAAAGTTTGTATGGAAAATCGTCATTTTCACGCGGGCGAAGCCGCTGGCAAAAGCTAGTATAAAATAATTTTAACTTCGTAAAACATCGTCTGTTTTCGGGTGTTAGGTTAGGTTCTTCCTGATCATTTAGCACTGCTTTACATGAGGAAAATGATAAGCACCAACTGAAGCGAATACATTTTCTGGTTAAACCACGTCATACTTTTGTCAATATTGACTGCTGTCAGATGACCACCTCATTGGTCTAATGGTCGCAAGTGCTGCTGTGCACGAAGCACTGGGTTCGATTCGCAGGTCGGGAAAATTGGGGTTTTCCATCAGGAATATCTCAGTAGCAGCCACAGAGTTAGGATTTGTGCCCGATTGATGGCAATATGCTCACTCCTATTAATTACATGGGATTTAAACATAACTGGCGAAAAGTGGGTGCAATAATGGGGGTACCTACCTTTGCCTAACCATCCAGGGATTACAGGCGTGATGTCATGTTATACGTCAATATTTCCAGAAAGACATCCTAATGCTGCGACTTTACCTGTACTACGGGGTGGTGATCACTCTGGCGGCGCTGGTTCCTACCTTCATCCTACTGTCCAGGATGATGACCTTCGATGTTTGTGTCGCGTTATTTGCGATATGTAAGTATCTACTTATGCAATAGTGTTGTTTTTAGTATGGTAATGTTCCCTGAAGATTGACAGCGTTGTTTAGAAAGGGCTGAAAGAGGTGGAGAAATGACTTAGTTAATGAGGGCTGGTTTGAGAAGGCGTTGAAAAACCTCTTTGCAAGCTTTTGACCAACCGTGAGATAGACGGAACGGGTAGAGAGAGACGAGGAACATCACCTTTTCAAGTAATTTTGATCTTACAACGCTAAAACGCTAAAACGATTTGGTCATATTTCAGGGTGTGATTCGGGCCATCAAGCCATCAAGCTGAAAAACTTTGTCCACGAAGTCGCGGGAAAAGTGCTAGTATGCCATATTATATGCTATTGGGACATTCTCGCTTACAGATTATTTTCTTTATACTTATTCACCGGTTTAGAACTACCAAAACGTAACGTAACACGTTTTCAAAACAACGTTGCGCGTTGGTATTCCACAATAAGTATTTAGTTACGTCAAGTGCCATTCTCACTCCGAGATGCATACCAAAGTACACTACAGCGGTTGTAAATGCAAATTCTTACTACTATTGCGTTAATTAAACCCGCGTCGATTGGCAGTCACGAATCACGATTGTGCGGTACTTACTGACTGACGGTTCTGCTAACCCCCCTGGAATAAAAGAAAGTGAGATACGTGACTTTACATACGGTGTGTCGTAAAACGTTTAACGTTATCTTGTAAAATATTTGGCGTGTTTGGAATAGTTTTCATACTTACAAGTAGCAAATAGACTGAGACAAGATTTCTATGATATGACGCTTTCCCTGATTGCCCTGAGACTATTTTAAAGTTTATTATTTTTATTCGTAGAATTTTTACAAATATAACAACAAAAAGACTCCTGTTAAACTGAAGAACAGTTTGTCGGCAGTATTCTTGTGAACACACTTTTCATAAAATCAATCACATCACACATAGAATCATTTTAAAATCGTCTGAAAAAGACGTAGAACATGAACATTTATTTATTCTACGAATGGTAGGAGGTGCTGTGTACTACTCTAGATAAGATGTGATTTTTTAGTTAGGTACTATTATAACACATTCTCTTGTTACAAAATATGAAATCGAATAAATTTCTTTCTAAAACCATGAAACCTTCTTCCTACAGGTATGCAGTGGTACGTAATCATCCTTGTAAGAAGTGAAATAGTCAAATTGGAAGAAGCTAGCTACAGATCAGAAGAACGAAGTCAGGCACACGAAGTTGCTATCGACGTGCCTGACAGAGATACTTTGCTTTAAGGTATACATAATAAGTATCATCTTCCTGCCCTTATCCCTTTCTATTTGAAGTCGGCGCAACACGTTCTCTTTTTGCATTCTCCCCTGTAAGATGTCAAGGTGGCATTTGCTCCTTTCTCTTTCTCTTTCATATCATTCCTCACACAATCCATTCATCTTTTCTTTGGCCTTCCTCTCCCTCTCCATCCGTCAACATTCATATTCATCACCTTTTTTGTCACATGCGATTCGTTCTTCCTCATTACATGTCCATGTGTTTTCCTCATACTTACTAAGTAAGTATACAGATATCTTATTAATATGCACTTTGTAGAAATATAGATTTTTTGTTTAAAAATGTTGTTTCCCTCAAATGATTTAGTTCCAACTAACCCTTCAGGGATTACTGGAGTATTTTTATAAACCTAAATGTTGTACATACAGCGACGCACCAAACTATTTATTTCAAGTACAACATTATGGCCTCGCTTTGTATAGATTTCCTTTGCGAAGAGAGATCCACTTATATTGGGTCTTCATAGCTTGATTGGTCGTCTACGTACCGATATTTTCGAGTCAATATATTCTGGACTTTCCCTACTCTAGGTTATTAGGTAAATATTTATTTTTCTGGTATTTAATAACGTGACTGTGCTGTCTTAAAATACTTAACAAATGCTTCGCGAATTTCCGATTCGTTCCTGTTCAGTAGCAACCCATAAACACGTTGAATATTACAAAATATGCTCAAAGTAGCCGCTCTTTGTTCAGACATCACGTTCGCAGTAATGATGCCGTCAAATTATTTAAAGAAATGTGCTAAAATATTTCCAAATTTTGTGGGGCCATGAGTGTGGGGCACAGGTGGGTGCCCGCGGGACTCCAAGTCGTGACTTACTCCGGCAGCACCATTGTCAGGACCCAATGCACTCAGGATAACGTTGGCTTTGAAAGCAGCGGCCCATATTGTGTTGTGACTACTCCAAATTGCCAATTACACCAATCATGGGAAATTTAAAGACACCGCAACACGAATGCTCCTTTAATACGGAAGTATTTAGGTACTCATATTTTTATACAATGTATTTATAAAAATAATTTCTGTTCTAAAATATCTTTCTATTAAGTTCATTTTAAATTCATAAGAGATTATCTAACGGAAGATTCTAAACTGAAAATCCTTCTCAGGTCCCGTGGGATGGCTTATAGACAGGATTAGAAGTCAAATCCGGATAATCTATTCCTCTATTTCTACAAAGCAGATGAGACCCTTTTGTTTCAATGCGTAGGTAGTTTTCAACCATAGATAACACATTGACGTATAGGTCGGTAGGCCTATAAATACCGCATTAAATTAATATCCGATCATACGTGTTCCAAGAAAGCAGTTATTACAGTAATTTGCTATGTTTTACGTTAATATTCCATGGGATGTATATTTAAATGCCATCTGGTATTCGAATGAGAAAATTCTGGAAGCCGCAAACTCTGTGGGCGGGAATTCCGACTGGCGATGGCGGTTACCAGAGACAAGTTTAAGGACGAAGCTATTAATGAAGAAGTTGGAACATGTTGTGCCTACTAAGTACTAAGGTACTTGCTGAATACCAAAAGTATTTTAGAAATATCACATTTTATTCATGGGTGAGTTCATTATTCCAAAGAAAATAATAAGAAAGAATTAGAAGAAATTCCCAAATACCCATAAATAATGAAGTTTATTTAAAAAATAGTACTTAACAGTAATTTATGGGTAATTTTGATGTTATGTAATTATCGCTCACATTACAATGTAATTGTCGAGTCAAAAGAAGATATTAAGCAAGTAGGGATCTAGATTTATTGGTTCCAATTTTGTTGGAAAATATTTAATGGTATATTTTTTAAATGACTTTTTTTAGCAAAAGCAGTGCAACAGCAGGTAGCACACCTTTCTCTAAATTAAGTGAAAAAGTCAGCTCAAAATAAAAGTTGACAATACAGTCAGTGCTACTAATTACAAACAGCAGCACTCATTCTCATGATTAATTAAACAAATTGCTTAATAACTACAATTAGCAATCATTTTAATATCCAGCTGAATGCAAAATGGCGGAGACGGCCATTTTTTAAAAGTAGAGGCTTTAACTATGGCACTAAGGAGTCCTGTAAAGGAAAATGCACTTATTAGCTGAGGAGGGCGCATGGAGGGTTCTGCCTAATGGTTGCTATTCACGGCTTGAATGGAGACGCGAAATTGCCAACAATTATATACTCCCGCAATGATAACCGGTGGATGTTCTGCTTCGACAAACTCGAGTTTGGCCGTGTGCACGTTTTAGCGAGATCCGACGACTTGAGTGGCTGAATTGTTCTCCTCACAGTTTATTTTCACGATTTTTTGCAAACACATCTAATATATACAGCAGAATATATTCACAAAAATCAATTTCCAAATCTTTCAAAATCCAACCGGGGAAACTGTTTCGGTGTGACAGAACAAGTCCAAAATCTAAGCAGAATGTGGTATTGTGCTTGGCGAGCGGCGGGCCGAGGTGACGTCACAACATGGCCGGCAGGTAGGCAGGAGAGCGGAGATAGGATCCGGTCATCCTGCCCATTTCCGGTCTTCACGCGGCCGTGACGCTTCCGGGCACGCGTCGCCGACGGCGCTCACGAGGCTACTGATTCACTGGAAGAGATATTTTGGAGCTGTTTTATTGAATCAGAATAGGGCTCGCAATTGTGTCGTAGAATATATTGAAAAGATCGTGTGAGAGACAGAGAGAAGAGTAAAAAAAGAAAGAAAATCGTTTACTTGACAGGTTACAACAGATAACTCAATTGAAAAAAAACAATCAATTAAATAAAGGACAATAAGTGCCTCACAACAGTACCTAAAAGGTATTTCGGTACCTAATAATGAACAACAAGGGAGAAGGAATGGTCCTTGATATTCTAGAACACATTTACAATAAAGTTGGAAATAGCTATCCTTAGCCGTTTCGCAGAATTACTGAACCGAGGGAAGCGGCCATACTAAAAGTTTTTGTTTATGTAAAAGGGATTGGAAAATGCTTTCTGAAAATAAATATAAATTTTCCATCGAACAAATGCCAATGTATTATTATTGTAAAATGTTTTTCCCATGAAGTTGCATCAGCATTTGGGAGAGATTCACCAATACTTAAATTGATTTAAAAAGGGTGCATTTTATTTTAAATCGATTTGACATGAGCATCCTCGCATCAATGCTACCAACCTAAAAAAACTATGAATCGAAAAAAAACTCCTTGTCTCTTCCAAAAAAGGTAAAGTTTTCCCGCCAACTTCTGTGATGCTGTCACACGACGCGACGTTTGCAAGATGAGTTTTGTAAAATGAATTCGTTTGTAGCTACAATTGAACACGGTCCTTGTCGCTCCTTAGCTGTGTCTATCTTCAAACTGCTAGATTTTCAGGGAGTTTCCCAGAGAAGTTTCTGTCAGTAACTTCGTGAGAGCGCTTTTTAATTGCGAATTAAGTATGCGGTATACGACAGGCAGAGTTTACATATTATGCTAATATCTTCACTGAAAACACTTTGTTGGAAACATAAGAAAATGACGAAAACAGTTCAAATTACAATGTTGTTTCCCGCTCCTTTAGCAATCGTGACGCCAAGAAGCTCCCTTGCTCGTCACCCATCGACGTAACAATTTCATAATATTGACAGGTGCCTCAGGGCCCATCTGACAGCGGTCATGCCCATATGTCGGCCTCCACTGCCTGCTCGGCAGGCCCGCACGCGAACTACGCCCTTTCCTTACCAACAACACTATTATACACTCCTCATAATACACTGAGCAGTTTGTATTATCTATCTAAAAAGTGTCTAAATTAAACCAGCAATGGAAATAGTTCAGCTATAAAGTTATGTTTCAGAAATAGAAATGCGATTATAGTTCTTAAGACACTAGCAACTGAAAGAAGTATTGAATAAAATTTAAAGTTAAACAGTAAGCGATTGTTATGTGTAATTAAAGTCGTGTTTTGTACGACGCCCTCTTAATTTGTCCCCCTTTTGTGTGGGGCACGCGACATGTGCGAAGTGGCACTCTTGCCTAGCTTTTAATCATCTCAGGTTTTTTTAGCTTCCTTCGTTAATTATTTTAAATATTGCGGTTTTTTAAACGGCAATTTGCTGTTTCCAGTCCTAATGTAAATGTTACATATTGAAAATACTAATTCTCTCAAACTTAGAAAAAGCTCCTTTACGAAATTTCGCCGTTAATTATCGCCATATTGTTGAGATGCGGTAATTAATTATACGAAACAGAGTGTTGAAAAGTTTTTTGATTTCTCAAAAACAGCAGAAACTAATTTATTAGAAACTCAAAAATAAATAGCTAGTGTGGTGTGGACGGGCGTGACGAAAAATAATATTTTGTTTTTACATCATTTTTGGACGTGATACGACTTACAAAAAAGGGTGACGACGCGGTTTCGCTCTGAGACAAAAAGGTCGAGAGCGAAACGAATTTACGTATTTCGATGTATCTAAGTATGCGTACAAGTATCCAGTGAAGCATCGATGTAACCAATAACAATTTTATAGTTTAGAAGTTTATAGATTCTTATTCGATCTGAGTGATCTCACAATTTACAAATTGGTAGCAGGAAAATAGGCTAGACAGATGCACAGTATGATTGAAAGCCGTAAACCTTATACCTGGTAAGCTGTAACCTATATGGTACAAACCACTTAAAAATACTTTGTGAAAAAGAAAACAGATATTATTGATCAAATTAATTAAAGCTTAGTTCATAACCTTCCCATCACATCGACTGAAAATCGTTGACATTGTGATAGTTTTAACTCAAAGGCTTAACAACTTTTTGATAGGATTTTCCCTGCAACTAAATTTTCCAGTTAAAAATTGTTTGGAAATAGGCTCACTTATTGCCTACAAAACAATATCTGGTATAACTCAGCCTCGTTAAAGACTCATCCAAAATTCCAAACACAGTTATATGTGTGTATCCTTTCCTGATTAATACTCGATCGTATCGACATATGGCAGGATTGGTGGGCCAGTGATATCCGTCCCAAATACGTCCTAATTCGACGTATCTAACACGACCCTTTGAAATAATGAGATTGATGCGGTTTCGATAGATATCACTTTTTATTTTTGGGATATTACGGATAATTTTGGAAATTGCACCTATTAATTTGATATCGAGCCGCTTTCGTAACGCTGAATTCTGTTTCTACCTATTTTAATTTGAGGATGTGCTTCTGTGTTCCAAGCTGATTCTGAGATCATAATAATTACATAACATCACGCCTATGATCACCGGAAGGTTAGGCAGAGGTCCTGGTGCACTCACATTTTTAAGTCCTATGTAATAGGGGGCGAGCCTATTACCATCAATCGTGCTCACATCCAGACTCCGTGGCTGCTACTGAGAAATTCCTGATGAAAAAACCCTATAACACTTTGCACGACTCGGGAATTGAACTGAAAACATGCTGTGACTACTAGTCCAACGAGGCAGTCCTATTCAGTATTTTAAATATCGATCTAAACATGCTGTTTAGCTTGAACAAACCCCATAGTCCGACACCGGCTACATTCTACCCAAAACTGATCCAGAAAAGCCCTGATAAACTCTCTTCCAAAAAACCAGTGCCACAAAACGATAATTTCCAAAGAATTCAGTCCAAATAATTGACACCTTTAGTCGTGACATACAGTCACATGCAAAACGTGCGGCTATTCGAGCAACGTCAGATCACATATTTGGAATAACAACCCGTTTAAGAATTTTAAATAATACCTGTGTGTCTCCGCGTGGACTATTAGCGACGGTAATGACTTATAATGACAATATGCTCGTATAATCAGGACATTAAGTGATGTGCTCGACGCCGGAGGCCGACGCCACCACGCCACCGCTCTGTGACCGTAGTCGTACCCACTTTAACTGACTTAATTCTTTGTCGAATTTTGGGCGCTACTACGTGTCTTTTGTGGTACTATTAGCATTTCATGGTGACATTGGGAATTGTTTTGATGTGTCAATTGAAATGTGCTAATTCTGACGATACTATGAACGAATCTATTTGATGATGCTGAATCAAAATTATGTTACTTTCTTGAAAGCGTTTCCCAACTCTATGAATTACTCTTGTGTTGTGGGTGCGTTCACATACATAAAAATACCTGAAACAACTACCAGTAGGCCATATCAAATTTTGTGATCCGTATGTTCAAACCCGCGACACGCAGCATAGCAGTCAATTGCTCGGCCACTGCGCCGTCCAGTAATCGTCATCATTGTGGCAAGTTTGAGCCAGCCAAAGCATGTCTTCAAGTGCCTATTACTAACAGTTCACAGTACTGATATTCCATAAACTATTCACGTATAAAACACCTAAAACTTAAGCTACTACATGTCATTCGTAGTAGGGGTTGATATGTTCGCGTGAGTTGGTCAATACGCTCACAGGCTCGCCTTCAGGTAACGTTTAGTGTGACTTAACAGTACGAAATAAGTGTGAATCGTGATCGAAACACAGGAGAAATACTTTAGTGTCATTTGCTTTGACGGTGCTTTCAATTTTGTCTCATCCTTAAGGGCAAAGGCCATACTTTGGAGTGTAAAACGATCTTCCAATTCGTTTTGGATTCTTGTTTTATGAAAGTTGTAAATTGAGTAGTTTGGTGTTTATATTACAGTTGTATCTCACGGGGTTGGTAGAGTTGAAGAATAATATAGGTATGGTTTTTAAAACAAAAAGGCGAGTTTAACATAAATAAATATTTATAACATAGCATCACCTATAATCCCCGAAAGGTTAGGCAGAGGTGTAACCATTTTTTTTTGGGTGTATGAAATCATCAAATGACACCTCGCGCTTTGGGAAGAGCAGTGGGGAGTGTCACACTTCTACTGACTAAAAACCACCCATGTTCCTTCTTAGCCCTTTGTGTCGAAGCCGCGGTATCTCTATCGAAGAAAGAAACCACACGCTCCTTTTCACCGGCTTCACAAAGTTCACAATTCATTCGTAGGGCTCGGGATTACATTTTATAATAAACTGCCATCTTCTTTTCTAGACATGTAATTAGATGATAAGAATAGTTGGTCGCTGAGTTGACAATGTTGGTTATTTGTGTTCTTTCTCTAAAATTAGTTTACTGTTATGTCATGTATTTAATATTTTATTTTTACATTGTTTATTGTTATATACTTTTGTTTATTACTGATTGTGTCTGTAGTAAATCTTAAATTGAACTGACACCTTGCTATTGTATCGAGTCTGGTTCTTTTAACACGTTCAGACCGGCGCGGCGGCGTGTACCACCGGTGGAGCACGGAGTATTTGCTGCCACGGCGGGGTGTACCACCGGTGGCCACGTCACACTATACTTTCAATGTACTAATAAAGGTGTAGGAAGTGTCGATGGGTGGGCGTTGTAATGTAGGAAGTGTCGATGGGTGGGCGTTTTGGGGGACTGTCTTATAAAAATGTAATTTATAGTAAAGTAAATTTTGACTTTCGAAAAGTGCTGATTATCAGCCTAGTTTGAATAAATGAATTTTGATTTTGATTTTGAACAACCCGCAGGCCAACAACCTGCAGCATGTGTACCCATTAGACCCACATAAATCACTCGTGATGTTTAAATCACATGTAATAGGGGGCGAGTCTATTGCCAGCAACCGGGCATACATCCTAATGAGAAATACTTAACGACACTGAACGATAAAGGTAGGTATGCTGAACTTTCCAGCATCATCCTTCAAGCAGTACAAGCCCAGCATTTAGGCAGGCAGGTGAGAGAAGTCCACGCAGTCAGTATGTCGGTAGTAGAACTCAAAGGGTGCGTGTAATGAGCCCGCGTAGTGCCGCGTCACGTACGGTAACGAGCCTCTCGGACGAACAGTCGAACGCTCTCGGACCAGCCGTAACTCTTACCTTAACCATAGTATACATATTAGTATTATTTTACAGTATTACAACTAAAAACAAACGGTCTGTATCGGCCATCGGCCCACACTCCTGCTAATGCTAACCGTACACTTCAGCTAAAAATCTAAGTATGCTTCAGGATGTCGTATGTAAGTCGAGTGGTGCAAAACTACAATAACATTCTGTAGTCCGTGCATTAACTCCTGGTAGTAGGTAAATGCGACTGCTGAGCTACCTGTATTTCACTTTTGGGTTCAAATACTAGGTTGGGAAAAGTGTTATTGAATTGTTCAATCAGGAAATTGTTAATAGCCCCTAGCACCACCAAGGTGTCTACATTTGTCCACGGTTGTCGTAAAATTCTAGCGCTTACCTGAATCTGGTCAGATTCCCAAGCCGATCCGAACATAGTTGGATAACGCAAGCGAAAAGATGATGACAATAGGCTCCTTTGACATGGAACATAAAACATATAACTAGCAAAATGTATAAGGTGTAGAGACTATTAGGTAAACCTCCTCTGCCTCACCTTTCGGGAATCACAGGCGTGGTGTGATGTTAAGTAGACAAATATAATATAACACCCGAGTTTGATGTCGTAAAAAGGGCTTATTTAAGTTGGTTTCCTGTTAATCTTTAGTCTGTGACTTTGCAAATGTTATTGAAGTACCTATAAGTCAAATTGCTAGCTGCCTTATAGGTTTAAGATGGTTAGAGGTTGTTAGAGGAGAAATGTCATCACGATTTCCTGGTTTTTCATTTATTTGTCAGGTCATGTGGTTCCTGGATAGGATAGTAGGTATTGTCTCGTAAAGATGCCTAGGATTATCATCAAAGATAAATTATTACGACAACTTTAAGCTTACATATTAAAATACGTATTATTTCAAAAATAACTGTCATAATTCATACCTAAACTCCAGCAGGTGTTAGTCGAATCCATAATTGCCTAATTAATTAAATAAAAAAAACATGATCACATTTTAAAGCATAGCTTTCATTTTGATTAATCACCAACAGAAAAGTAGGTAATTATGTCAATACAGTAGTTCCGAAGTTCAAACACAAAGAATGCCAACATCGAGATCCTCCAATCGTACAAAACATTAATATCGTCAAGAAACAATAAAAACTGGCTGTTTGAATAATACCCGTGCTTCGTACACTCGATCCGAGCATTCATATCTGGCAGAGACATCGGTACAACCTGCGTATCGCATTACACATAAAATATTTATTATTTATAGTGGATAATTAATTAAAACAGTAGGAGTCACAAAAACAAGTAGCCTAACAGGAAGCTGTAATAACTCAATCGCGAGAACATCGGTCGCCTCGATTAGTTACAGTCCAGATTGGATCTCGGGCCGGCCGCACAATGTAAACACCGTTTTATTCGCTTACAGTAGCTTAATGTCTTAACATGATACGTTGCAGCCTACCGCGTTTACGTAGGGTATACGCCCGCGTACTGCGAGCGAACCCGAACGAATTATGTAACCAGTATTTGCGTATAGTGCTTGTTTAGAATAGGAATGTCTAGCAGGGCGTATAGAAGAGTCTGTTGTTCTCTCATTATGACTTTCTTCAGGTCTCTTCAACATAGGCTGTGCTCTACTTCTTAATTTTCCTGTAAAGCCTTTCAAAACATCTGGATTTAAAGAAGATATTTTTTTTTAATATTTGTCTCATGCCGAACAAGCTGAGTCTGTAAAGCTTAGGATTAGTGCCTTGAACAGGCAACACGGGTCGCGGCAGATCCCGATGGGGTTCGAGGGACAAACTAGATGTGTGGAATTGTGACCGTTTGTTAAGAATGGATGAAGGCTTTTAAGCAGCAGTGGGGCAATATAGGCTTACTATAATACATATAATTAGCCTTTTTCTAGAGAATCGTCGAGCTTATAGATTAAAGGTAACTAAGCCTTTTACCGGAAGACGTTGCGTTGGAAGGCCTCCCACTAGGTGGACCGATGACCTGGTCAAGGTTGCAGGAACCCGCTGGATGAGAGACGCGCGGGACCGGTCAATGTGGCGGCGCCTGGGGGAGGCCTATGTCCAGCAGTGGACGTCTTTTGGCTGAAATGATGATGATGATGATGATGATGAAGCCTTATAGATAGTTGAAACATGTGAAAATGAATAAGTCGTACACTGATTAAAAACGAATTATGAAGCCACATCATTGCAATACCCAATTAATTTAAATTTTAAACGAACCACATTCGCTTATCCCTGATACCTTGTATTTCGTCGCAATAAACTCTCCACATTACTAGCACATGGTGCATTTATTAAAATATATTCATATTTAATGTAAGCAACATTTCACACTAGCCGTAAGAACCGCAGTTTATTCGCTTGACAAGGAGTCGCGGGCTCCCACCGGCCGCGTGGGCATTAAATACGGGTATTGTGCTATGTGTGGAAGGTCTTTATTAAACTTCTCGTGAAAATGCAACAATGAACCAGTGGTCGCACTAACTTAATCTAAGAGAATGAATCCGCAAATGAAATCTAGGATGAACCGGTTTAATCTCGCTCTTATTAAGAGGATTTTTTGTTGTTGTTTTGCTACGGAAGAATTGGGTTCCGCTGACACAGTTATTTATAAGGTTCTTTGTTTGTCGACACGAGGAACACGCGGCAGTCGAAATATTGGGAAAGTTTTAGGAAATCTTACGTTAGCTTCGTTATATTCATTAAATATTTTCGAAGAAAGATATTTCGATAGAAACAAGCCACAACAAAAAGAGCACGTGTAAAGAATTTAATCTTTAGATTCTGGTATGTTTTGGACATTAAAACATTTCGTACATCATCGTTGTTCGTTACGTACCTACATTGGACATTTCAGGTTACTCTTTGTTATGTATACCTACACAGAATTATGTAAATGACAAGTTTGCTACATAAGGAGAAAAAAATCATAATAAGTACTGAACATATAAACATAACATCACACTATAAAATACGCAAAGTTAAGTGCAGAAAAAACTTCCAGATAATAAGGGACGATCCTATTGGCATCAACCGACTAATCCAGACTTCTTGGCAGCCACTGAATTTCCTGATGAAAAAACTCTATAACACTTCACCCGACCTGGGAATCTAATTCAGAACCTCTACTCAACAGTGGCGCCTAAAGTAATACAAAAAAATGGGAACAGTTCTCATATAATTTTGACTATCAGAGTTTCTACCTTAGTTTTTTGTTTTGTTCTGTGTATGATGAAAGGTGCATCATCATATTTTAATTTTTATTACTAAATATTCATTTTTTTTTATTCTTTATTTATTAGAGAGGGTTTGTTCACATACCGAACATGTCACCCTCATAGGAACACTTTACAAACAAAACTTATAATCTACGCTTAATTCCTATATTAACTAATTTGTATATTATTCTAGCAGTTTTAGATGTCGGAAAGGCTAGAATCATATTGCATGCTCCTAATTCTAGAATATTTATATTAAATTGGTCTTGAATCAAAATTCTTTCAGCCTCATTCCGGACACACTCCACTATAATATGGGTAACGTCTTCGACCTTATCGCATTCTGTGCAGTTTGGAGACGATTATTATTGTACACCTATTTCACATATAAAAGTACCTGCGTATTTATACACATACATATTTATAAACCCAAGTACAAAACTTTTTTACGTTCGTCACATCACCATCTCAGGTCCAGTTGAAAACCAGCGTCGGGCACACTAGCTGCTCGGCAGTTTGCTGAACTGGTCCTATTTGGCGCAGTCACTCTTTTCTCTGTTAACGTTTTAGTGTCTTTTAAATTTTTATTGTTTGTTGTGTGCACTTATGGCATGTGTTAAATAAATATGCTTTCTTTCTTTCTTAGATTTATCCTTTATCTTACCAGTCGTTCGTCTATCTCACCCGAACGATATTTTATTACTACCATAAAACCAGGCGATATAAAATATGTCATGGAGACTTGTGTTTATTGAAAATTTAAGAACAAGAGTTATGTATTTCACATAAATTTTATTTGCTGTAGGTATAATTATAGCTATTAAACTTAATAGGCGTCAACTCCGATGTTTATTGGTGTTGGACCCTTTAATTTAAACCTTTAAAGTTATATTCAATCTATTAAAGTGAAATGTATGTAGTTGTGGTTACCAATGTTAGGTTGTATGTTTCTCATCATCATTCTCCTGCACTTATCTCAATTTATTTGGTTTCACCGCAACATGTCCTTTTCTTTCATACTTTTCTATTACTCCTCCTCACAGCAGACACTCACATAGCCCGTTTACCGTTTCTTTGGTATTGCTCCACTTTTCATACTCAAAATTTACCTCAAAGTTCTTTTCTTCTTAATAATTATCTCAATAGTCCTAATCATTCATTAGTAGTGTTTCTACACATTAGGTATTGCTAGTAAGACAAATGCACGGCGTGGAAGCAGCGTAGCTTTGGCGTAGCAACTTCGTAGACGCGTAGGCTTTGCGTAGCAGATGCGTAGGCCCAACCGTAGCAGTCGCGTAGGCCCAGCGTAGCAGCCACGTAAATCCTTTTTGGATGACCCCGAATTATTGAACTACTTTTTTTTCAAATCAATATATTATATATTCTAAATGCCTTGTTGACTGATTTAGTTCATTAAGTTCCAAACCGCAGATCAATTCGCAGGTGTGATTCATCGAAAATCAAATAAAAAATAATCCAATTAAAGCTTATCAGATAACAACATCGCAGTTAATCGAATAGCTCCGGTAGTATACTCGTATATACCTACACATAGAGATTGACCGGATCGGTATCAATTTGGATCTCATTACACTTATCATAACGGGGTCCATCTGGAGTCAATTAAAACGTAGATCTATATCCCTAATGTGTTAGTGTCGCTAAATTGTTATTGACCAGCACTGAGTACTTGCTGCTCGCCAGTTTGCTGAACTGGACCTAGTTGGCGGAGCAATGAGACACACGATATTCTCTGTTTTGAACATTTTCTAAAAAAGAAGGATATTGTTATCTCTGCCACCAACAGCTTTTTTTTTCATGTATGTTCACCGATTTCTCTATGATTACTGGTTCTATTTAGGTGTATGTTTCATTGACTTTTATGCTTCCGACTTCCAAGTCAAGATATTTCCAGTTGTTTAGTGTATTTTCGTAAGTCAGTTATTATTTTTGTTGTCTGCACCTTTAACATCATGCGTCTAGTAAATACGTTTTCTTTATTTCCTATGTTGCTAAGAAATTTTACTTTTTAAACGAGGTAACCCTGAATTCCTTGACCTAATTTACAGAATCAAACATCCATAGAAATTAGGAACATATCGAGATAAACACCAACACTCTAAAACAATCAAGTTTATTTTCCTCTCCTGCAAAAACATTAAACCGCTTCAATATGTACTACAAAACCCAGATGCACAAACACAAAACAAGTAAGAGAGCTATACGTCCAATCTCCATAAGGTACCTACATAATAAGTACATATACATGTAAGCTGAGTCCATTGTAATCAGTTCATACACTCACCCATACAATTATACTGAAGATGTACTCCTCCACAAGTGCGTCGGATTGCACGCATCGATGCAAATTAGGCGAGATGATGATTCGTTTTTTTATAATAATATGTCCACTTATTATCAAGATGTTAGATGTACAATATAATGTTCAATATGTACAATATAATGTACATCTACGTATAATATATGTGTGGCTGTCGATAGATGACCGTGTGAAGAATCAGCGGTTACATATACATGTAATTGTTAGGAAGTTTTTTAGGAACGATGATATGTGGGTTTTTTTTTTGCTGAATTGCAGGTAATGTACTGTTCTTGGAAGGCTGTTGTTAATTTTAGTTGTTAAGTAAAATGTTTTTGTTTTGTTTTGTTAGGTAAGTTAAGGTTACCTTAGTTAGCTGCGTTCGAGTGCCATCGAATGACAACCCGAACATCGTCAAAGCTTAAAAAACTTTTTGTCGTAAAATTACCTCTGCCTCATCTTCATTTTAAACGAAAGACGACCACTGCTGGACATGGGCCTCCCCTTGGTGCCGCCACATTGACCGGTCCTGTGCTTCTCGCATCCAGCGGATGCCCGCAACCTTGACCAGGTCACCTCTGCCTGCCCTCTGTCACATCTCAATTCCACTTAAGGTCAGAATTTCAGTAATAGACACCCAAGAACGCCACCTTCAAAGATTTTTACATACATACACACTCCTTTAGCATCATCCACATTCATCAAATATTCAATTTTCTAACGTAAAAAACCCAACAACGGTCACCAAAACCATATTCAACATTATAACTAGCAACGACCAATAACTGCATACAATACATAAATAAATTTCACTTAAATCGACCTCCGGTGTCCGGTAAGCAGTAGCAGTTTAATAAATCTTCGCCCCCGCACTACGGCATTCAGACGACGCTCCTAGGTCATACCGTGCGGACTCCGGTCACGAGTCAAGGGGACACACAGGTGACACAGGTGCTGCAACGAGATTTTGTACTGGCAAACACGTGAAACTGACCGAAGTAACCTTTGAACGGCGCTCGTTATGATTTACTGCTAATTTATTTTTGATTGAATTGTTATTGTGATTTGAGGTTTATGAGTACTTGGTTAAAGCTTTTGAGTTAGATTTGAGTTACGATAAGTACTAGTTAACGGCTTCTGAACTACATATTGTATAATGAATTAGGAAGATAGTACCAGTAAAATGGAAGAGAGAGCAATGAATGTGAGACACATTGAGGTTTTATTATATCAATGGTGAGACATCATTTTTTTATGATCAATAAATATCCAAAAGAAACATCGTTTATTCCAAAAATGCAATAAAATCCTAAAACAAAAAAATCGTATTTAAATAACACTTTTTCAGAACGAAAGCAGTAATAACAAAAAGCTTCTCTGTCATGATTTCCTCTGGACAGTATAAATCTTAGTGCGGCCTGTGGGACGACGATAAATAACTGGGCTTACAGTAGGAACTGTCAGTGTTAAGACCCTTGGTTTTTATACATACCTTCGTATATACTAACTGGTATATGTACTAACGATCTGGGTAACTAACGGCTGGCGAAATGTTGGTATAATATAGGCACATTTCTTCCTTGTCTTCGGAGGTTACTGGCGTAATGTATGTGTTTTATAGTTAACTATCTGATGCCCGCGGTTTCGCCCGCGTGAAAGGTCGAAAACTTAACAAATTATATACTTAAACCTTCCTTGAGAACCACTCTATCCATTGGTGAGAATAGCATGAAAATCGGTGCAGTCGTTTTTGAGTTTACGCCAACAGACAGACAGACGCGGCGGAGTGCCTACTTTGTTTTAGAACATATATAGTGATATGATTAGTGCAAAAAAACTGATCTTCCTAAAAAGATGGAAGTCAGATGGCTTACTTCCTCAATTTAATAAGTTTTGTATACTTTCCTCGCCTTAAGATTTTTCATCAACTGATGCTGTATTTCCGACTCTCACAACACCACTTTGCAAATTCATAGTCAACTAAGTTACAACTTCGCAGTTCGCTTAGTTTATTTTTCATTTAGCAACACACATGCGAAATTAAGGTGACACGAAACGCGGTCAACATTTTCTTTTTAATGGACGTGAAAAAACATGCCTATGTATTATTCCAGACAACAGTCGATTTATATGCCAAATTTCATCCAGATCCGTTCACCCGTTCTAAAGTGATTAAGTAACTAACATCCAACTATCATCTTTCGCATTTCTAATAGTAAGTAAGATAGGTACCTGTACCACTACACATATACTATCTAAGTTCAATATTACAAGACGCTGGCTCCACCAGTCACCCAAACCGGATCGAAGGGTATACGACTGTTATAAATAAACCTCAAACGTTTTACTTAGAATATATTAAACGTTAGAATTTCCTTCCTGTCTAATAAAAATGGCACCGGCCTGTATCGTATCTCTCAGGAAGCCGGGTAGGTCGTAATAAGTCTAACAAATAAAATAATTCCTCGGTAAAATATATACACTAATGTGACTAATATTATAATATCTTACGGTAAGGATATCTACTAGTAACGCCGGAAGATTTAGGTGCTGTTTTAGAGGAGTTATGTGGAATGCAGCCAAGAATATTAGTAGGTATATTATTTATTGATTAATTAAAGTTGTAATTGACGTTAAGTGTGATTTCTTGACGGCATGCAAAGCTAAGTTAGAGAGCAAGGGTTGGCATTACAAACACTGTCACCAGGTTAGGCATAAATTACACGCGAAATAAGTGTGTAATAAATATTCAATTTATTTTAGGATATAAAGACCAGAGACCTGACCTGACCTGACCCGAGACCAAACCTTAAACGCTTAAACATTTCTAATTGCCAATCAGGAAGTGAAGAGATGCTTATTGCAGTCAGGGACCCCACATTTGAAGACGGCATCCGTCACCTCTCGTCATTTGAGGATGTGTGACGTTTTAAAAGTCTACGCCTAAGAATTATTTTTGGTATTGGCATGAAAAACAATGTTCTTCTTCAGACATGAACTCTCGAAGAAACCAAAATGCAAGTCTTCCCTATCTGCCTGACTGTTGCATGCACGGACCTGCGCGCGCGCAGCAGCCTCGTCCGTCGTAAACCGCGGGACCACACGCGGGCGGAGGTGTGAAGGAGCGCCCGCGCTGCGCCCCAGGGGCCCAACATAACTCACTAGCAGCGGGGCGCCGGCCATTCATGCCTACCTGCACGCTGCCGGTACATCCACATACGTAGACACACTGTCTCGGCTCTCGTTACCGAATTTTTGGGATAAAACACAAATATTGGTAAAGGACAATGTCGGGTGATCAGGTATTATGCCAGTCTGGATGAGTCTTTGGCGCTTTAACATCGAAAACGACACATATGCTGACGATGAATCTCTGGAGGGTCACTGGATTT
This sequence comes from Diarsia dahlii, assembly GCA_949775195.1. Classification (NCBI taxonomy): domain Eukaryota; kingdom Metazoa; phylum Arthropoda; class Insecta; order Lepidoptera; family Noctuidae; genus Diarsia; species Diarsia dahlii. The sequence goes on from OX459193.1 coordinate 17,310,254, forward strand.
AGTTGCAAATGTCTACGTCTTTTTGGCCATCCATGATATAACATGGGGGAAGGTATGTCATTCCTCTTTGCTAGCAAAGTTAAGAAAAATCACTTTGGATGAAAATGTAAACGCTTACTCTGTCCTCCTGTGTCCAGAACACGTTAACAAGTATATGAAATAGGATAAAAGGAGCAAGAGCATGGTAAGTTTGTTGTCTTGTTACCGATAGTTTTGGTCACTTTAGAACATTTCATAAACATTGCGGAAGATTCAACGGTGCCATATACAGGAAATATCATTTTTATTAAGTACAAAATATAAAAATAATTTACCATATGTACTTCCTACGTCATACAGCAAACGAGACAACGAGCTTCCGTTTTATTGAGCCCCGGCACTAATACGTATAATCATCTTTGAACAAACCTAACCAAACATAATTCTTGGGCTACAAGGGCCGTCTAATGACACATCTCTAGCGCGTGGCATCCTACAATTTCCCTCTTATAAATTAGACGTAACCCGTTATTTAGGTATCGGTGGCGGTCGTGGACTTGTGGCGGACTGCCGTATAGCGTGCATCGTTATTGTAATTTGATTTCTTTCACGAATCGTTCCCGCCATACGCCATTTGGCCGCTAATAGGCCCCGGACCCGTTGCAGCTCATCGCTTAAAACGCGCAGCAATTTCACTAAAACACAAAAAAAGTTGAGTTATAACCATAAATTTACATGAGTTAAGCCGATTTGACGTGAGCTTCGTGCAATTGGTTATTGCTCATTATGATAATTCGGCGGCTTTTAAGAGATGCCCCTATTACGTGGTTCTTATGAGGCATAACGCTTCAAGTTGGAGATAACGAGAGATATTAAGTGTTGCTTATGGCAAATTATAGCATACGGTACGAATTAGTTGTGGTAGTGAGCCGACCTCGGTTTGTGAGACTTTTTGATGAATAAGCGCGTTGGTGTTGTTTGAAACATACGAAACTGTATCATTACGAGAAAAGACAGGCTGTAATTAGATAAACAATGGCATTGATTGAAAGTACGAATGTGGAACGGAGTGTGGTGTAGGTGTGTAGTGTGTCACTCCGAGCTCTTGACGAGTGTAGTTGGCAAACGGAATAATAGTCAGTAATTATGTGCTGCAAAAGTTTGCAGTTGTCTCTCTGTTTTATAGACTGTTACAAAGTAGGGAAATGCCATGTTATGTGTCTTGTGAGCTTCAGGTAAACAAATGGGTGTATGCGAGATGCGCATATAATTTTTAGCATAACGAGAAATGGTTTAGTACTTAACTTTTTGAGTTGACGAAACGCAAGAACTTAAAATTATTAGTCAAATGTGTGACGATGGAACGGGGATTATGGAAAAGCTAAATAATAATCCGATATCTTTAACTTATTAGAGAAAGATTGAGATTGCTCTACCAGCCACAAAGTCAGCTCAGTTTTGGATGTATTGTTTGAACAGCATATAATGTACTCACTCCTAGCACTCAGTTAGGTTAGGACTCGTCTCCTCGCAAGGGAGTTTGTTACAGACTAGTAGAACAGCAGAATATCTCCATTGGAGATCTTATCCTTGTAGGTTTCTATAAAATAGCCTAAGGCATCTGACGAGCATCTTAAGGGCACTTTTGACCTTCTGAACACGAACTGATAACTTGATTACTCGATGCTAAGTTCCCTACATTTACCTTTGTTATAACTGTCGCCGGATACTAAATAAAACACAGGCCACACAATCAGCGAGCAATCAACGATTAACCGTTACCTCACTCTCAATCAAGGCCCGTCCGGAAGTGACGTCAGAGCAGATCGCGGTGCGCGTGCGCCGGAACCCCCCGCCCCCCGCAGGTGGGAGCAGCTTCCGCTTCCGATGTCACACAGGTCACACTTGTCGGTCAACCTGTACCCATGGGTTATGGGGACCGTGACTGTCGGAATGTAATATTTTTGTGGCGTTTATAATTCTTGATGAATCTGAAAAGAAATGAAAATTGCAGGATTTATTGAAACTGAAATTATTTCTATCATGTCGCAAGAAAGCAGACTTAACCATGAGGAAAAAAGATTCAATTCGATCAAAGCAACAGTAAAGTTGTCGGTCAAATACGTTTTCAAGATATCAAATCAAGTGGTTTCTTTATTATGTAATATGAAAGTTTATAACATAAATGTTTAAACATAAATAAAATAAATATGATAGAACTGGACTGCCTCGTTGATCGCGCCTGCGATCATTAGCAGGCGCGACTGCTGTGCATGAGATTCAATTCCCAGGTCGGGCAAAATGCTTTCGGGGGGTCCATATTGGCTCACTTAAAGTTCTTTACCCGAAATTGTTCTTCCTAACGATTTGTAATCTCCCTAAAAGTTTTCATCCTAAAGTTTTCATTCATACTATTTGTAGTGCTACCGGCGATGTTCATAACACTCATGTTTCCGAAAATTGTAATTCCTAATAATTATCATTATTGTAAATAATATTTAAAATCCTACTTTTTTATCATAACGCTTTTATTCTTAAACATAATTACCATAATATTTACACTCATACAATTGTTTAGAATGATAAAAGGTCGTTTCACTGATTTTTGTCTTAAATTGAATTAAATGAATGAAATTCGGGTCAGAGTGTCGTCTTGGGTGCACTATGAAAAAATACTTAAAATTTCGCGACCAATTTCGAGGTAGCGCTCGCCGGCCGCTGCCGCGACACAGCTCGCTTCGCTCGCTCGGCTCGCGCGTAGTTGGTCACGGTTCTAACCTAACCTAACCTATGGATATCTTTGCATAGTATATAAGCTCCCATTAAAATAGGTGGACAAATTCTAACACAGCGTTCAGTAAGCCTAGCTAAAGACATCTAAACAAAAAAAAACACTATATAAAGTGACTTTATTTTGACTTAAAATAATAAATTGCCGTCACTCTAGAACAAGACCGGAAGACGTTGCGTTGGAAGGCCTCCCACTAGGTGGACCGATGACCTGGTCAAGGTTGCAGGAACCCGCTGGATGAGAGACGCACGGGACCGGTCAATGTGGCGACGCCTGGGGGAGGCCTATGTCCAGCAGTGGATGTCATACGTGTCTATGTAATTCATATATAACAACTAAAAAAATGTGTATTGTACACATCTGCATACCCCCTCAGAGCATACAGGCGTGATGTTACGTCATGATAATGTATATTCAATAAACATCCAAGCGATTCCAGCAATTACGACAGATTTGCCGTCTATTTTTGAATAGTTCTATTGTTTATCTCCGAAGATCAGCACCAGATCTTCACCAAATTAAAATGGGACCACCTCAGGAGTATACTCATTTAAATAAAAAAAGAAAATTCTGAATCGGTCCAAAAATGGGGGAGAAATCAGGTAAAATACTTAAAAAAAAAAAAAAAAAAACATACACACGAACATATAACCTCCTCCTTTTTCGAAGTCGGTTAAAAAGTATAATAGATGTTTATTGCTACTGACATTATGAAGTGCGATTGTTAGGATGAAAAATGTTAGGAAGAAGATTTTCGGATTTCCAATTATCGGAGTTGAAAATTTAGGTGAACTTTGGCGCACCCGCTTTCGGGTTTTACCATTAAGAATTTCTCAGTAGCAGCAACGGAGTCAGAAACAAAGTCCCGGTTGATGACAATACGCTCGCCCCCTATTACATGGGACTTAAAATATTAATGGAAAAATGTGGATGCACAAACACCCGTATTTATAAACAAGTCATTACTATTACTTGAGTAAATGTCATTGTTTAAGCTACGATTTTTTGTCTGTAGTTTAGTAATTCCTTAATGTTAGAACTATCAAACCTTAGAATTCTTAGTTTTGCTTTCATTGACGGTTCTAACTTCATTTAAATTCTTGCCCATTGCATAAAAATATTTGCATAAGTAATTACTTAAGTCCAAGTAATTACTTTGACTTGACTATAAATACGGGGGTAAGTATTCGGTGCACCTCTGCCTAACCCTTCGGGGATTACAGGCGTGATGTTATGTTATGAATGTTATGATAGATCATCTCCTCAATGAAAGCAGGTCGATGGCTACGTGTCTATTCTATCAACTGCACATATAACAATATCCATCCAATAACCCCCGCAGCATTTAGATGAGAACCAATTTATATAACAACTTCAATCGTCCTTTTTAATTCCAGAAATCATTAACAAGAGACTTGTTTCATCTAATACTAGATTCTAGATCGCCTAACTTTTTATAAGTAGGTACTAAATGCCGCAAAAACTGGTCTAGAGTCTAGACCACCCAGGTCAATTCGAAGACAGAGATCGATTCAAAACTAGGAACTATTTAGCATTTAAAGATTAGTGACAGTGATAATTATAAGTAGGTCTGTAATTAATGGGTTTCCCATTAGTGTGCAAGGCTAAACGCCTGTCGCGAAGGTTTACATCAGAACTGCCAAGGGGGTTTAGAAATAGCAAAATAAAATTGTGCTTTATTTAATTTCACATAGTTCTTGTATTGGATTGATGAATTGTGATGTTGGAGCAACTAGTGGATTGGAAACCACAGACGGGATGGAGAAGTGTGGAAAGACAATGAACTAGGCGGTCAGACTCTTGCTCTTCGCGTGTAGATTTAAATTGCGTCAACCCAAAATTTGGCGACAAGTTTGGCACATTCAGTACCGTCCATCAGCTATTGTGATGTGTAAGCAAGAGGACAGGCTGGTGGTCAGACAATCTGGTTGAAATTGCCGAAATAAACTGTAATAGCCATGACCCAAAACCGCCAAAATTGAAAGATTTGGAAGACTTGCCCACCAAACTGCTCAGCATTGGGTTGTCAAAGGTTGAAGAAACAAGAGATAAATTACACTATCTTAGAATTTAAATTAAACAGGCGATCCGTATTCACACGTGTAGTAGCATATTTTCATGTAGTTGACCTTAAAGACTTCCTCGACGCAAATCCTGTCTAACCAATTCCCATTAGTCTGATCAAACGATTACAGATATACTAATTTTTTATATCCAATCTAAATCTATGGCCACCTGCACACGGATGTCAATCGGAACTAGGATCCGCGATTAAAATTGTTTTGGCGTCATACCCTGCTGGACACCAGAGCATTGACCTCGCCTTGTTCCGGATATGTGACAGGTTACTGTGGGCGCGCCTGCGACAGATTTGTTTGTTTAAATTTTAAAACAATTTATTTGTTTTTGTTTTTTGTTTTCTGCCAAGCTGTGCTAAGGCGTGTGACTTTATACGTCAGTGAACGAATCAGGGGATTAGAAAATCACAGCAGGGTGTATGTAAGGACTTACCAGGAAGTAATCGTCAGTCTAGTTTCTTCTTGGGGTCGGCTTTTAGTTTAACCGGATGCAACTGAATCCTAGGAAAAGAGAAGGATGTGAGTTTATGGATGTATACATGAATGTTTATAGCCCATTGCAAAATTGTACCTAAATAGGTTCATCTATATAAATAAAGAGAGAAGTCCTGACTGACTGACTGACTCATCAACGCCCAGCCCAAACCCTTGGACCTAGAAAGCTGAAATTTTGCACAGAGGTTCCCTTTCTAATGTAGACAAGGAATAAGGAAGGATTTTTTGAAATTCAACCCCTAAGGGAGTTAAATAGGGGATGAAAGTTTGTATGGAAAATCGTCATTTTCACGCGGGCGAAGCCGCTGGCATAAGCTAGTATAATATATTTAACTAGAGGAACTCGTGGCTCAATAATAACTGCCACTCGGGTCAATCTTTAGGTTAAGCCACGCTTGCCTAGGATGGTCTGTGGATGGGTGAACGCCCATTACATACCGAGTTTCCTCCGTGCCTCGGAAAGCACGTTAAGCTGTTGGTCCCGGCTGCCATATAAAGATCTTTGGCAGTCGTTACAGGTAGTCAGTGACCTGAAAGTCTGACGACCAGTCTTACCAAAGGGTATCGTATTACCCAGTATTAACTGGGTTGTGGAGGTCAGATAGGCAGTCGCTCCATGCAAAATACTGGTATTCAGCTGCATCCGGTTAGACTGGAAGCCGACCTCAACATAATTGGGAAAAGGCTAGGCAGATGATGATAATATATTTAACTAGGTAACATAGACAATCCTATAAAACCTATTCATAAGTACCTATTTGTTTAAAAATAAAAGCTCAATTATTAAATTATTCTTTTTTGTCTCCATGAGCCGATACGGCCGCGAACGAATCTGTTAAGACGGGTTTACACCGAAAGCTCGTCATAAAAAGTCGTAAAACGTATTTTAACATCCATCCGATAATCAATCTAACACGTCATAACTTTGACATCCAGTCTGCCTGGACCTAAGCCGTACATTAAACTCCCTTTATACGAAAACAATTCATGATTACCACACAATAAGGTTCACATTCTCGTAACAGGACAAGAATGCAAAAGAAAAACTATCGAAAAAGATCTTCGACCAAATGAGTCTCTATATAAACATGTTAATTCATAATAAAAATGTGGTTTTTGATGCACAAAAGACACTATATTTACTAACAAATTGGTAAACAACGTCTAACCGTATTAAAGGCTCTATTTTCACGTTGTTTGTAAAAGATAACAAAAACAATAAACATCGCCGTGGGGGAACTAACGGTAGATAACTTTATTAACTTGTTTGAAAAAAATAATCACAATTCAATTTGAAAGTAACCACGTTCCAAAGTGCATATTCGATAAACTTTTTCTAGTGCTTGCGATTTAAAATTCAATAACGAAATCACACATTTCATCTCAGTGTGTAATAGAATTTCATTTTGCATTCAATTTTAATCATATTGACCGCTACTGTCATAGTAATCGATAGTGACAAAAAGTCTCTTAAATCGAACACACTTACAATCCGATCAAAATGTGGACCGCGGAAGAAAAAAATAAATGAGAAGTATTCGCGAGTGGAGATGCAGATCTATTTTAAGAATTAACTTGATTACGATCGATTCAACATCAGTGTGGAATGTATAATAAAAATATTTATTGATATAAAAAAGGAATAGGACTGGGTTTTAAATGAGACCGACATGATGTACAAATCGCTACATCATCGTGTTGTGTGGCATGCGCCTGCGACGCTTGCCCACCGCACTGACCACACTACAACGTTACGAAATCGTATTAAATGATTTAGAAAGTAATTAATGTATCTAAGTAAAAAAAGATTACACATTTTGCGGTTGGTACTGTAACTGTAATACACTTTTCTAGGTTTTATAGCCATAGTAAGTACGTACGTATTTTGTAGTCGTACGATTTTTTTTTTTTTCAAAAAGTGCAGTAGCGATAGTCTATTTCAATTCTGCAACGTGACGAGAATGTCTTCAGTGAAAGTATATTTTAAAAATATTGTTTCATATACATTTGCGTTGCAAAACGAGACTATCATTCAATCAAATTATTGAAATGATTTTGATATCATAGCAGTAACCATTAGTCATGTGTTAGGCTAAGTGCCAAGCGGCGATATCGGTCGAAATTCTTCGGCTAATGAAATATAAAGGAATACTTTTATACCTGTTAATATTACACCTGACAGGTACGTGTAGGTAAATATGAACCTCAAGGTGTATTCTCGGGTCTGTTTGATTAATCACAAACACGAATGTTTTGATTTATGGTCGTTCTTCGGTCGGCGGTCGGGCGTTGTCGGGCGATGTCGGGCAGATCAGCGCGCCTTGTCGCGACCCGCGCGTGTTGGACGAATGATTAAAGTTATTGCGTCTATTCGTAAATATTTTTGCTATAAATAGGTACTCATTTTGGTTTTGAATTGCGATCTTTGTATCGTATTGACTTATTCAATGAAAAAGACTCTCCTTATCCAAAATTTTCATCTTCGTTGTTGAACACTTGAACCCTTTATCGCCAGATCATTCATGAACTAAGGCAACCATTTAAATTCTTACCTTATTTTATGCTTCTAATTAACTACAAACTAGTGTGCCAGTTTTCGTGTAAGCCTTTATTTAAATTCATTAAAAGCATATATTCAATACCTTTGTTTCAGGATGTTCCCCTTTTAAAACCATTTGCAATATAGGTACCAACTTTGTTTATGGTACAAATAAATAAACCTTTGTGTTATTTACTGTCTCTGTACTTGTACAAATGTGCAGTATGTAGGTCTCTACAAACAGTTTCCTATATTAAATCCTCCGCATCACAGGTCTAGAAACTAATCCTGCCATAATTTCCTTCGCAAGGTCTTAACGTCTCGGCTTCTCAGAAACTGTATATCATCCGAGTGCTGCATACGAATATTTTAGCGCAATAACCGTCGGTAGCTATCGCCGCAGTTGTAAATCTCGTTGACGCGCAGTCGGCTCAACTCAAAGGACCCAATCAATGTTAAATCATAGTCGAGTGACACACATCGATATCTTGCCACATTTCGATAAAAAATCGACGCGAGAATTCGAAAAAGATCCCGACTCTAGATCGCAGCCGACTTTAACCCTTGACTCGGAATACGTAAGCCGAGTCATTTATCAATACACACTGTGACCATAAAACTTCATAAAAATCTCGGACCCACGAATATCCCAGTTTTGCTTTCACACTTATCGCCTAGTCCGTCCAACAGTCACTTTCGAGTAACGTTTATTTTATGCGTCTCATATAAGTGGAGTATAGTATGAGCTAATGAAACTCATTTCGTGCGAGTCCATAAAATAACAAAAACGTTGGGGGCACTAACATTAATAAATATAAATCTCTTCATCTGGTACGTATAACATAGTGATGCTGAGTGATGGCGCGGCGCGTTTGTGGGGGGAGTCAGGTGCGTGCGCGCAAAGACCGAAGCGCATTTGTCACTGTTGCCGGCGATTATTCATCTCATTGAAACATTAACGCTCTCGAGAACTAATCACGTTGACTAATGGAGCCCCCCGTCGACACTTCCTAAGTTTCACACTCGTGTGAAACGCCGACGCACGAATTGACGCCTCCATGTCAGTTCTGATTTAGTTGACGAGAACGAATGATCTGCTATGATCAATGAGTGTACCAATTAAAGCGGTTGCGAAGGGGTACGGTAGGCTTCATACCAAGAGGGTTTCTTCTTAAAAGGATGTGTAAATATCTAACTGGTATATCATAAGGTCACTGAACTTACAGTTACCTAATGTTTGTCTTCCTAAACAAAAGTTCCCATTGAAACAGTTTAATTATAAGGAAATGTTTAATGTCTTGTTTGCCGCATTATTGACATTTCTGAAAAGAATAACTTTATTTTGTGAAGATGAGGAAGATCGAAGAGATTATTTGAGATGAGAATTTTCAAGAAAGAAATATTAACGATACTTATTAATGGAATTTCTCTGAAATGTTATGTGAGCTCTGAAAAGGTTAACACCGAACGCCTATGCGTCTTGTAAATCAAAACCAACACGCCATGTGTGCTGGACTTAGCCGCACTACTGCATTTTAGCTTTGTCCCACTTATGGACGCGAACCTCACAGAGCGTGACCATACATACATTTTGAGTTGGATAACCCCATTGGAAATATTGACATTGAATACTATAAAACATTTGAAATTAAAGCAATAGCTTTCTAGACACACGTTTTAACTTTTAAGTGTTAAAACTAAGGACAGGTACGTAATGATAAAGCCGAGGTTTATGTCCATCCCTCGGCCGTCTCCAGTACAGCTAGCAAAAAAGTACACCATAAACAGAACATTTATGACAGCAAATAAAGGCCGTCGTCTTCCCCGTAGTCCCGTAGTGAATTATTGCTTTATTGCTTCAGAAATATTTCACAAACAGAAAATATTTTATGATTCCCCAGTTAAGAGCGGTCATATATCATTTTAAGCCATAGATAATAAAATTCGTAAGTCACCAAGCCGGACGAAAGCGCAGAAACGGGAAGCCCTGTGTGACGCCTGGATTGAATAATATGTTACTGGCCACTTATGCTAAGGAGACAAACGACACTTGCAACTCTTTTCTGCATTCAAAAAAAATGGTGTATGATGGGAAGTACCCTCTATGATTGGAAGTTGAAATGTCTGTCAAGTTTGATTTCTCGAATTTGGGGTTGCTTTGTCGTTTGGGTGTCTTTGCTTAGTTGCAGGGCAATTAGCATAAGCATAAACATCCAGGTATATTATATCAGGTATAACCCACCACATGGCTATTTTCTCTATCCACTTGTCCTAATTTTGACACTAAATGAAGCCGTAAATCTAGGTCAACTGCAGCTAAGAAAACCTTTTTGGAATCTTTAAGTTTCTTCCAAATATTGTTTGATTAGTAGCCAGATTTATTTTTCAGTGACTTCAGATTTGATTGTTTTCTGTGATTTGGCGATCCTTCTGTGTTTCACTTACAATGAAGTTTCATTTGAACTATTATTACACGCACGTTATAACCCTTAAATATTAAGAATTTCGCGTTTCGTCCGGCTCAAACATAAAATTGGAATAGTTAATACCCAGCGAAATCGTTAACCGACTGAACACTGTAATTGGAAGACATTAAAATAACCAGTTGTTATAGCTGACTGTTAAATGTTTTACCGTGGGCATTAGTCTTTAGTATTTACATGTGCTACAATGTAGGCGCCTGATATTATATTGTCGTTCCTACTTGCCAAAGTATCGTTGTAGAGTCGCTATTGTAGGTAAGGCTTCGCAAATTGAGAAGCATGGATTTGTCTGTTTTCGAAAAAACTTTATTGTTCTACAAAAAAATGTTGTGTTGAAATACATTGTCAAAACATGTGCCCGCTAGGGAACAATTTGTCGCCGTGATTCGGTTCGCCCCGGGAGTGATGCGTGCGAAACAAAAGAAAGTCACCGTTCCGTTCCCCGAACGTTGTTACATTTACGACAACAAAGTTGTACCTAATTGCTGAGGTTTTTTTCACAGTTATGCTCTCTTCTCGGAAGGCTGAAGGACGACCCAAGGTGTGTCGTGATTACTTCAAAAAAATTAGTGCACCCATTTACGAAAGATTTGTGGTGCACAAACTCATTAGGACGCTTCGGACACACTGATGGTAAACATTAACGCTCATTGAAAAATTGCAGCCGGATTTTGCGGGCTATCATCATCCATTATGTCTGACGCCTCATCCTGATTTGGCAACATTATAAAGCACATCCATAATTAAAACATATCTCTTTATCGCAAAAAATGGTGTTAATAATCTAATATTTCGTACAATTACCGTTGCGAAACTTAAAACGTTTTGTTATCGTTATGTTCAATTGTTAGTAGAGCGATAAGTGTCAATCAAATTCTTAAAATGGTTTCTAAAATTTTATATTACAGCAATCAAAAATTGTTTACCCAAATATGATAAATGAAGCAAGAACCAACGAACAGGGTAACTAAGGAAGTTGCTATATCACCGAGAGTCTAGCCCAAACGGGGTGCACAGTCGATAAAATTAGAATTTCGCAAAAAGAACATCAGGTAGAACCCTACCGAATGCAGTGAGCACCCGTAATATATTAACCCGCCTTGTTGGGGGATGTTCATGTAATTTTTCAGCGTTGGCAGTGCAATCGGAAGCGCGCCGGCGGCGTGTACCTTTTTGTTTCTGCTGTGGTCGACACTGTGATGGTTTTCGGAAGCGAGGTCGCCACTCATCGCCATTCGAATATCGACCAATATTTCACATTTGACTTATTAACGACGTCACAGTGAAATTCACTTGCCCTGTGAGAAATTTCAGTGGCTTTTTCATTTCTTTTGTCGTTTTATTGGCTCCGGGTCTCTTTATAGGGTGAACAAAACTTGTGACATTGTGATTCATACTTGAACAACTGAATTTGCTTTGGTATCTTTGGTCGATTGTATTGGAATCTAGTTCAATAAAATGAATAGGTACTGACACTTTTTCGTTGACGATTACTATGTCATCAACTCATCAAGTATCAACTGATGTAGATTTTAAAACTTAGGATTTCCCAATGTTACACCACAGCCTCATCTCTACCCGCCTACCTTTTTTAGATCGTCGCCCAATCTAGATGGGCAGGGGACCTTCCCCGCTGCGTTTACTGATTCACAATATCCACTTAAAGCACTTGTCTGTTCCAACGGCTCTCAATCCTTTGACAGACATAGCCACTTGGCCAACCAACTGCCACTTTGGTAATTTCGGCCACAAACTTTCAGCAACAGGTTGATTTTTTTTAAACAAACGGATTAAAAAGAGGTTTGATTTCATCGAACTAAATCGAAAAAAGAACGCATTAAACAAGCAATTCGAAAATAATTGAAATTGGAACGCGTGGAAAAATGGCGCTCACGTTTCCCAACTACACGTTTCATTTAATAAAATGATTAGTTTCTTACATAGGAGTGTGGGAATGAATAACTTTCACGTGTACAATGTGTCTGAATATCATTAAATTATTACGCACATGTCCGAAATTCACGTTCATTAACCCGTGAGAACTTATTGTTTAACTTGACATGTAATCATGTGGAATGTCACATATTAAAGTTGTCTTAGCTGCGTAGGTATTATTTGTTGTCAAGTACTTTGTGCTGTTTTTGATTTTGTCGGCATTTTTTTATAATTGAGTAAAAGTTTGCTATTTCAATTACACCTTTTTATGGAGTTCAAAATATTATGTTTAATTCAAGCCATCATCATCATCTGCCAAAGCCTTTCCCAACTTTATCGGATGCAACTGAATATCAGTATTTTACATGGAGCAACTATCTATCTGACTTCCACAACCCTCACTGATTAATCAAAGTATGAGTTAGTTATGTTTCATTTATAGAATAATAATTATTTCAGCATAACTTTCTGTAATTCAGTTTTTACTTCTGTTTTCACGGATATTTGTGAGGCTATCAGTATAATTATTATTTCTATTGGTTCGATGCTCCTTAAACCTCCAGGTCCATTTGTGTTAGCTAACACTAAATCACTAGCAATAATATACATATTGGAAAAGAATAGGCACAAGCTTGTTACAAATTTATTTAAATCCGGCAGCTATCAACGCCCGATTCTAACAGAAAAAGCCGACAGCAGTTTGTCCAAATTAATTTAAACCGGGATTAACTTGGTAATAGATTTATATTTTTACAACCACTATTCTTGGTTATTAAGTGTTGAATGAACAAGCAATTAGCGTTCAATATAATTCATATCCTAGCGTTTATAATACCAACTAAAATACCATAAAATGCATACACAATGTTTAATAGGCATACTGTTGGGTATAACTCAATTAAAACAAGAGTTCATTTTAAATGGCCATCTTAATAACTGTAGACAGACGGCGCTACCTGATTTCCTTAACAATTGTATAGATCTGCTGGAAGTGGTCTGGTATTGTTTGTTTGTTTTATTTATTGTCTGTTGTCTGGGTATTTATTTTTTTGTCTTTCACTGTTGACTAGCGAGGAATTTAATAACAGACGTTTATTGCATTGATTGTGAATGGATGTTGCGTCAGCAGAATTTTCATCGATTTTGGAAAATGCAAATTTTAATATATGCATTAGGTTTAAACTGAAATACGTTTTGAATACAAGAGCTTTGCGGTAATAGCTCCGATCATCATCATTCCCCCTGCTCTTGATCCAATGTATTTGGGGTTGGTGCTGAAAGTCTTCTTCTTCCATTTCATTTCCTTTTCTAGACTTATCATCCTTCACACAGTTCATCCATCGTTTATTTAGTCTGCCTCAAATTTACATTCATTCTCAACTTTTACTTACTGAATTTTCTTCATCACATGCCCATGCTAGGATTACCACACAAATTTTCAGACACCAGCGCCACTTTCCAGCTTTCCTCTTATGAACTCACTCCTTATTTTATCCATTCGCGTTTCACCACAATTGCCTTTCACACCATGATTTTATAAATATTCTCCTTGAGTTTAAAGGGAATGTGAGAGTCGCATATTGTTCCCGTGACCTACCACCATTTAATTCATTCAGTGTTAATTCTGATAGTAACTAAAATAGTTTTAAGTTATGAATGATAAAACCAACAAAAAATTCACAGCTTTTCATTGAGATTAACTAATAAATAAAACAGTTCTTACACATAAACATCTAGTAGAGCAACCTCCTCAAAAAACCTCAAGTTAATAGCTTCGATTACGAGAACTGTTGCTTGTCCAGTATAAATAATGAAAAATCGTGTGTAATGTGTTTTGAGTCGCGACGTCGACGTCGGCAATTACCTTTGTCATCCATCAGCCTGCCTCGATTAGTTTCCGCCAGAATTAGTATTGTGTTAGGTTAGAGGTAATCTCCACGAATATTGTGATATTATTTTGGGTAATGTGGCGATATTGTGAAGAGATGTGAATTTGCATAAAGGTACGGCACACACTGTGCTTCTATCACAAAGTATTTAGTGCACAGTGTCATCTAAAGCAACCTTAAGAGGGAACATGGTGGTGCGATTCTTCATACAAATGTATTTCTTTTTTCTTCCTGAGTATGAGAGTAACGTGAGTTATTTATTTTTAAATAGTTTCTGATATAAATAAAAAAATAGTAATTATAAATAAATAGTTCAGGTTTAGGCTCTATCTATCACGAGTGTCATTATGAAGTTAAGTGTTTAAGTGTCATAAATGAACATCGATGTTCAATGACTTCTCACTGACGCAATTTCAGAATCGTACTCAAGTTATTTTGTTTTTAATGCACTTTGTATTGACAGCAATCTTACCCACTATCCGCAAGCTTACGCTCTTAAATAAAAGTACATAAAAGATAACCGACAGATGATCTTTTAAAGGTTGCGGAAATCGGCAAGAACCACCTTTGCACAATACCAGTGTTCAGAGGTCTAAGTTCAACAGTGGGTGCCATTCGGTAGGTGAAGACTTCGAAAGAGATACCAGCCTGTCCACTTAATGTCACTAACTAATAAAATGATCGAAAATATATTCGTATGTCAGTTACATCACTTCCAATGCATTGCAATGGATTTGTTACAAGAGAAAGCTTGAGATTGGTTTTGTTAAAGTGTTCATCAAGAAGGTACACTTCATTTAGTTTCGTTGGAACATCATGGCTGTATTCTCGTAAGGTTAAGCAGAGATTTAAGTATACTATATTGCCATACGCAGTAATGGCTCCTTAATTCTCAAATAAAAAGAGGGGAGAGACGCCTATTGATATTAATTGAGCACAGGCTCTGGTTCTGAAGAACTCATGACGGAAAAACCCAGGAACACTTTACCTGACTTGGGAATCAAACTTAAGGCCTCACGCTAAGCAGTGCTATTTGCGAACAATAAATAGTGCAGAGGCAGTAAAAAAAGTTTTTTTCTTTTCATTCTATTTTGTATCTGTGACTGCGATTTTAGTAAGAAAATGAGAACAAAGAAAAGCAACTGAACTTTCCCGATCAAGCGTCTCTCACTACGAAGTTGCCAACAATAAGTTAACTTAAATGTAATAAACACGAAACTTCACCAAAAAAGCACAGCTTCCAAAAATCATAGTTGTTTATCAAATTTTTTCGTCCCATCAATTTAATTACGGGATCCATTTTCCGCGTCGAATAAAAAAGAAAAATAAATAGTTTTGAGAGCCGCAACTGGTAAACACCATTGTGGAGGCCGTATTGCTGACGCAACGAAAAAAAAAACTATTTTAAAACTAATTAAATCTACCCACGGCGACTCAACCTGGCGCAACCGCCACGCCTCCGACGTAGATTCGAAGCAATTAGTGAAAGGATTAGATTATCTTATTAATAATTATCTTTGGGTCTAGTTGGAGGGTCGTGATACTGAACTGGATAGTTTGGTATATCATTGGTTTGGTAATAAAGGGTATTGGATTTGTGTTCTAGACTGTTCTTCATGGAAATTTAATTTAAATCATGTAATTTTATCATCCTGAAAACATTACAATTTTGATTTCGTTTTGTCGATTCTCTTAAATGGTTTTTTTACCTAGTATAAGAAAATATGTACCTATATTCAAGAATTGTTTAGTTTGGCGTTTAGATTTTCAATCCACTACGATTATTTATAGATTAACATAACAATATGCTTCCGAAATTAGGGGTAGGCAAAGTAATGAAAATCTTACAGTCATTTTTATAAATAGTATTTCACTTTTATCGCTAAATCATTAAATATAAGTTGATTGGAAAAATTAGACAATTTCGGGTAGCTTGGTGTGCTGCCGGCTGAACATGCACTTTTAACGATGTTTGTTGAAAGATAGTAGTAACTATCACCGTTTGTCAGAAGCAGAGGACTGGATTTACTCAATGATTGAAGGCAACTGTTAAGATACCAGTAATTATTTACGAATGCATGATGACCTTCAACCTTCAATTGCCATTGAAAGCAGCTTAATAAATTAATACTTGGCGTAACTGATTTATGGGAAAACAAATCAAATTCAATCGTTATTTCTATAGTAATAAAATAATGAAAATGGCAAATACTATGGGTGGTCTTTTTAGATGAGTATTAGGCACATTTATTTTATTTGGGCCTTTTGCCTATGTTGAAAGAGCTAGTTAATTGTAGAGATAACAAAGAAAATAGCCTTAAACTGAACGAGAATATAGATTATGGTTTACGTAATCATGTGAATTATAATTTTAAAATAGCTTTTAAACCATACCTTCATGCCTGTAATCGCCGAATGTAATAGGAGGCGAGCCAATTGCCATGAACACAAAAAAAGAGATAATAATAATAATAAATCAATTGATTGACACACACAAGTTAGAGAACATACATAGAAGAAAACAATTACAAAGAGCGTAGAAAAAAACAGTACATCAGTAGAAGTAGCCGTGGCCCCCAAAATAGGCACAGCCTGTACCTTGGTGACAATATAGAGAGTAAAGGCAGATTAAGTTGACGACTGATCAGCGTGACACAGCACAGCAAGACATAGGTAACAAATGATGAAACAATCAAGCGTGGTTGAATACTAAATAAAAAATCAAATATTCATAACATAATAATTTAAAGTGACCATCAAAACGTCAACTTATTAAAATTAAATATTTTAGTGCAGAAATGGTGTTGTGATGAGATAAATGTCATTGCGTAGTATCATCACTATTGTAATACCGACGTTTACGATCATTGGCTGTTAGCGTATGTGATTATAATGAGATTTACATATCAGGTCAGTAGTATTGTAGTATTTGTAAGTCTTAGTTTGTAGTATTTTGAAGTGGTTGTAAGTGCGATTGCTGAGCATGAGGTTCTGGGTTCGATTCCCGGGTTGGACAAAGTTTTTCCATCAGGAATTTCTCAGTAGAAGCCACGGAGTCTGAATTTGTGCCCGATTGATGGGAATAGGGTCAAACCCCATACATGGGACTTAAACATAACTGACGAAATGTGGGTGTAATATTAGGTACACCTCTGCCTACTTTGGGGATTATAGGCGTGATTTTATTTATTTTACTATTTATGTACACACAATTACTAGACAATACAGGAAAACAATATAATATAACATTTGAGTACAAAGGTAGGTACTGCTTATTTCACAAGAAATTTCTGCCAGCAGACCTGCAAAAGGAGAAATGAAAACAAGAAATGTAGACTATAGTGTGTGACAAGCAGAAAAAAATAATAATTTATGTTTGTTTCAACTGTAGTGATGAATAACTAACTCATCCAGAGTTAGTTATTCATCACTGCATGATAATTTGACATTGGATGATGGTTATTATTGATCAATTGAGTTGATAGGCTCTATGCTTTTGCGAATATTAATTAAATTGTGTAGTTGCTTGTAACAAATGTCAGGGGCAATTATTTTGCATTTGGCTGAGATGAGAATGCTCGTATAAGGCGTGTGTGGTGTAACGCAAATGGACAAATGAGTATCCAAGAAGAAGTCTGAAAGTGGCGCTGGTGACCGATAAGTTGTATGGTCGGTTATCATGGTATTGAAATGTGATGCTGAAGAATGATGCTTTTTGAGCACAAATGTGGATGGTTTTAAGATTAGAGGAAGACCAAAGAAACGATGCATGGACTGTGTGAAGGATGATATGGTTAGGAAGGAGGTGACTGCTTAGATGGCGAGTAATAGATAAGAATGGTAGAAGAAAACATGCTACATAACATCATCATCATCATCATTTCAGCCAAAAGACGTCCACTGCTGGACATAGGCCTCTCCCAGGCGTCGCCACATTGACCGGTCCCGTGGGTCTCTCATCCAGCGGGTCCCCGCAACCTTGACCAGGTCGTCGGTCCACCTAGTGGGAGGCCTTCCAACGCAACGTCTTCCGGTTCGCGGTCGCCATTCTAGATCTTTTCGGCCACATAACATGCCTACCCCAAATAAGGGCAAGAGAATGATGAGTTGTTTGTAACATATTGACAAAATGGATTTAGAGAAAAATGTTGTCACTGAAAAGATCCTGGGATATGTGCATTCCATAGAAGGCTCTGCTCATTCACATGACAGTAAAAGCAAAAACTAAGTCCAGCTGAAGACTAACAAAAACTGACAAACAAAATACAGCAACAGTCCTTCCAAATAGCTGAAACAAACGGTCTATTATCAAAGAAAAATCGCAATTCCACGAACGTAGTGATTTCAGTGCGTGCGAGTAACGAGCCGTCGACACCTACCGATAGCATCGCTATGACTGGCTGGAAATTATTCCGAATCGTAATTACAACGATTATTCACGGCGGGCCGGGGGCGGCGGCCATTTTTCAACAGTCACCGTTCTTAATTATGAGCCGCACTGGACGCCTGTCGAAGCTTTGAGTCGCGCCGTCACCTCGGGCCGACTTCGCGCCGTACGCCGCGGTTATTTTGTAAGTTGCAAGTTGCCAAGCAAGCAAGCAAGCAAGCAAGTTGCCTTCATGGTAAGACTTCTTTAGTCAGCCTGTACTGTGCTTACTGGGGCCTAACCCTAAGCTCTTCTGTGTAGTACTTCTCCGGATGGTGTCAATTTGAGCAAAATAAGACTGGAAGATACCGTTCTGATTTTGATTAGGGATGGTACCGACGCGCGACGATGAGGTGGCATAAATGTGTTTTTTTGAAAAATGTAAAAAATCACAGATGCATTTGCTTTACATATTTGATTGTTTTTTTAGTAAGATCATTAAGAGTCTTTTTTGAAACTATGGATAAAAAGAACATTTAAAATGAAGAGATTTATAAAATTCGATGTGCCAAAATTTTTCACCAATTCCTATCTTATAATTTGGATTCCATTTGATGCACTCAAAAATCAAAACAAACTTGAAACAGTCCGCTCGACATGCTAGCGAGCACTTCAATAATAGAACTCTGAGCGTTACTCCACACAAGAGCCCGACTAGTGTTTATTTATCGTTTTGGAAGGCTTACAGAGACAGATGGAATGTTGTGTTTTTTATTCCAAGATGAGGTGTAAAGTAGAAATAATCTTTTTTATTCCTAATACAGTAAGTAAACAAAGTTCCCCGATGTTAATTTTGTGACGTATGCCTGCAAGTTCTTCAGTTTTTGTCGGCAGTTAACGACGTCATAACTTGAGATGCGATTTTTTGTTCGAAGTGTTTACGTCCTTGTGCCCAAAGGTTGTTATTAACTACTATAAAGTAACAGAAATTAAAGTCTTTGGAAAATAAGCTGTTATTTACTCCACGAAAAACGGTATTCTTATTAAAAGTGGGATAAGAGAATGATTAAAAGTGCTGGAGTGCGAGCTCGTGAAACGACTTCTAGATAATAATTGAAATCGCCGTCTGGTCACGACCAGAGCGTGTACACTCGATAACAAAGTGCTTTGGATGTTTTCCTTATTCTTTCAGCTCTGTTTTTATTGGACCTAGTTGTAATGCGAATAGTTTTAATGTTTGATGAGATTAGATATTAATTTGTAGCTAGCGAATGAAGATCGAGAGTGCATTTTGGCAATCGAAAATTGATGCTAGTGAATTGTCGATTCAAGACTTTAAAATAAAACATTCATATTGCTGAAATGAAAATACTTTGGATAGGCTGCGGATAAAACTAAATTGACCTGTTTTCCAAAGAAGAATATAAAGCATCTATGTGTAGAAATAGTAAATATCACGGGGGAGTGACAACAAAACCAGTCATAAAACTAAAATTCAGAACACCAAAACTTTTATGTGCAATCCTCTAGCCCGCCATATTCTATCCAGTAAAAGGACTAAAGGACCAATAGAAGCGTTAATAAACAAAATAGTGTTGCGCCCGACAGTATCCGGTTGGTCCCGGCCGTGCTGACGCCAGCGAGTCTAATCGGCGTTTATTGGAGAAAACCGATTACTAGCTGCGCCATGGCCGAAACGGTTTCGACATGTCACCACTACGAACGCTCCGTTCGATTTTCGAACATATTTTGACAATGCATCGATGGATAAGTTTAATTTGTTAGGCTTGATATAAGCTTTTTGTGGTAAATTTCGGACGATTGGACTAGTTTTGCGTGCCATTAACTTGTAGGCACGTGTAACAAGACAATGGGGAATGTGGGACTCTGCGAATGAATTGGTGACGCGAGGAGGGACTGAAGGACGAGAGGTCAATGTTTTAGTGGTAACTTAATAGGCTTAATAAGAAACATATGGATACATATTAGATACGTTAGACTGATGACCTAGTGGTGTGACGGTCGGACTGCCAAGTCTCAAGTGGTCTCCAGTTTGAAGCCAAGACCTCTGATTTTTCGGGTTCGCGTGCGTATTGTACCAATAAAAAATTATCACATAATTCGGTAAGGCGTGGTTCCTGAGAGTTGAATCTCGACGGTATGTAAAACCAAGAAGCCCATAGACGGCACAAAATCTGCCACTAGATTAGGCTACTAAGCACATGAAAAAGAAACAAGAGATAACAGAAACATAACATCACGATGTTATGCTTATCAAAAACACCCGAATTAAAATTGACTAAGACCTTATTTATATAATTTAAGAGCCTTTTTATTTATTCAAAACTTCCAAAAAGAGCTTAGGCACCTAGAACCTATTCCTCCCAGTGATACCGCTAGTTCCATTTACGTCCGCGCCACGTGTAGCGAGCGACTAGTGATAAAACGGTGAACTGTTGCTACCCGCCCTCCGGCCCAGGCCTTTGTTTAGCGGCAGGTTTTCTTCACTTGACTTAGATTCCCTCTTTTGTATACGTTTTCGGATGGTTTATAGAAGTATTAGGTGACGTGCTTAGGTATGTGGTTTGGGAGATAGCTTTTTTTCAGTTAGTTCAAAAAAGAGGAGGTTATCAATTAGGTTGTAATATTTTTTATTTGTTTCCTCATAATTCCATCTTTTATAAACCGATTTGATTTTTTGTTTATGTGAATGATAATACACACACTTTCAAATTTATTCCGTAGACATTTCATTAAAATCGGTTCAGTAGCTTGGTTTATGTTGACTGGGACATGATGGAAATTTTTGGAAGTCAGTACTTTTTTGCAAAAAAATATTTTCGTCAATTCATAATTACAACAAAAACCGAAACCCGTTTCCAGGAGTTGGAAATCGAAACAAAGAAAACATCGAAAATTTTCAAAGTCGTAAAAGGATTAGACATTAAAAGTGATTAGAAGTTTCGCTTTCAATTCGAAATAGAAATCAATTATAGAAATGGATTTTAGGTATTACTTAGAATCCACGTGGCAAAACTTATTATTATTACTTATTACACGAGCCGTACCTGGCGGGCCCAAGTTGCGAGTCACGGAGGGCGCTTTCGGGTAAAAACTACAAAAACTAAATTATATTGATGGAATCGAGCTCGTTTGATTGATGATGAGTGAGCATTTTTTAATTTCGAGGATTCGACCGCGCCGTCTGTTGAGGTCACAAGCGAACGGTTCTAAAGACCCGTGGACGTTCTACGAGCGATTGAAGGTTCCTTATAAAATATTTGAAACCAATTAATTTTTCTTTCAATTTGTTTGATGTTTCTTTGCAATAAATGAACGTGTGGAGCAAGATTTCAAGGTGCTTTGACTTATTAAAATAAAGAATTATAGTAGTCTTAACTACTGTGAATTTCGTGGATTAAAAATTAGACGTCAAAATCAAAAGGCCTTTATTTTTCTGATTTGTCGGCTTCCATTCTTATTGAATACCAGTATTTTAGTTGGAGCGACCGTCTATCTGACCTCCACAACCCAGTTTGTACTGGGTAATACGATACTGACCTAGGCTAGCATCAGCAATAACATCGTCATATTTTTATACGGAACCATATTTGATTGGGGTATAATAAAAACAAGAGCCGGTGTTGGACCCGCGGTTTTTTCTGACCGCAGTTTTGGCTAAGGTGTCTATTAATATTAATTGACGTTTGTGAAATTCTGTCTCTCGTATATACGCAGAACAATGACGGTGCACTGTTGCGGACGGATTTTATAATGTGTTTCGTTTTCTCTCACAAATTGTTATTTAACTAGCCAATTTAATTTTCCTTTCGAATCTTTAGCTAATAGCATGGTACGCATTAACGGAGTCTAGTTTCATTTGGTGAATAATATAAATAATTTAATAGAAACATTTGTGCAATGTTTTTTAATACTAAATAGTATGTATGTAGATAATGAGTTTAACAAACATTTGAGACATTCTTCCAATTTCGGAAATTACTTGGGTGTATAATCTAGTGTTTATCATTGATTTCTGTAATTTACATGTGAAGCAAGAAAGACAATTACCTATCTGATTTATTGGAACTTATAAGTACATTGTAGGTACTTACTGAAGATTTTTATTTTGACGTATCATATTTTGTTTGCGTAGTCCAAAAATAGCAAACTATGATTATTTCAATAATATCGATAGGTACCTACACTACCTACTCCCGTTAAGTAAGGAAAGTGGAAAAATTGCGATCTACGAGAGAACATTCCACCATAAAAATAAGTTCCGCTACGCAAGATGCAAAATCTTCAAATAAATTGTTTAATTATTGGAGAGGATCTTAAAAGATTTCTACCAAAAAAGAGTTTTTCACAAAATCTCTATAATAAAACAACGAACCAGTGTAAAACAAACTAAAAGAGTAAATACAAGCACCTGTTGTCACAGATTCTGTGCCTTAATGTACATATGTGTCTACAAATGTATGTATTTAGATCACAGCTGATCACACTTACGTCATTCGGAGGTGTTTACTTACTGAGAATTTAAATTACGATTTTGCATAGATTTTATAATGTTTTAGATCGATAATACTTGCATTGATTACGATTGGAGAAGATTTTCGTATCTGGCCCGTATTGATAAATATAACATAACATAATATAACACCTGTCTGTAATAACCCATAGGTACACCCACATTTCGCCAGTTATGTTAAAGTCCCATGTAATAGGGGGCGAGCCTATTGCTACCAACCGGACACAAATACAACTCAGGACCTCGTGCTCATCAATCGAGGCAGTCCAGACCAAGAGACATTATAATATATGAAATAACAATAACGACGAGTGTTGGGTTGACATCCTATAAAAAATCTTATATCAATCCTGTTGAAGAAGTACGAATCGCTTTGAAAGAGCCATTTGTCTAGACCCTTTGATAACTTCTTTAGAGTTAAAGTTCAATACATAAGGGTCCGTTCTTAAATGAGGTCAGTTTTTTGGAGACTATACATGAAAGATGACCAATGGTTTTCCTGTTCAAGTCGCAATCTCTGTTGAAACACGTGCAAGGAACTATAGTAGGTACAAAGCCCAAAGTAGATAAGGGTTTACCCTTTCAATACCAGCAGACTATACCCACAGGCCACAACTATTACTATTTGTATCCGTATACAATCTAGGTCAATTTTTCATTCAATCAAAAAGTCTTTTATAAAGAGACTACACACCAAAATTGTCACAAACAAGAATTCCGGTTAACGGTCAGCTAAACGATTTTGTCGTCAACTCAAGAAAATGCAATTATCAATCCAACTGTCTCCTCTATGCAAAAAAACCGGTATTTTTTTGTGTAAAAACTGACTTCCCACAATACTTTCACGTCTCGAAACAGACAGACGTGACAACGGTGACATTTAACCGATATAAAGCATTCATTTGTTTGTTTAACTTGACCCCAAAAATCACGCAAGTGCACC
This sequence comes from Diarsia dahlii, assembly GCA_949775195.1. Taxonomy (NCBI): domain Eukaryota; kingdom Metazoa; phylum Arthropoda; class Insecta; order Lepidoptera; family Noctuidae; genus Diarsia; species Diarsia dahlii. Next base: position 17,334,307 of record OX459193.1, read on the forward strand.
AATTCTACGTTCATTTATAAGGTCCTGCGAATCCTTAAGTTGCTACAAGGCATTATATCTAATAACAAAGGCGATTAACAAGCCGTTTGTCAGTTCCTACACCAGTTTTGACTTCAATAGTACTGGGAGCGATTTATATATGTCTGGAACTAAAACAGGTTTTGGTAGTTTTTGTAGTACAATTGCGTCAGGAGAAACGGGTATGCAATATGAATAGTTGTATAGTTCCAATGTTGTTTATTAAAGTTTAGGTGATTTTAGTTAGTTATTAGAGTCGTTTAGAAGTTTTGTTAGAATTAAATGTGAAGTTTTATTACCTATTCCGGTATCATTCGATATCTTTCCGTATGGTTTTGCCTGCTACGTGTTTTAGTATTTTTAGGAGTCGTAGCGTTTGCAGTTACCCAGTGAACCCCTTCATGTAACACCTGCGCTGTATAAAGAAAGATTGAAGGGGAAGTACACATTGGACACACATTGTCTACAAAATTGTATTGAGATGATTTGAATAGTAGATACTGGCAGCTTATTATCGTAGTGACTATAACAGATTTCGACCTGTGACTTGCGACATCGTCTTTTTCTCCTCGAATTGATTTCTTAGTTTTGGTTCGACCAGTACGTAGCGACCCTTCCGGCTCTGTCCTGGAGGGTGCAGGCGTTCAGGACAAAAGGTGTCCTGTGAACCCCACTTGGATGCTTACAAAACTTAATGGTTTTGTTATCGAGTTGCGATAATTTTCTTTGCGTAATACAAGTACAACTCTCTTGGCGAAAATATCTATTTCGAGTGAACGGAGTACGAAATCTATCTATGTATCTTCTGATTTTTTTAATACCTTTGAACTTTACTAGATTAATATGGGTTATATTGCTCTTCGACTCAAAATGTTCATTTAGTTTATTTCTTACTAGCTTTTGCCAGTGGCTTCGCCCGCGTGAAGATGTCAATTTTCCATACAAACTTTCATCCCCTATTTAACTCCCTTAGGGGTTGAATTTCAAAAAATCCTTCCTTATTCCTTGTCTACATTATAAAGGGAACCTCTGTGCCAAATTTCAGCTTTCTAGGTCCAAGGGTTTGGGCTAGGCGTTCATGAGTCAGTCAGTCAGTCACTCAGGACTTCTCTCTTTATTTATATATATAGATTGATGAAGCAACATTAATGATACACGTACAGTGACTCAGCTACTACACTATGCAGTCGTAAATATAATAACAAAGTATAAAAACTGTTGTTTGAACCGATCGGCGATCGTGTTTTCTACAGCAGCATAATATTTACATTAAAGTGATTATATACGTCATAAGTGTTAAGAAGGCTAAGTTGATTAATTAAAACTGTGAGATTTTGTTTGCTTACTAAGATTTGAAGACTAATTCTCTCTAAAACATAACATCACACCAGGAAGGGTTAGGCAGAAGTGTACTCATAGTACACAGAGGGCGAGCATTTTGCAACCGGCCACAAATTCAGCCTCCACTCCTCCAGGGCTGTTTCTGAGAAATTTCTTAAGGATAAACTCAGTAACAATTTGAGCGATAAAATCGAACCTAGGAACGTACCGCTTAAAAAGATTGTTTCGAAAACATGTATCATAGTTAAATAAAGTATCAATGTGAAATTTTTCTCTCGTTGAAACTAGCAAGATATAAAATTGAAACGCGCCAAGAAAGCAGCAATCAGTTCCACTACCTCACAAAGACCACTCTTCATTTCTAACAATTACACAAATATGACGCGAATAAAATCAAAAACTGGTCCAATATCCCTAAAAAACTGTATAGTAAGAGAGCGAAAGTCGTAATTTGCATACAACAATGCAGCACCTGTTAGTTCATAGTGGCATGTGGGCGAACCGTGTCCTAACAATAGTGCTCATTCAACAGTTGCAATGTAAATGAACCTTTTTTATCATTATGAATCAAGCCAAGGTCACCTTCTTTGTGTACATCATATGGTCTATTGTTGCTTGGTACAATTTTTATTATATTGTAATTATCGAACGATGTACTTTGTGTCTGTGTGTAAACAAAAAATTGTGGTTTATTGACCTGTTAGTTTTTGATGATTTGATTGATTTCGTAGTTTTTTATGTGAATGTACCTAATTAACGAAAAATCTCTGTATGTATCTCTTATGAGGTCCTTAATCCCTTTGCATATAAGGACATAATAACATAATTAGGACGTAGCAAGCATATGACCTATCTTTGACTTCTAGCTCGCACGAAATGTTTTGCCATGCTAAAGTCGTCACTACAGTGATTAATAGTAAGTCTTTTTCAGTCTTATAATTTAGTCATAATTACCAAATGATAAGATCACAGCCTAGTCTCGCAATCTTACATTCTTTGAAACATAGTTTTATTGTCGCATTACCTATATAGTTATCTTTGCAATAACTGCAGTCAAAAGAGCTAGATGGCGGTACTGGCCACTTTCACAAGCAACGCACTGGAAAACATATATTTCCGACATAGCAGAACTAGCTTAGAATGTTATGGACTATACGATAACGTTAACTAGAGATGTGAAATAGATGTTTTATTTGTACCATCGATCTACATTATTGGCGAGTCCTGAAAAACCGTTTTAATCAAAAGGGCTCAAGTAATAACACTATAATAGGTACACCATACAAAAAACACATACACATCGCAAAAATGTTTATAGGTACTTCATATTATTTCTGTACATTTGTCTGTTTAAAGTCAATTCATCATTCTCCTGCCCTTATCCCAATTTATTTGCAGTATGTCTTCTTCATTTCAGCAGTCACCTCCTTTAAAGTATTGAATATTATTTTCCTGAAAATGGTACAACTTTTACATTTAAGCGAATATGTAATAAATTCTCATTTTTTACGAACAACTTAATTAATCAAAGAAACCCGTGTTTTACAACTCATAGGCGCGGAGCTCCGGAGGCAAAGTTGCCAAGAACTTAAGATTACATGAAAGCTGACATATTATACTGTATTACCTCCATACTGTAATACAATAGGCGCCTTCGGAAATTTCCGACACGGCCAACTTTGCCGCGAGTTCTTCGTTCGAAAAGCGGGCAAACTAGACAAGTCATGTACGTACACTTGGGGTGCGAATTATCAGCTCATCTTCAACCTGAACACCGATTAGCAAGTTAAACAATGTACTACCATACCCTTATCATATAAATTCACCACGTGTTTAGATACGCATCTAAATAAAACTGTCCATTATACAAAAATTTACGATCCAAAACACTTTCTATAGGGATGGGATTAATAAAAGAATTTGCTGTATGACAAGTGATCTATTGTCATTTTCGCGAACGAATGGCTTGTAATGGTGACCGGTTGTGAAGTAGAAAAGGTAGGGTTATTAAATTACAATAATTCTGGCGAGGAAGCGACTGGTCTCCGTGAGGGTTGACCAACGGTCACTGGACATGTTTTGTTGCTAATGTGTCGTAAAAAGCAAGTTATAATGGGCTGTCCAGGTAGCTAGGCGAATATAATGTGAGGTGGCTCGTTTCTATAGGGTTATCATTATGCTTGATACATTGGGTTCTTGTCCTTGGCTTCAGTTGTGTGGAAGAAGATATAGACTATAGCTATTTATACTTGAACATTTACACGATATATGATGTCATGTCTGGATGTCAAAATCTCTGAAGCATCCTTACATAGTATAAAACAAAGTCGCTATTTTTGTCTGTCTGTTTGTCTGTATGCAAAAATCTTTTTAACGGATTTTGATGCGGTTTTTTTTAATAGATAGAGTGATTCAAGAGGAAGGTTTTAGTATATAATTTGAACAACATCCACGCGGGTGAAGCCGCGGGCATCAGCTAGTATTATAATAAAGCAGAGTTGAACCATCAACCCTTATATACATAAAGTCCCATTAAAATAGGTGGACAAAATTTCAGAAATCATTCAGACCACCAAAATAAGGACGATGGTAAAAAAAATAATAAGAAAAACGCATAAGTACCTACTCATTAAGGATGAGTTTGTTCTAAAGTGCCGGTAATTTATTATTTAAAGTCAAGAAAAAAAATCACTTTATTTAATTTATTTTTGTTTGGATATCTTAGGTTAGACCTACTGAACGCTGTGTTAAAATTTGTCCACCTATTTTAATGGGACCTTATATATCCAGTATAACCTGATCTCCGCTTTGTATGAGCTTTGTACTTATGAGAGATCAGTTAAGCTTATACTTAGTTTGATTGGTCGTCGTGTCATCGTGTGTACACTCATATTTAGCCATTTATAACGAAGTCCCATGTCTTAGGACTCTTATGGGCCTACTACACGCACGCACTTCCCCACAGTTTTCGTTCACACTTCACAGTACATCGCGCGTATGGTTGGTAAAACTGTATTACCATTACAAACCACACGCGCGATGTACTGTGTAGTAGGCCCATTAGGGTGCGATCATTGCCATCACTCAAATTAAAGCTCCAGACTGCTACTAAAAACCTTATTATATTGCCTTTTTTTGGAGGGTGGGAAATGACCAAATGAATCCTCCCGCACTGAGCAGAGTGGTAGGGAGTGTACGACTTCACTGTAAAAAATTATGTAATTTTACATGCAAAAAAATTACATAATCCTGTAAAATTTCCTAAAAATCTGGGAAATTTACGGGAAAATATGAAATTTTACATAAAAAAAATGTAAAATTGACGAAAATTATGTAAAATTTCATATTTTCCCGTAAATTTCCCAGATTTATCGGAAATTTTACAGGATTATATAATTTTTTGCATGTAAAATTACATAATTTTTAGTAAAATTACATAATTTTTAACAGTGTTCTACTGACTAACAACCACCCATGTTTCTTCTTAGCTCATTGTGTCGAGGCCTTGGTATGTCTTTCGAACAACCCGCCTGACTTGGAAATCGAACCACGATAACAAAACCAAACGTACCACCACACTTCTCTCGTCATCTCAATGTAACTCCGCTACGGCAAAGTAATCACTCGAGCTTTCAGATGTTGACATTATACCGAAAAAGTACAACAACAGTCAAAACATTGAAAATTAAAGTATTACAAACATTTTATTCTTGACTAACCTTCTGAAAAAAGAGTCTAAAAATAAAAGTAAAATCGATTTTCTGTGAAAATAACTTAACGTTACGCAACGCCGTTGTATTTACGGCTTCCTCAATCGGAAGTTGGTTTTTGTTCAGCCGTTACAATTACGATAGACCGAACGATTCGTTATTACGTTGCGACATTCTGCCGTTCGCAAATCGTTATAACGACAGTTTCGTAACTCTGCGGATTCGTTAGTTTCGTTAGATTATTTCACACTTGATTGCTTATTTGGAGCGGCGTTAGTGTAACGAAATGTGGGTTTTCTTAGTAAAGTTAGTCAAGTATTTGTGAAATACGTAGGCTTTTTTCGAATGACATAGATTTATGATTTATATTTTTGTTTACGAATATTATTGCGTAAATATTTGTGTTATTTGTTATGTAAATATCGTCATTCCTTGTCAATTATCATACCCTTTCGAATATTGCTATGTTATGATATGAATAAATGCTTTGCATATTTTTGGTGTTATGCCGTTTAATTTATGCATTTTATTACGGTTTTAATTTAGCTCACATTTGCACTTATAAATGATTAATTTTCGAGGGCGATATGATGCCGTTTTGGATCAAATGATGTAATCTTTGACTGATTCAACTTGGTACAAGACGTTTTTGTAAGCATGGAAAGAAATATATATGTTTGAGACTGTCCTGATTTGTGTGTGTTTGAGATTGAATGTTCCTGGAGTTTCACACAGAGATGTTCATCATCATAACATCACACCTGTAACCCCCGAAAGGTTAGACAAAGGTGTACCTAACAGTAGATCCTCATTTCGCCAGTTACGTTTAAGTCACCAGATATTTCACAGATATTTTCATACCATTAAAATGAATATGCAATTCCGAGACCTATACACCAATATACACAACAAATAATTCCAAAAATAATGACCCAATTTGAACCCTAAACAACTTTCTCCAGACACACCAATCAAATCGTCACAAAATATTCTCAACATACCGGTACAGCAACCATTTACAAGGTGGTTCGCAAGTAGGGTGCGTGGCGGGGTGCATCGAAGGGCCCCTGGGCCCCTGCTCCGGCCCCGGTTCCCACGGGCCCCGCAGGAAGAAACTAGCCAGTTGCGGTTCTAGAACTGCAATTAGAAATCGCGAAGCTGGTTTTTTTTTGTCGGAGGTCGATGAACTAATTGTGGAGGTTGGTTAATTGTGGTGTTTTTAACGTTAGACAATTTTTATGTAAATTGCATACAGTGTAACATAACATCGTAACGTTTGAGTCAGGTTATTTGAGGGGATTAATTGAAACACTAATTGGATATTCATTAATATGAGTAGTAAAATACTACTTCTGATTGGTAATGAAATAAGAACTTACTGTTGTAGCTATAACTGACTGGCAATCGCATCACATTGGCCAATGCGATGGCGATTAGCCATTAGAATGGCCTGTTCAACATTTTCCAATGTAATGCGATGGCAAAGTCAATCTATTTGTTGAAATCTTAATTATAAACATATGTCCCAAATTATCCGACTTGAATGCATGGATGCATCTCACAACTTTTTACGGTAGAGGAACTGAGTTGCGAGACTTGAAAAAAGTTATGTTTCTAGTGGGAATAGTGTTTTTGTAGCAAGGCGTGATGATGACAGGTGGAGTAAAGCTCTGACAAGGTGGCAACCAAAGAATGGAAAGATAAGGTTTGGTTGTCTGTTGATGAGATGGGCAGACATTGTTGCTATGGCGAGAATATCCGGGATGAGGCTGGCACAAGAGGGCCGAGCTAGGCACTAACAAAGAGAGGCATAGCAGTGGGTGAAGTAGGACTGTGGATGATGATGATGAATACTTTTATGTGGTTTTTTATGTGGAAATTGGTTGTCGTTATAACGGGCATGTGATGCGGAGGAATGAGAAAAATGTCGTGAGGAAGGTTTTAAAAAATGAATGTGGATGGGTATAAAAGTAGAGGAAGACCAAAGAAACGATGGATGAAGTATGGAAGAAGAAGATATGCTATGTCGACCCCAAATGAATTTGGATAAGGGCAAGAGAATGATGATCATCACTACATATTATAAAACAAAGTCACTTCTCGCTGTCCGTCCCTATGTATGCTTAGATCTTTAAAACTACGCAACGGATTTTGATGCGGAGAGTGATTCAAGAGGAAGGTTTATATGTAGCACATTCCACCCGTGCGAAGCGGGGGCGGGTCGCTAGTGAGTAATAAAAAAATAGGTTGGAAAGTTCCTCAATCCTCCAAAGAATTGGGTGGATCCTCCGACCAGACAGGTTTTCTGTCTGGTGGACTACTGTCTGACAGTAGATATCGGATTTTTCGTGATTCAGAATTATGATGTTAGTTCTTCATTTGTGGCGTGGATGGCGCTGTAGTTACTTTTTGTACTGACTGCTACAAAACACAAGATAACATCATCCATCATCATCATAACATAATCCCCAAACGGTAAGGCAGAGGTGTACACCCACATTTCGCCAGTTATGTAGTCCCATGTTATAGGGGGCGAGCCTATCGCCATCAACCGGGCACGAATTTAGACTCAGTGGCTATGGCTATTGCTTATTGACTCACTACAAGTGGAAAAACTCAATAACACTTTGCACTACCCAGGAATCAATCCCAGGGCCACAAAAGGTGTAAATGTATCAAGTAAAGCAACCAACAACAATCAAACACGTATTGACCACCAGTTCCGTATCCTGTATAGTCCCCTCACATTGACCATTTAGGGATCCTTTAGCAAGAAAGAAATGAAGAATGGTTATAGACCTACCTGTGTTACAAGTACAAGGGTTCCAAGTGACAATAGGATACCAAACCCTAATGATATGCGTTTGATGAATGCACAAATGCACCATTAAACTAATATCTCGTGTCAACAGATAAAATCTAACGCAAATTATTTGAATTAAGGTAGGTACCTGTCACTTTAGTAGATATAGTTAAGAAAAAATAGAGACAACTTTAGTTTAGTGAACATTTTGGGCGATGACTATAGGTACTCGTATCTAACTATCTACTACTACAGTTCTGGGATGCTCTAAGCTGCTGCCGTGGAAATTTTCATGTGTATTTATTAGAGGAAATAAATTGCCTAGATGCTATTCCAGACTATGCTTCAAATTTCATCTAGATCCGTTCAGCCGTCCTGGCGTTATGATGAGCAACAAATAGCCAAACATCCAATAATATAATAAGTATTAAGATACACTGCTGTCAGCCTTCGGACAAAGAAGTCTCTTGTTGTACATTCTAAATATAAATCTTTCAATAGTTTTTGTTTACAAAATTGTATTCAATTACAAAGCCATCTATACAATACCTCTACGGTGTTCAGGTTGCCGTACAACTTATGGAAAATTTTATATCAGGTAGGTAGTAGGTGTAGGTATTAATTCTAATTCTAAGGAACGAAATTCTGCGAATAACCAAAAATATCTTCGATTTCATAAATGCCAAAGGTAGTAACAGCTTATGACTTTTCTGCGCGATTGCTCTTTTCAGATTTTCGCGAATCTTCTTTCTACATCGTGTAGTTATTGCTTAACATGGTGACAGCTCTCAAAACGGTGAAGGAAAACATCGTGAGAAAACCAGCATGTCTTAGAACCAACAATTCCAAGACATGTGACATCTACCAATCCGTACTGGGCCCGCGTGGCAGATTATAGCCCATTCCCTCTCTAAGAGAGGAGGCCTGTGTCCCAGCAGTGGGAACATTAATAGGCTGTTGATGATGATGATGATGGTGACAACATTTTAATGCCTCTGACCTCTGACTAGGCTTTGCATGCCGACGAGAAATGTCTCTCTGGCATGCTGGCATATAAATATGGTCGTGGAGATTGGCACAAGAAAACAGAGGCTTAAAACCAGCAGTGGTGACTGATTTCAGGTTGTGGATGATGATGATGATGATGATATTGCTGATGCTGTTTTCCTTCACCGAAGCAAGTAATAATCATATAAGTAATACAGACATTGGATCCGAGCTTCTTGTCTTGGGTTCATGTTTGTTCTCGTGTGTGAAGTTGCGTTAACCTATAATGATCTAGAAATAAATATATTCTATATAATTTATATTTAGACCAAATAAAAGAGCCTTACATTCAGTGCTCTAAATACTGTTGTATGTAATATACGAAAATAATTACTTCTAGGAACTTATCACATATTCAAACTATTCCGGTTTAATATAATAATAATTTGTGCAAAACAGACAGGACGTCCTATGTCGAATCATGGTGCACAAACACAACGTTATATTTACCGTTATTTTGTAAACCGGTCAGAGGAAAATAACCTTTAAAAGTTAATGATTAAGGGTGGTGGCAAAATTGTTCGGTGGTAGACAGGCTTATGTAGGCCTATCTACAAGCATCCCTTATCCGCGTGACGGGTCAAAATCGCGATTTTATTTATAACATGTCGTATTATACCAGCTGGGGTTTGTCAAGACGAAAAAAAATATAAGAAAATGAATCCGCAGGACCCCTTGACGGGTCTCGAGGGCCCAAAAGGGCAGACCACCCTTCGAACGGGTTTCAGAATCGTAAATCCCACGTTCATTTTCAAAAGATATTTTAAAATGCGTATAAAATTATTCAGGGCAGAAATAATACGGTGCGCCGTGTACCTTATTTATATATTTATGATTTGTTGCAAAATGTGTGCACGTGTTGTTTGAAGAATATGCCAGTGTTGCTGATGTGGGGTTATTGAAAATATACGATACTATTTATTACCTCATGTTGAGTTTCGTCTGCATTGCAGGGTGTGTTTAATGTGTTGGTACATGACTTCGTAACAAATACATTTTCTAATAGTACTTTTATTAATTTAAAAGGTCAAAGACATTCAAATATTTATGAGTAATAGACGGGACAAGACGAAGAAAAGCCTAATCCAATACTTGTTACCAGTAAGTAACAAATCGTTCTGTCATTTGTCATATAGCTAGCTTTCATGTGCTAAAATAAAAAAATGTTCGAAATCAATATTTTATAATGAAAATATTCCCAATGTCCACTATAGAAGTCTTTTGAATCTTTGTAATAAGAAATCGTATTTTTTCGAACTTAGTTATAGCGTCTTTATTTCTACGAAGGATTAAGTCCATCTGACCGACATTTTTTTTATAGCAATGAGAACAAAAACAACTTTTCTTTTAATTATAAAACCATAAGCTTCCTCAAATACAAAGTTCCTAAGTATATCGTTCATTTATTTCAACCAAAACGTAATAAACACAAAAGGTTATATAAGTTACGTCAAATCCTTCTATTACCTTCTAAGAAGGTTAAAATTGTTCGTTATGATGTAATCGATAACAATTCGGAACTTTTGTCCCCCCCACGTGACAAAAAGAAACCATACTTTGCTCTTGCAAAATAAATCCTTCTCAGAACCCCAAAACGTTGTAAAATGTCACCATACCAATTTTATATTATTAGCCTAAGAAAATTCAGTGTTGTGTTTTGATATTTATAAAATAAGAATATGTATAACTGGAAGGAGAAGTGTGGGTCATCCAGCGGCAAGATGGGCAGACGACATAGTTCCTATCGGGAGGAAAACTTGGATGAGGCTGGCACAGGACCGTGGAGAATGGCACAAGAAAAGGGAGGCCTATACCCAGCAGTGGGTGAGTTCAGGCTGTGGGTGATGATGATGATGATGATGATGATGATGATGATGATGATGATGATACTTAAACATAACTGGCGAAATGTTGGCGCACCTCTGCCTAACCATTTGGGTATTACAGACGTGATGTTATATTATAAGAATACATTCGTATATTGTACCTAGTTTTTTTTTTTTTTTTTTTTTTTTATCCAATACAAAGTTTTACATGAATTACTTAAATATATAACCAGCCTACTAAAATCCCGTACATTGGGTTTATGTGTAGACGGCTTGAGTCGCTTATCGCACTTTATTATAAATAGTGAATTAGGGTTGTTGATTTGTTCAAAATAAAAGAGACATCCTAAGTATTACGCTTAGTATTTACTATGTATAAAGTCTTTCACCGGATTTTTATAAGTTTTTGGGTAACCTTAAGTAATTAGTTTTCCACTTTCCCATTATCATTGTCCCTCATTGTAGAACTTCACTTTTTGAAGCCCTCGGGTTGCAAAATTGATTTTAAATGAATGTATTTCTAGTACAAATTAGTATCCTTTACTATTAAATTAGCATAACATAACATCACGTCTTTAATCTCCTAGGGTTTAGGCAGATTTGTTTCTAATAGTAGGTAACACCAACATTTGACCAGTTATGATAAAGTCCCATGTAATAGGGGGCGAGTCTATTGCCATCAATTGAGCATAAATCCAGACTTCGTGGCTGCTACTGAGAAATTCCTGATGGAAAAACCCAATAATACTTTGCCCGGTTAACCAGCTTTACCTATCATAAAATATATATTACATTATTATTATATTTTTTGTAAATATATTTGTAATTACGTTCTCGAAAACGGTTCTAGCGGTTTCAATGACAGTTGCAATACGGCCGGTTTTGGGGGTGAATAATTGATCTAGCTATAATTGATAAATGATGTTTATTTTGCAAATAGATTTTTACAAACACTTTTACAGGTTACCTTTTAAAACCAGGATGTTTCGTACCTGAATACTCTAAGAAGAAACATCCGAAAAAAAATCTCTTTTAAGGTACAGACATAATCTTGGTATACACACATGAAGACTATGCATACGTGTGTAGATGGTCTTTTGAAGAACGCACCACACAGATTTGAGTGGACCCGTCCAGTCAGTGCAACCATTTGTCAGTTATCGTGGAGCTCGACTTGTAACTCAAGGAGGTCAACATCACGACGAACAATACCAAAGAAAGGACATTTGGGTGGGTCGCTTATATGACTCAAACTGCCAGACAATCGTTAAAAACTAAAGAAATACACACATGAAGACAATGTGGGTCTTTCACAATATAAAAATAATAAAATTATTTATCAATTTAAATATTCATGTCAATCCTATATAGGTATCATATGTGGGAAAAATCGTTCGCTTAATTTTCACCCGAGCAGAGCTCGGTCACCCGGAGATACTTCAAGTTACACATTTCCAGTATAACATGACCTCGTTTTTGTATAAGTACCTACATTTTCCGTAGCTTAAGAGATACGCATAACCTGGTTTTTTAATAGTTAATGAGAATGACCATAATATCACACTTGTATATTGTTAGCTTGCTTCCAGTCATCTTGTTGTTACAGATTATTCTTATAGGTCCTTTAAGATCATTCAGTGAAAGAATAGTTGATTGGCTGACTAAAAAAAAGTACCTACTTTGATAAAAAAAACACCTGTAACATCACGCGTGTCATCCCCGAAGGGTTAGGCAAAGGTGTGCCCATTAGGATACCCACATTTCGCCAGTTATGTTTTACTCCCATGTAATAGGGGGAGCCTATTACCGTCAACCGAGCACATATCCAGACAACGGGGCTGCTTAAACCACTTTGGCTGACCTAGGAATCAACCCAGGACCCGACCACTAGATCAACGAGACAGTAAAAAAAACACTCTGGGATTTTAAGGAAATTTTTATGCCTAATATACACAATTTTCTTCCTTCTTCCTTCCTTTCTCTCTAATTATTTAAACTCTTTACTTTGTGTGTTAATCCTTACCTAACGGATTACCACACAACAGCGGGTTCCTCGAAGAAATTTTCCTCACACAACCATAATACTCGTAAAAATTACATCAATTGCGTCAGAACCTTCTATTTTGTTCCAAGTATTCACCCTTAATAAGATTGTTATTTATGATGTAATCGGCAACAGTTCAAAACTTTGCACCCCCACGTGAAAAAGCTATATAAATATTTCTTTTTTCTTCTTTCACAATAACATTCTATTTTTGCTTAAAACATTTCGAAATCACATTTTTATGTTTGTGTATTATGTTTTTGATTTTATTTTGTTATGCACCGTGTTGAGCAATACGAAACCTTGGCTATACCTACTTAGAAAGCATAGAATATCTTTGTTGAAAATTGTTTAACCTTCAAGCAGGCGCGCGGTTGTTTGTAACGGGAGCGGTCGCGCGTAATCGAAAAGACCTATCGGATATATTAGAGGAATTAAACAATAATTAATTAATACATAACTACATTATTTGTACTCGGAAGTATTATCCTTATGTATAAACTCAAATTATACAAAAATAATTACTCAACAATAGAGAAAATCAATTTTAAAATCAAATAACCTAGCTCAGACATTCCTTGGATTAAACAGCCATTTAGGAACTCAAAATCAATTAGTGTAAGTACTTAAGACTACTAAAAACAATAAAATATCAAAACTATAATTTTTCTACAGGATCAGCTTCTTCATCAAGGCTCCCCCTCCCCTCCCGGACCCCTCACCCAGTTGTTATTTGATTTTTGCCACTTTTTTACCTCATAATTATTTATCACTCCCCGTATAACACCTGAATACTTCTGAAAGTGGCAAATCCTCCTGATCTGAAACCGAGCTGCCCGATTTCTCGAAGGATTTCCTCTGGAACGATGTAGTCGGATGTTTCTGAACCGGTCACTAAGCTCTGATTTAGTTTCTTTATGTTCTCTTTGTATTACCTCAATTATTGCACTTTGTGCTAGTGGTCGACGACTCAATTTATAAAAAACACTGTTACATGACAAAATTCAATAAAATTGGTTGACAGCCTAAGATGTAATAGACCGCATTGAAAGTCGCGCGTAACCTTTTCGACGACAGGCGCGTGGCGTGCTTTCGACGCCTGCGCCGCCACAAAAACAAAAGCTATCTATGGGGTGGAGAGAGCGCGGAGGGTGTAGGTAAACTATTTATTTCGAACACAGTTACAATATAAGAAGGTACTAAGGATTTGAAATGCATGTGACGAGTATTATCATTAATAATAACGAAAATGTGTTTAGTGCGGTCTTTTCGACACCGCGCGCCTTCTTGAAGGTTAAAGTACCAGCAATATACACAGAAAATACATATTGAACAAACTCATCATCATCATTTCAGCCGAAAGACGTCCGGACCGTTTGTCCCAGGTAGACATAATCGTTTACAACTTTGAGTGTAGAGTCTCCGATCTTGATCTTGAACAATCTAATGGAAAAGATTATCTTTTATTACTTTTTTTTAAAACATTTACTATTTACGAAATGCAAGCGAATTGCTATTTACTATTGACGAAATGCAATTCGCTTGCATTTCGTAAATATAGTAAATGTTTAAAAAAAAAGATTAATAGGAACCTAGATAAATATCGTCTGTATCCGAATAACATAATTTTAAGTTGGTAATATGTTCGTATCGCGAATGATTTTGGTATTACGTTTGTATGGAGAATGTTCGTTCACCGTCCCCTTAAGAGTTGAAAGCAAAAATAGTTGAATCTTGAAGGTTAAGGGTTAGGTTTCTTGGTTGAATGTTAAATGCATAGTAAATATTTGTATAGGATAAATATATATATATATAGGTACTTATTGCAACTAAAAATGAAAAAATAAAAATAACTTTTTTGCAAAAAAAAACAACCGAAGCTGATTTTTCTTCTTAAGTTTATTTTTCTCGTTTTGGTGTTTTTGAAGTCGGTTGTTTTTTTGCAAAAAAGTTTTTTTTTCTGACGCTATTCAAGTATTCGCATCTAGCAGTCATCACTTCATGTTGATGAGCTGATAATGGAAGGTACTACTCCTCAACGGTTAAAGTTGGGTTTTAGGTTTCTTGGTTGAATGTTAAATGCATAGGTAAATATGTATTTGTATAAAATATTACAACTAAAAAATAAAAAAACTTTTTGCAAAAAAAAACAACCGACTTCAAAAACACCAAAAAGTAAAAAATAAACTTCAAAAGAAAATTCAGCGTCTGCAGTCGGTGACATTTGTTTGTTGGATTTCATTTTTTTTGCCACCGACTTCAAAAGACATTTAATAACTACTAAAAAGTTACGGCTGGGTCGGCTTCCAGTCTAACAGGATGCAGCTGAATACCAGTGTTTTACGTGGAGCGACTTCCTATCTAACCTCCATTCCCAATTAACCCTGGGTAATACGATAGTTCTTGGTAAGACTAGTTGCCATGCGGGCCACTGACTACCTGTTACGACTGTCAATGATCTACAAAATAATGACAGCCGAGACCAACGGTTTAACGTGCTTTCCGTGGTACGGAGGAAACTTAGTATGCTATGTGTGGTGGTCACCCAGCCACGGAGCAACCTAGGCAAGCGCCGTTTAACTTTAATATTCTTGAGCTTAAGAACAATTGACGGCGCGTTCGTGTTCCACGCGCGCGTCAAAGAAGTGTCAGCAACATTGCAGGGACCTGCAAGGGCCAACGCCTGTCAAGGCTGCGGGTTGTTCGAAAGAGATACCGCAGCCCCGGACACATAGGTTTAAGAAGGAACATGGGTGGTCTTTAGTCAGTAAAAGTCAGACAGAGAGCGTGAGGAGTCATTTGATGATTTCACAACCTCCAAAAAAAGCTAAAAACAATAATAGAAGGTCAGGAAAAATAAAAATTCCACTTACAAATTCGATTGCAAAACAGTAACAAAAGTAAAAGTTACATAATAAACAAGTTACTTCATCACCGCCTTTGTTTATTTTCCAACCCTGGTTATAATTGTTCGCTATGACGTCATCAAAAACATTCGCAACAGTTCGAAACTTTTGTCCTTCCACGTGAAAATAAAAACCTTACTCCTTCTTCCATTTTTTTAAGATTTCGATGAAGAAATTCATTGTTTGTTATGATTATGAACCTTTTTGATTTAGCAATGCAGAAAGTTATTATTAATTATTTATTTATAGCCTTAATTTAACAATCTTCCATTATTTAGTTTCCCTTTTTACAATTAATTTGACCCCGGTAACTTAAAATTGTCTTGCTAGTAGTTATTATTATTCTAGGCGTAATAAGTTTTACTGGAATAAATATAATTACATTTACAGGGATTATATATTAGGTATATGTATATTGTTATAGAAGTTTGGCGATGTTTTGTCTAAAGATAATGTTTTCGTGTTCTTCGCAGAAACTATGATTATTATTTCCTTTTTTTATCACGCTATGCTTTTGCCCGGTTGAAGGAGAAGCCGCTGAACAACCATACATGAAAACTAGAAAATTAAATTATATTTGAATTTAGCATGTTTCTATATGGTATTCTTAGACACGATTTTAAAAAATTAAAAAAAAAATTACACTCTTTATTTTTTTTTTATCTTGCCGAGATTAAGAGCGCCTTCACACTAGTGTTTGTCCAGCGTAGGCGATCGATAAACGCGTTCGAGTCGCGGCGTCTGCGCTGCGCATACGTTTATCGAACGCCTACGCTGGACAAACGCTAGTGTGAAGGCCCTCTAAAAACAATCACCGCCATCTAAAGGAATTGAACATTTTTTTTTGTTTGAAAGGTATATTAGTCGAGAGTGTTCTTAGCTGTTTGAAGAAAATCGGCCCAAGATGGCGGATGACATATTTGTTCACAACTCCTATCAATATGGGTATCAAATGAAAGGGCTTGATTAGTAGAATACTATACACTATGACAAATTTTAAATCCAAGATGGCCGCCACCACAAAATGGCGGATTACTTATATTTTTTCACAATTTCATCAATATGGTTATCAAATGAAAGCGCTTGACTAGTAGAATTCTATACACTATGACAAATTTCAAATCCAAGATGGCCGCTGCCACAAAATGGCGGATTACATGTTTTTTCATAACTCTATCAATATGGGTATCAAATGCTTGACTAGTAGAATACTATACACTATAACAATTTTCAAATGCAGGTTGACCGCCAACACAAAATGACGAATTACGTTTGTTTTTACAACTCCCTCAATATGGGTAGCAAAAAAAAATTAAAGGGATTGATTTGTAGGGTAATGCACACTATATTGAAAGGGAATGAGGAATTTAAACTAAAGAAATTAAAACAAATCATCTGCCTAGCCTTTTCCCAACTATATTGGGGTCGGCTTCCAGTCTAACCGGATGCAGCTGAATATCAGTATTTTACATGGAGCGACTGCCTATCTGACCTCCACAACCCAGTTAATACTAGGTAATACAATACCCTTTGGTAAGACTAGATGTCAGAATGACCCTGATATATATATGGCAGCCGGGACCAACAGCTTAACGTGCTTTTCTAGGCACGGAGGAAACTCGGTATGTCGGGCGGTCACCCATCCACAGACCGACCTAAGCAAGCACAGCTTTACCTAAATATCGACCTGAGTGGCAGTTCTTATTAAGCCACGAGCTCCTCCTTAAAGAAATTAAAACAAAAAAGCTTGAAAATTGTTTTTAATCTATTGCATAGATTCTATCGCGGGCCTTGAGTTGAGCGTGGAGAGCGTATCCAGAGATTTCCTAACGAAAATATTCAGGATTCAGTATTCAACCAGGTTGCTATGGTTACGGAAAATAACAAGGTTGTCAACTGAGGTTGTCAAATAAAATAATTGTTTGTCTCTCTGCTTTCTCCTAAAATATTCCTACTCGTATAATTTGTGTACAAAGTGTTTTAAATATGAATAAACAAAGTGCATTTATTAATGAAGGAAGTCACGAAAAAATAGTGAAAGAAAATGAGTGAGGAGTCTAGTGGTGACTCTATAAACATTCTTTTTATTATTAGTACGCATCTATCATAAGTTTTATTGGTTTTTGCATTACTATTCTGCGAATCGGTCTAAAACGATTCGTTTTCTTATAAAATATCTAAAACAAAATGAACAAAATAAATAATTTTCATATTTTTCAATGTTATGACACTTACGTCAGGCTGTCAATACTTTTTCTTTTAAATTTTCTGTCATAGAGTTTCTTACTAGCTTAGTTAGTCTATGAAGGTTAGTTTTGATTTATATAATGTACATCGCGCGAAATTCGAAGATCAAACTCTTAATATCGTTATTTTTGTTCAAATTTTTTGAATGAATAATTATTTTGGTGTGTAATTACACTATTAATACCTATTATTGCATAAGTTGATAAAAAATGCTATGCAATAGATTTACCGCGGCAGTCTCCGAGTGCCACACGTTTTTTTATTTTGACTTTTACTTCTTTTAAATCAAGCTTGGTCAAAGTTTGATCGGGGATTTTTTAAATTTTAAATTTAATTACTTGTGCTTTCATTTATGTCGCAATAAAGTTTTACTAATCCTTACATGTGCGATCTTATAAAATTAAAAACAAAAAATATACTACCCAGACGTAAAATTACAACGTTACATTAAAATTACTCTTAGGTATATTTACAGAAATAATATTTTACATAATCAGAAACCAAATACAGATTTCCACACAAAGTTTTTTTTCCTTCATACCTGAAATAAAATTATGGCATACCAAATTATGTCACCGACTTCATTTGTTTACTGGTCCCAGTTAAAATTGATCGAAATTATGTAACAGTTCGAAACTTTTGTGCCCCCACGTGAAATAAGGAATCCATAAAACGCCGCTTGCAAATAAAATTATACTTTTAGCTCTAGAACAATTCGGAATAACCTTTTATATTAGGGAAAGAAATTCATTGTTGTTTCACATGTTTTTTTATAACAAGAAATCTTGAACGACTGTTGACTTCAACGTGACATCGCGGCCTCGCAAAATCTATAATTAGGTTTGATGTTATTGTACCTACCTAAATTAGGTTTTGGAGGTCGAAAATTAATTGGGAAAACGGCTTCCGGCTACTAGTCAGAAGACGTGATCTAAAGACTAGTCTTCAGATAAAGTAATAAAATACATTTGTAAGTGGTGTTTACTTAGAATAATATTAGTCCCTGTCAGTAATTGGTGGACAACGAGTATACTTAAATTTTTGTTTTGGAGGGTGTGAATTTAGGAAATCATCAACTATTTCTCCCGCGGAAGGGACTGTCAGACTTCTACAGACTAAAACCATCCATGTTCCTTCTAGCCATTTGTGTCCAAGGCCGCGGTATCTCTTTTGAACAACACAAAGCTCCGACAATGTTGCTGACATCTCCGTGTTCCATGCGCGCCTCAAGCGCATGGAACACGAACGCGCCGTCGACACGGCCTGTCATCGTTATAGGACGGACGGACGTTGAGCTAGCCCATTGCTCATGTTAAAATTGAGTCGCTGTCCACCATAGCGGGAATAGGCGGGGATCTTAAAAAAATCTCATGTCCACCACTCGCGTACAAGCCGGGGGTGGGCAACGGGAATCATCGCAAGGCAATGTGTTGTGAAAACACTAATCCAGTAACAATTTGTGTTTTTGTGTCGCTCTTGTAAAATAAGAACTCTACTTTTGGCGTTACAAAATATCGACAGTTTTCTGTTCCGTAAACCGTTCCTCGATGTACGATCACACTACTATTAGGTTCAAAATGCAGTGTAGGTATTTCACATTCGTGGCTTTATTTCATTTATTTCTATTAGTATTTATTTGCACAGGTAGGTAACTATTAAATGCAATTCAACGTGGTTTAATTCCTATAGTCCAGTCTGTGGGATCTTTTTTATTATCTCAGTACAAAGACACCTGGCCTTTAAGGCCTTAATATTTTATAAATTATGTATTTGCATTTATCAACAAATTAACATAATTATATTTGCCTTGTCGTCCTAAATGGAAAATATAAGAATTTTCTATTTTTAACTTTTGGCTCTTTTTGGGCTTCATACCTTTGCTTCTCCTACAACCTGCGAAGGTAGAGCGGAGTTCAAAGGTAAAATAAATCATAGTGTCATAGAATTAATGTCAAAAATACCACATGCATCTAAAATTACTATTTCGGACTAAGTAAAACAAAATCTTCGAAAACCGTTAATTCATTTATCGTCACATCGTGAAATCAATATTCCGATCATCATTTTGTTTATTGATATTCTCTACAGTTCTTTCTACAGACGAAATGGCATCTTAATTACTAACATCACAAACCCTTTCAATGCCATTTTTTTATAGCCAAGCCACAAATTCACAATAGACCTGCATAATGAACCAAATATTGTGTCTGTGATCACAGATTCATATACTATGGCTTTTAAAGCTACGTTTGAATAAAGAACACATGGTGTACAATCGCGAACGCTAGTGTTCCGCTAATAAGGTCACTGACCTTTTGAAACGGTGTTCGTTTCGATTGCAATCGCTTTGTGTTTTAATTAAGTGTGGAGCCATTGATGTGTTTTGTTGATTATCGAGATAGCATCTTAATGTAAATAATTTCTTAATCAGACTTATTGGGTTTGGAGTTAAAAGTAGGCCAATATGTTTGGTTGTTATAGTTAAGCGTAAATACAAAGCAGCCCAAGGTCAAAGAATCAAATGTAGAATTAAAAGTCCCCCAAAAGATGCTCCCCAAAGAATCAAAAGCTATTATTGTTCGATTTATTGTATCAAAAGTAGGTAGTCAAAGTTACGGCTACTCTTATATCAAAGACATACAACTGCCATAACACCACCTAATCGATTGAAAACTAATTTGGATATCAAAAAGACATCGATTTACAATTTATAAACACCTCACAGAAACAGCTTATTGAATAACAAAAGATAATAATAATAGAGTTCGCTTTGGCCCATTGTTGTTGATCATACACAAGAGTTCAACGACCGCTATTATAAAACGATGATACAGTTGAATATAAAAGAAATACAATTTTGCATATCTATTGGGATGTTTATATTAATGTGTAAATTCCTACTTTGTGCAGACCCGTGCTAGGAAGTTATTGATAAAAGGCACGTGCCTTTAAAATTAACATAAAATCTAGTAATAGTTGAACTATTGACATATGCTAATATTCATTATTGTGACATTTTATTTGTATTGCATATTTTGTCAAGCAACTTAAGTTACTATTACGTTTAAGTTATGGGGATTGAACACGATGGTTGTCACGGGTTAAAAGCGTCTTTAGATTTCTTAGGAGGAGCTTTTGTTCTTATTGAAATTTGTTCATGTAAAAGACTTCAACGAAACAATCATTTGAGTCCGACGCAATTAGAACTTTCGATAACATTTTTCTAAACCTTTACTTAGAGATATATTATATCGAAAATTCTAGAAGAAGCTATATTGTTACACGTCAGAAATATTTTAAGTTTCCTGGTGGATTAACGATACCTAAATCTTCAATCAATGTTTATACCAAAAAAATTCAAATCCTTTTTGTTGGCACAGGCTCAGAACATTAAGAAGTTACAGAATTTCAACATTGTTTTGACCTTTAAAGGAGGTTGCTTAACTGAACCCAGGGCGTACTAACAGGGGGGAAATGTTCCGTACGTCATAGATTTTTTGCAGGACCTTCTTCTAGAATAAACCTATTTACGTAAATAGCCTCACAGGGTTTATTTATTTATTTATTTATTAATAGGTTACCAACAGCTTCTGTGTACAACATATACTTTATATATATAGCATAACAGTCTTGGACTTACACAGTCGCCAATTACTGGTTAACCAACAAGGGTTGTTTAGAAAGCTCGAAAGCTTGTCGATGGTATTAGCTTTATTTACCCTTTGTTTTTCATCGGAAAAATCTGTTTGGTATAGAGAATTTCCTAACCATTACGTTGTTCGTTGTAATAATTTGGAAACTGGACCAAATAATTGTCACTATTTCACATGTATAAACTAAAATATGTTGGTATGTAGTGTAATATCCTATGTGGAAATAATAAATTAATGTTGGCGGGCGAGATTGCGCAGTGTGCGATGTCCGGCCACTAGCCGTAATATTATACTGATGCGCAGTGGTCGGGGAGAGGCGGCTCAAGTGGAACACTGCTTAAAATCATCATAATCTGCCTGGCCTTTTCCCAATTATGTTGGTATTAGCTCCCAATCTAACCAGATGCAGCTGAATACCAGTATTTTCATGGACTGACCACAACCCAGTTAATCCTAGGTAATACGAACACCCTTGGTAAGATTGATTTTCAGACTTTCTAATTTGTTTTTTTTTTTTTTTGTAAAAAATATGGTAATTGAGATGAATAGAATTTATAATGTTACATTTGAATATACAAGCAAATAAGTCTTGCATTTTTGATTTACTGGTATAAATAATACAAATAGCTAAAATCGTGGAATAGCTGTAAATAAGTTAAACGTGTCCTAAGCGTAAAATGAAACAAAACCAATATGCCATCGTAAATTGTCATGTAACAATAATTATGCATATCTATTTTTGAGGTCTTCTAATTCGTTCTTCGTCTTCTATTCCCAACCAAGATGTTAACAAGGCCAAATTAAATTAGCTCACGAAACTTCACAGGCATGTCGAATATACTAATCTTTTCTTCTATGGATGGAGGTTTGTTATTTGTTACTCAACCAACAACTGAACGGCTTTAGATGAAAGGCACAGAGATAGAATATAATTTGGAAAAGCCCATGGGCTACTCTTTTTTTGTCAGACGTCCTCATTAAAATTTCCACACGAACGAGGTTAGCTTAGAGCTAGTTTCTAATCCAAATAATTATACATATGTTTTAGAACGCGCAGTGACTTAGTGCACAAGTGAAGTGTTACTAATATTATATATAATAATTTTAAGGTTCTATATATTTATGTATGTTAGTCTGCGGTTAGGTTGCTGGGTCCGCTGGATGCGAGACCCACGGGACCGGTCGATTTGGAGACCTGTGGGAAGGCCTGTGTCCAGCAGTGGACGTCTTTTGGCTGAAACGATGATGATGTTAGTCTGTAAGGTATTTATCTATGAGCCAAAGTTGCCTGAAAATAAATAAAAATGTAATATTTTACGTTTTAGCCCACTCGCCCCGTCGGTCGTGCTCAACTGCGCGTGCAACCGCGCGCGCGCAGGAAGGCTCGTCTCATCTCGTGCAGGATGCGGCGCGCGCGCATGTGACCTACCGATCGTAAGGCGATCTATCTGACCAGGAGGATCCTCTTACTGTGTGGTTGGGTTAGATGGTTTGTTTCTTTTTATTTGTTTTGTGGATTAGATGTTTAGGTAGGGTGTATTTCCGTTTCTATGGAGTATTGGAGTAGGGAGGTGGTAGTATCACTACATCATCTGCCTAGCCTTTTTCCGACTATGTTGGGGTCTAACCAGATGCAGCTGAATACCAGTATTTTACATGGAGCCACTGCTCATCTGACCTCCACAACCCTGTTAAAACTGGGTAATACGATACCCTTTGGTAAGACTCTTAAGGTCCATACTGAGTTATTTGGGAGAGATCAAACTATTCAAGTTTTTAGGTAACGTTCAGAAGGCGTCGTGGCAGACCTCGTAGAAGATGGCAGGACGATCTGGACAAGACTGGCGACCAGTGGTCCACATTGGCCTTAGATTGAAACAACTAGAAGTCATGGTGAGAGGCCTTTGCCCAGCTGTGGGATGATACAGGCTAACAGTATCAGTATCAGGTAACGTTCTACCTCTCCACCCTAAGCTGCTGAGTGTGAAATCTTCGCCGTTCAGGATGAAAACTTGACTTTTCTGATAAACCCGCCATTTCATTCATTCATTTTATTTCATTTATTTCAGTAACAATTGGTATTCCTCTGACATTTTCTTAAAACTTCCCATGATAAGTGCTTTTCAAAAGGAAGTGGCACTTTTTTATCAACTTGTGTTTAGAAGGATTTATTCGTTTATACTTCTGATAAAGTCTTATTTCATTATAAATGGCCTGGATTTCTCACAATCAGTAGTTATATATATGTATATCATAGTTTAAACTTCAATGTATAAACTAATTACCATGTCATCATCTGCCTAGCCTTTCTTCAACTATGTGGGGATCGGCTCCCAGTCTAACCAGATGCAGTTGAATATCAGTATTTTACATGGAGCGACTGCCTATCTGACCTCCATAACCCAGTTAATACTGGGTAACCCGTGATCCCTTTGGTAAGCCTGGGTTGTCAGACTTTCAGGTCACTGACTACCTGTAACGACTGCCAAAGATCTATACATGGCAGCCGGGATAAACAGCTTAACGTGCTTTCCGAGGCACGGAGGAAACTTGGTATCTTATGGGTGGTCATCCATCCACAGACCAACCTAGGCAAGCGCGGCTTAACCTAAAGATCGACCCGAGTGGCAGTTATTATTAAGCCGAGCTCTTACAATTACCATATAAACTCCTGAATAAAAAGTTAAACAGTTAAGGACCTGGTGTTAAGGGCGAGTCTTATTTACATGCAGTGGACCCATTGTACATCCTATTACCATCAACCGGAGGAAATCTCCACTTGGTATCATTGCAAAATAATGCACCCAGTTCACAGGTCACATGCAAGTTATTAACCTATCTACGCAAATTAGATATGATATAACGTTCTTTTTCCGTCGCCGTGCGTTGCCGGATACTTCAGCCGAGGACGGGCTAATGGGACCGCTTCCGACACGTGACGATGACGCGCCGGCTCCGAGCCGTGACGCACGCCGTCTTGTATGCGACGTGAACGTAATGCAATTTGTGTAACCATTGTTTTTATGCAATTGTGAGTTAAGATGGGTTATTTGCAAGATGTACCGATGCGTAGTTTGTGCAAGCTTTAGTTTATTACACGATTTCATATTGAGACTCATTTGCCCGTGGAAAATAATCTAAAGAGTAAATTTTTAGTTTCTGCTAATATCATACTGGTTCAAGAAACTTACGTAGAGCATATTAAACTAAAGTGTTATTGGTCATGTTATGTAAAAACTGTTCCTAATGGACATAAAATACATCATTTCCAAGAGCCTCGACCAAATATGTAAGGAGTCTATCGTTAGATAGCTGGATTTTAATTCAGGTTGATCTTCTTCTGCTTCTTTTTCTTGATCTTGATCGAGCCGTTTCCAGCAGTACCTACTGCTTTCTGATTTATATTTCAGAGCCCAAGGGCTTGATTCAGAAAGCAGTAAAACTCATGGGCACGGCTCGTATTGTTAGGAGGTTCCTTCCCCTCACTGGAGCCCTGACCACTGACGCTAGCTTGGACCCTGTTCCTGATACCGGAACATAAGTTAGGTACTGAATACTTATTCCTTTTAGTAGTCATTGAAAGCATTTGTTAGGAAGGTTGGTTCTTGCTAATTTTCTTATCAAATTCTGCAGCTACTCTCAACTTAGCTAAGAAAATGCTTCAGAAGATTTTTCATCTAACAAATTCTGCTTCTACGCAATATTTCTTATTAATCAACCCAATATTTAAAAGCCCAAGGATTTAATCACTATAAATAGTAGCAGTTGTATTGTACTCACTGACAGTATTGACAGGCGCGTCGGTCTAGTGCTCATGCGGTGCGCGGATGCTGCGCGGGCGCGCCGCCGGAAACGGAAGTCACGGGCGCGTTCGCTCGCTCATCTGTGGCAATATGGCGGAATCATAGGTTGGTCACACTGCTCGTTATGTGGTGCTGGTAATTAAATGTTTAAGGTGGGTTGTTTTGGTAGGAACTGTTTTTTTTTTGAGGATTTTTTCAATCGCTGTTTTTAGTGTGGTATCTATAGTAGGTATATTAAAGCAACGTGGTATGATCAGAAGTGGGAAATGTTAAAACTTATTACTTCTCGTTCGCGAAAATTGGCCAAGGTAATTACTGTTTTAATGTAATTGAAGTAACCATTTTCCATTAAATATGGATCTATCTTTAGACACAGCAACTTCCATACAGTCATGTGACTGCATCTGCATTCAAAAACCTGAATAAATAGATTTATTTATACAGATCTTCTGAATTTACACAATTTGAGATGTAATGCAGATGTTTAAGCAAGTGCGAAAGTACTTATTTCCGGAAAGCCATGAATTTTGGTGCACATTTTCAAAATTACCTGATCTACCATATTTTTTATTGATCTGCAATTTTTTTAACTAAGCAATTAATTTTACATAAGTGACGTTAGAAACCGACTTAATATTAATATTGTTGCAATGGCTTATTAAAATGAAAATTTTAGCAGCCTAGGGAAATTTAGGAATGGTTACATAGGTTAGGACAGAGGTATAGTAACCTCTGTCCTAGCCTATGAGAAAAACAGGCCCAGTGTAAGTTATTGTTTTGTAGCCTTTCCATAACAACTTCTACGTTTCACTAATAGATTGTACACCAAGTGCATAAAACGCACCATTTTGCGCGAGACGTTTATCCATCCGATGCGAGCTTGCGAGCGAGGATGGATATAAAGTAGAGAGCAAAATGGGTTTTATGGACGAGTTTTACACTCTACTTTTCACTTCGATTGCGAGGAAATGAAACAGTAACTTGTAAATATTGTAAAAATAATTATTGTTCCCGTCAATTAACTTTTTTTTAGTAGGACACGTGACATAACACCTGACTTAGGTCGTTACTCATACTGCTAAGTTATAAAAACATTTTGAGCAAACCTATTGCCATAAACCAATGTAATTAGGAGTAAGCCTATTGCCATCAACTGATGTAATTAGGAAAAGCCTATTTTCATCAAACAATCTAATTATGAGCAAGCCTATTGCCATCAACCGATGTAATACGGAGCGAGCCTAATGCCATCCACCGATTTAGGTAATTGAGAGCAAGCCTATTGCCATCAACTGATGTAATTGGGGGCAAGCCTATTGCCAGCAACCGGTATAATTAGGAGCAAGCCTATTACCATCAACCAATCTAATTAGAAGCAAACCTATTGCCATCAACCGATCTAATTAGGAGCAAGCCTATTGCCATCAACTGATGTAATTGGGGGCAAGCCTATTGCCATCAACCGATGTAATTAAGAGCAAGCCTATTGCCATCAAGCGATTTAGGTAAATGGGGGCAAGCCTATTCTCATCAACTTTCCTTGTATTCGTAATGAAAAGCACAGTGTTTAGCCTCAGGTTAAAGACTGGTATTCAGTCCCTCGAACTATATAATTAGCGTCATCATAATATCGTAGCGTAATCCCTTGTTCTAAGAATACTAACGAAACGAATTAAATTAAAGAGGTTATTCTATGAAGTTGAAGTTGTTCCTGTGGCTGTTGGGCCGATTACCTGTGCCGATTACCTTGGTCTTCGACGAAGATTTTACTTTATGCTCTAGAGCATAAAACGCGACTTTATGTCGCCTACGCACGACATTAGACGAATTTTAGAGCGAGAGAAGTGAAAAACAGTCAGGACATTTACAGACATGAACCATCAAACTATTTGCACTGCAAAGTAATTTCAACTTCACCGCTGCTACCGGCCAGTCATAAATATTTTCACACAAAAAAAGGAAAAATAATGTCACCTCGTTCTCTAGGTACTTTCATTCCGTGAACTAATGGAAAGCGGCGGGGAGCGTGACATTAGCGGGGCGTGACCCCGCAGCGTGACCCGTCGCGGCGCCGTGAAATCCGTCAAATCGCCGTGCGCCCGCGCAGAGCCTGCCCGTGCTTTACAGTCAGACGAGAGGATGTTTTAGTGGTTACGATTTTTAACCGACTTCTAAAAAAAGAAGGAGGTTCTCAATTCGGATGTTTGTTTTTTTATGTTTGTTCGAGCATAACTCCGTCGCTTGCTAACCGATTTAAAAAAATCTTTTTTTGTTGGAAAGGGTCTTCCTTAATGGTCCCATATTTTTTTTATCGAAATCGGACAAGCGGTTTTTGAAAAATAAACAAAAATAAAAAAAAAAGCTACATTGTCCACATGAACCTCTATCAACATGTGAACCACAAAAAGTGAAAAATAAAAACTTTTTAACAAAAAATAAAACCGACTTCAAAAAAAATCGTATCGTACCCACAATCGTGTCGTACCCTCTAAACCAGCTATAATGGTGAGTGCGGACTGCGGTGACAAGCATGTGTGACCGCCGAGCGGCGACTCTCGCACGCTCCTAATCGATCGGCAAATTAGGGATGACCACGCCACACTTTTCCGATAATTACGATAATATTGTGAGTAGTGACCGTAATGTGCAATGGCGTGAATTAATTACTGCATGGTTTTATGAATTTCGTAGTTTGTCTCATGATGGATGGAGATGATGAGACCAAGTCTAAAAGCCAACAATGCGGTGAAACCCTAGGGCAAACAGACTGTTCAGAAACTAATATCGGAAAGAGTAGTGGGTTATAGGCAAGCCAATTAAGCTTTTAGGCTTGTATGAAATAACCGTTACTAGATGTGGCTCGTTGCGCAAGTTTTAATATTAAGCAACGCTTACAGAGCTCGATCTGTGGATGGGTGATGGTCATCCATTACATTCCGAAACCCCTCTGAGCTCGGGTAACACTTAAAGCACTTGGTCCTAAGCAGTCGTAGCCCAAACCCCGAAGCTCGAAGCCCGTCTGACAATCAGTCATAAACTCAAACTCAAATATTTTATTTCAATTAAGTCATTACAGGCACTTTTGGATGTCAGAAGGACGGAAGAAGAACGAAACTACGAGTGCAATACGTCATTCCGAAAGCCACCACGCCGAACCACACGCCACCGAATGCCCGCAACAACGAACACTGCGAGCACGAAAGCACGCAG
This sequence comes from Diarsia dahlii, assembly GCA_949775195.1. Taxonomy (NCBI): domain Eukaryota; kingdom Metazoa; phylum Arthropoda; class Insecta; order Lepidoptera; family Noctuidae; genus Diarsia; species Diarsia dahlii. The sequence goes on from OX459193.1 coordinate 17,362,915, forward strand.
CGACGCAAACCGCAACAACGAATGCTCGAGACCCCGAAACACGGAACAACGAATGCACGCCGCAACGTGCAACCGCCGCCCCGCGACCCGGAGCCCCGCACACCCGCCGCCACGGCACACGCCACCGCGCGCCCCCGCACCCACAGCAATCGCCGCCGGTAACATCCGGCGCCGCGCAGCCCGACGCAGCAACTCCCGAAACGACGCATTGCACTCCTACGCTACAGTCACAATCACAAGGCATAATAACTTGTGAAAGTACTGTAGTTGCCAGTTCCCTAACGTAGATCTCATGAAGAAGAACGGGCAAGAAACTCCATGGACACTCTTTTAAATCAGAATTTGTTACAAAATCTTGGTACATTACATCATTCATGTTGAGATGGTATATTATGTGAGAACTATGTAGCAAGACGTGCAAGTTAAGAGCGTCCAGAGTAAAAAGATATAAAAAACAAATCAAAGAAAAATATATAAACCATGGCAGCTAAGAGATGACCAGTCTCCACTGACAGCGCCCGTTCACGAACATGACGCATGGATCAGCACCATCTAACTCAACCATTTTGAAGGGAACGAAATGATCCGACACACCCGCCACCATCAGCGAGACATTTGAGTGAGCATGACATTCTCCCAGCCACCAGGGCAACGTCACTAAAATATAACTAAATGTAAAATGTAAAAAGTGGCTTTATAGTACATAGTACTCACACATGTGCCATGCAATTATACAATATTAAGACATTGAATCTATACAATGCAAAGACATTTTTACAATCTTCTGCAGCCTCTACACTAACTTCACATGGTAGTCGATTTATTTGCCCCTAAGGTTGTGGAGCAGGACCAGCATTGAGCCAAGCATTTTTATCATCAATGTAATCCCCCAACTTATAGTATGCTTGCCTACATAGTGTGCGTTTTACACAAGTTTTAAATGTTAAAACTACTACAACTGTTACAACTGTTAAAAATTAATTGAAAAAAGGATAAAATAACATAAAACACCCACCTTAAAAAAACCCAAGAATGTCCGTCGGGCTCGGGGGCTGCCATTAAATGAACTAGTTTTGCAATGTTCAGCTCCCGACGGACATTCTTGGGTTTATTTAAGGTGGGTGTTTTATGTTATTTTATCCTTTTTTCAATTAATTTTTAACAGTCGTGGGTTTTTTCAAAATTTTTAATTTTGCTTTTTATTTTAAACTTTTTACTTTTATTTTTTTATCTAAGAACATGCAACAATAAAACCTAAACCCATAACTGAATCAAAATCGGACTTGTAGTTTTGGAGAAAAATGGCAACTTTGATTTGCACAAAAAATGTTTGCTGCAGCGCCCCCTGGTGTGTTGTCACCATAACACCTATCTAAGAACATGCACCAATCAAACCCGAACCCATAACTGAAAACTGCATCAAAATCGGACAAACAGTTTTGGAGAAAAATGGCAACATTTGCACAAACACACAAACAAACAACCTCTCACCCCAAACGCATATACCGTCTCCGTTCCGTCGTGGGTAAAAAACACGTATCCAATATTTTTCGATATTCTAACAGATTTACAGATGGACTAAACAGAATCATATTTTTTTGTCAGGAAACATCCCTATTCAGTTGCATCAGATGAGACTGGGGAAACGCCTAGGTAGTTGACGATAATTTGAAAATAGATGATCTTAGACATTTTAAGTCTACGTTGATACACGTGGAGGATAATTTCTATCTGAATTATTGCTTAGTTATATATTACATAGATGTTATTATTTAATATTCTCATTATTCCTTGGTAAAAATCACGTTAATGAATTGAGGAAAATCTTGAGAGACTACGGTTAATAAATAAGGTTTTGTGTGTTTCTCATATACTTTAGTTTGTATATGTAATTTAGTTGTTATTACCGAAATAGTGTGTAATTGGGTATTTGAAAATATCAAAAACGTATGAAAATTTTATGTAATTTTAAAGAACTAAAAGATACGATGTGTAAAAAAAGTTATAAAATCGATCAAAAAATGGAGTAGCTACACGCTTTAGAAGTTTTTGGTGGGGCACTTTTTAACCTTGTCGCGTGAAACGGCCATTAGTACTAGGTAACTATGGCGGTATGTTATTATGACGTCACATTAGATGTAGCGCTGTCTCTGTCTAGCACGTCCTTGAAAATCGGTTAAAACTAAGGCATTTTTTAAGATATCACACTATTTTTTTTACTTTTGTCTATCTTTTTATTTACTGTTTCCGAATCACAAGTTTAAAAAAAAATATTCAAATACCCAATTGTTGTGTCCAAATTATGTTTCATCATTATCATCATTGTCTTGCCCTGATTGCAATTCATTTGGAGTCGATGCAGCATGTCTTCTTCTTCCATACTTCCCTATTATTCAAAGTATGTTTTAAGCAGAAGAAATGAATGGATGAATGTAGCCTAATTTCAACATCCGCGCTATTGCGGGGCCTACCAAGGTTGTGGGACTGTTCGAAAGAGATACAGTGGCCGAGGATACAAAGGGCTAAGAAGGAATATGGGTGGATTATAGTCAAGACGTCTGGCACATCCCTTCCGCTCCACCCGGAGCGGGAGGGACATTTGACGATTTCAAATCCTTAAAAAAAGGCTATAACTGAGAAATTTATGGAGAAAACACTTAGTACTAACCCTTTGAGTTCCCAAGACCTAATACATCTTAAAAGGAAGTCTTGGAAGAAGTTAGCATAAAATAAACATAATAAACAAAAACAGTTACCTACGTAGGAAGGTAAAAGCAATACTAACAAGCCGCCAGCGAATACCTGAATAAAACCGTCATAATCATAGGTGCACAAATAAAAGGCTAAAGTCTAGCTTATTTACGATCTCTTTGTGGCATGTTGTTAATTTCACCCTGTTCAAACATAACTTCTAACTCTTATGGCTGGTAAAACGAGGGACATATACTTTAAGGGATATAGATAGAACTTAGTTAAAGTATAACGGGCTGGTGTCCACAACTCCACGTCTAAAGGGCGTATTTTGCTTACAAGATAGTACTTACTTATGGAAGTCACATTCCCGCACGTACGCAGTACTTTGTATAATTTTGTCAAGTGGTCGACTGCCACTGCAACGCATCTGGGCTTATCCCTGTTGTATAATATGTCCCTTTGTACCTATTGTACTTATTCTGTTTCCATCAGGAATTTCTCAGTAGCCATCACAGAGTCTGGATTTGTGCTCGATGGATTGCCACAGGTTTGTCTCCGAAGACATGGGACTAAAATCATGACTCGTCGTAATTTTATGTATGACTAGCTGTTGCCCGCGACTTCGTTCGCGAGGAAATTTTGACGTTTATGTATGTGTGGGACTGCTTCTGGGATGTACTATGCCAAATCGAATGACAAAATTTTAATGCCAATCGAAGCCAATATATTCCCTTAAACTGGCCCTGTCGCAAAATCCGTTCTTAGCGGACGTCTACTAACTATAAACTACCTCTCTGCCAAAAATCATCTTTACACGTCCAGCGGTTTTCAAGATTTCGTGATGAGTGACCTTTCGCTTTTATAGATATAGATGATAAACTCGACGATAAACTAATGAAATGATGGACTGTAAGGAATAATTGATAATAGGTATAATTTTGTGTGTATTTCAGTTGGTCTCATTCTAATAGTTCTTCATTTTCATGAATGCTACACTCCCTCAAACAACGTTCCTCGTTTAACCAGTCAAAGTGCATATTTATAAGCATTCAGCTGACCATTGTCCGGTTAGAGAGGGGAGATGCTTGGAAAGCGTCTCACGCGCAGTCGACACGACTCTATTGTGCACGCGCAAATCTTTTAGAAATTCTCATTTAAAAGTAACTGTCGGTTTTAGATTTAATGTTCGTACTGGTTCGTACCTATTTTTAGGTTTAGGAGGAAGTTCTATTACTATTCTGAAAATTGGTAAACTTTCGAGGCAAGTATTTGTTTTATTTGGTTTTGTTCTGACAACTAGTCTTACCAAGGGGTATCATAATACCCAATACTATAGATAGTCGCTTTAAGTAAAATGCTCGTATTCAGCTGCATCCGTTTAGTGTGGAAAGACCTCAACATAGTTAGGAAAAGACTAGACAGATGATAATGATTTGATTTGATGTTTTAGAAGGTTTAGTTCGCCACGTAACATAATATGTGGTGAATCAAACCTTCTAAAATTTTACATAACTTACTAATAAAAAATACAAAAATAAAATTTCAGTTTCCCAATCATCTTTAGTGGTTGTATTAATTACTGCCAAGATGCAGGCTATTTCTGTGTCTTTGTTTTGTTTTTGACAGTAGACCACTGCAAAGCAATGTGGATTCTTTAACTTCTTCTATAGGTAGGTATATAATCTTTCCAGAAAACAACATGGTAAACAGGCAGCTGCACTTACCTATGTTTTCGCAACATTGACCAATTATTGTTGTGTAATGGTTACGTAAACATGTGTCTGCGCATACAATCTACATACTAGGTGATTATGTTCAGACAAGACTGAACAGGATGGGTAGTGGTATCATCTTGTGTGGCACAACAACCAGTGGGTACCAATTGGAGTTCCCGTCGGGGCTGTGGGTTGTTATTATTATTATTAGTTCATTTAACAAATATACAATTTATGCATTTCACACTGTAAAACAATAAAATACGAGTGAAAATTACGTGTCAATATTTACAAGTCAAATTATTTTAACCTCACAAACGAACGCCAGCAACTAACAACCTGTGTGATGGGCAGGAAACAACAAATAACATAACATTACGCCTTTAATCCCTAAAGGGTAAGGCAGAGGTGTACCTAATTGTACACCAACATTTCGTCAATAATGTTTAAGTTCCATGTTATAAGGTGCAAGCTTATTGCCTTCAATCGGGGATAAATTTAGACTCTGTAGCTGCTACTAAAAAAAGGCACAACACCGGGAGAGCTGGAAGGAAATGGGTGAGGCCTTTGCCCAGCAGTGGGACATAAAAGGCTAATTAAAAAAAAAAAGCTGCTACTAAGAAATTTCTGACAGGAAAACCCAATCGCAATTTGCGTGACCCAGGAATTGAATCTCATGATCAGCAGTCACCACTACCACTAGACCAACGAGGCAGTCAAACAACAAGTAGTATACAAACTTGTTTTTATAAACCTGTAGTAATCAGGCAATATTCGGAATCAAAAGGAAGTGGTCTAATTTTCATAAAAACAAAACAGTACATACTTTCGTTTTTTAAAGTTGATGTTGTTTTTTAGATATTTTGTACCCTACCACAATGTTGTCTTATTTAACCCTAAGGTTGACTGGTAGAGAATGCCTTGTGGCATTAAGTCCGCTTAGGTATCACTATTGTCTATTGTGCATGAAGTTTAAATAAATAAATACAGTGAAATTCTCAAACATACGACATACTCTTAAAATAATACATTTTTAATTAGACACTGCAGAAAAGCCTTTGTTTACTTTGCATCATAAACCAAAAATCAAGAGTCAATCTCGCAATTACCAATTTATTTGGCCTCTATTCAAATCCGTACCAGTAATTCCTAAACATTATGGTTCTGGCCGAAACCGTAAATAATAATCCACTAAAAATCAGATATAAAAACATGTAGGATAATTACTCGTAGGGACTAGTCCCATGGGGGCCAGACATGAAGTACGGTAATGTTCTTTTAGTACACCGGGCTGAATAAATACGATACTTGATGGACTGTTTGTGTCATGGAAGCGGGTTTGTGCAAGCATTCACAGATTTTGATGGGGTAGCGGGGTACTGTCGCGGTCGAAGTGTTTCGATTTGTTTATTTTTTGGGTGTTGATTAATTTCTGTGATTGCATTGTCTTTTTAGGTGGTGCAGATCTATATTTTTCAGTTTTCACCTGAGAATTACAGCTAATTCAAGGAACATGATAGTTAAATTAGTTATTTTTGTCTTTTGTAAAATAATATTACACGTAATTTGGTACACAAACAACTGAGAAACGTATAAACAATTTACCAAAATTCTAAAATTTATTTCCTTAAAGTATGAAAGGAATCTTAACACACTCATGATAAAATTCTCGTTACTAAATTTTTGGTTCATCTATTATAATATCGAATCTACTCGAATATTCCCACAACAAATCTCAGCGCACCGTGCGCGACTGTACCGAGGGGTGGGGCTGGGGGGTACTCTGTGGCAGGGGAGCGCACACCTGGCCGCCGCAGCTGCGTACGCGGGCAAATCTCACGCGCAGCTTCCTCACCGCGCATGCGCATACACACACACTCACACAGCCATGTGCAACTCACACACGCACATGTGCAACTCATACATGCATGTGGGATATACAGCTGTAGGTTCGTGTGGGCTTGTATGCTGAAAGTAAGTATATGAGTTCACGGGGCGATGCGTAGTTTTATGGGTAACGAATATTGTGATTCTACGTGGTGCAGTTTGTTATATTTTGTTTGTCCGCTTTTGTTTGTAGAAGTGGTGTTATTTCTGGAAGAATGCTTTTACTGGCAATATTTTCAAAACATCTATCTAACCTTATATGGTTTCCTCTCCAATATTTTTGAATTTCCATACAAACTTTGAGCTTACAAAATAGTCAGGTTTTTCTTGCGTTATTGTGCGTATAAGACAACACTGCCCTCTTACTCGCTCAGTTTTGACTGCGTTGTCTGTAAGTGAATTTGAGAATCGTATTGAAGATACATTGGTCGATTTTTGTCACAGATTTCTAAAAAGAATGTCAATAAATGGGCTACAGTATATTCTGTATGACAATGAAATAAAACTACAAGCTCATGTAGATAATAATGAGTTAATTGGCTACGCATTAGAGGAGCAAACTATACAAATACTCAATCAGATTTGTCACGATCATAGGATACATTATTGCAAATATTACAGTTTCATTAGGGTTATATTGAGTCAGTGTCAAGGCGATTTATTTGTTGGTGATTAATAATTTTGAATCAAAGCGAACTAAACATTAATAAGATTGTGATAGTTTTCTCCAAAGAAAGATGGATGGACTGTGTAAAGGATATATATGTCAATAAATGGAGTGTCTGATAAGATACTCCATTTATTGACATCGATCATGATCGCATCATCAGAACGCGGGGTGGCGGTTGCGCGTTGTGGCGTGCATTCGTTGTTCCGTGATTCGGGGTCTTGTGCATTCGTTGTTGCGGTGTGCGTCGCTGCGTGCTTTCGTGCTCGCAGTGTTCGTTGTTGCGGGCATTCGGTGGCGTGTGGTTCGGCGTGGTGGCTTTCGGAATGACGTATTGCGCTCATAGTTTCGTTCTTCTTCCGTCCTTCTGACATTCAATAGTGCATGTAATGGCTTAATTGAAATAAACGAGTTTGAGTTTGATGACGATTTATAGAAAATTATGGAAGAAGAAGACATGCCGACTCCAAAGGAATCGGGATAAGGGCAAGAGAATGATGATGATGACGGTGATGACAGTTTTCTCCTTTTGATCTGTGAATGTATGACCACCCATTATATACCGAGTTTCCTCTTACGTTAAGCCCTACATCTTTGACAGTCGTAACAGGCAGGCAGTGACCCGAAGGTCTGATCACCAGTCTTACCAAAGGATATCATATTAGCCAGTATTGTAAAATACTGGTCCGGTTGCATCCCGTTAGATTGCAAGCCTACCCAAATATAGTTGAGAAAATACTAGGTGGTGGTGAAAGATGATAGTAACTCCTTTTGGGGTTTTTAAGACTGACACTGGATTGTGGGATACAGTGGCATAATAAAAAAATAGCATCTGTGCATCGTACTTAAACACGGTGACACAATAAGAAGCGAGTTATATTCAAAACAATAATGAAATTGCAGATTTAATAGGAAAGCTTACAACGAATTAAATTATTAGCAACAAAACAAACTCTAGTTAATAATTAAACACTTCATACTAAACGTTATCCTTTTGTCTCAATAATGCACAAAACAACTTGAGCAAACAATCACTGACAAGAAAGGGATGAGTTACGGAAACTCGAATGAATTCAATTCACTTTCATGCAATTTATTCGATGGAGCGACGCAAGGTGACGCAACAGGTCCCTTATTATCACTGATTTTACAAAACCGTAACATCTAATAGTTTCATGAATGAACTATTCCTAAAAAACATTTCTTACAAGTTGTATTGTCTGAGCACAATGACAGGCGCCGTCTAACAAAGCGTGTTTTACAAGTGTACAGTTCACGATAGAGCTCTTTATGATTCAGCCGCTATACAGTGACCTCTAATCCTTCATCCTTACTCCCCACTATCATCCTATTCTGTTCGACGAAGGGCGGTGAGGTAGTTCAAGTTATACCGGATAGGTTCTAAAAGCGTGATATTGTTATAATATCAATAGTGGCTCAACTTTTTGTCGTCATATGTACTTTTGTGAGTACACACCGATTAATGTAATTATGTGTGCGGTTTTATGCCGGATCACAAAGGACCGGTTAATTTGACTGTACAATCTGATGTAGGTATTTAAACTGTTATTTGATACGAGAGTGTTTGTGTTATTATTGTCTCAACCTTAATGAAACTGTTAAATGATTCTTGTGTAAGTGACAATTTGCTAAGTAGCGCTAATAAATACGAAGAACAATAGTCATCTGTTTAGCACTATGGTTAAACCAGTCATCATTTGACGTCGACCTACGTAGGATGACAAGATTGACGCTGCGTTTTCTACTAGGTCTTTTACCTGTCATGCCAATTTGGAACACAACCGAATACGTACCGCTAACATTTTTATTGAACTCATATTAGATTAATTTATAGTTTTAGGATAGTTATGAAGTTACACTTGAGGAGTAGGAAGATATAATAATATTATTGTTTATAGACAAAGTAAGATGGTCGTAAATGGTAAAAAAATGCAAAGTATTCATCTTATAGACTGACTTCTTCTGACCTTCTACCCTTACTCACTGTACAAAGTATCTTCTCGGGGTTTATCTCTGTTAACATATTTGAACATCTCTTCCAATAGCTTCCACTAGGTGTAGAGTAGGATTATTATACAATTTGATATCTTTTCTATGAACTTTATCGTCTACTCTACCCTTGTGTCAAAAAATAAATGAAATGAAACCTAACTTAGGTATACTAATTTACAAGGCATGTGCTGTGTATATACATCGGTATATTTGCCCTAAAACCATGTGTGAATACATATCCCACGCCCCGTCACCGGTGTTTGGTTACCGGCACTTTTTGCCTAAAAGAGGCGGGATCCCGTTTCTCGCTGAAAGTCTACACCGAGCAGTTGCACGTGCACGACTTTTAAACAAAATGGCGGATATATACCTACCAGGTTTATAATCGGGTCAAAGAAAAATCGACATTAGTATTTTTCATATTAACACTAAAACTTTATAAGCCTACGGTAATTAAAAAAAAAAAACGAGTCTCCCTGACTCATAAAAGGAATAATACAATCATTAAGTCATAATAACATACACAACATTAAATTAAATTCAATAACAAGGAACAAATAACCCTTTCGGAGGTTAGATATGCAGTCGCTCCTATAATATTAAATAACATCACGCCTGTAATCCCCGAAGAGTTAGGCAGAGGTGTACCTTATAGTACACGCACATTTCACGAGTAATGTATAAGTCTCATGTAATAGATGGTGACCCTATTGCCATCAACAGAGGATGAATCTAGACTCCGTGGCTGCTGAGAAACTCCTGATGGAAAAACCCAATAACTAACAGTTTTTCCGACCCGGGAATCGGACCTCCTGTTCAGCAGCTTACGACCACTAGACCATCGAGGCAGTCGCTCCTATTGGATGTAAAATATCGGTAAGCAGACCACAACATAGTTAGGAAAAGTCTAGACAGGTGATGACTTACATTTAGACAAAGGTAGAGGTCCAACGAGTTTCATTGTGTGATTTACGTTATCAGGCAACCGAATTTTTCAAACGTATGCAGTAATGGATTTGGAATTTCCTTCAAAATCTTTCGAGCTATGGGAAGTAAGTTACACAATGATCGGGGTGCTGGTTTACGTAGATTATTTCCTAGATTCTGTAATACTTGCGTGATTCACAGTTGTAGTATTTTCTGCGTAATCTGGGTAAAGTGGGGTAAGTTACTTATTTGAAATGCAGAACAAACTTACGAAATACGTACCAGTTAGAAGGTTTAGCATAGATTTTGCGTCACACTGAGTTATTAGGGAAAGTTAACTGTTATATGGTACAAAATATTCTTAAAGCAAATAATATTTCGGCTTGCTTTCAAAATAAATCCTTTGAATCATCCCGTGACTTCCAGTTCTTGCGATCTAGAGCTAATGTGGAACTCTGATCAGCAACCACGGAGTCTGGAACTGTGCCCGGTTGATGGCAATGGGCTTGCCCACATGTGACTAAAACATAACTGGCCAAATGTGGAAGTACCTACTAATATGGGTACACACGTCGGCAATTCCCGAAGGGTTAGCCATGCATCCTATTAACGTGCTTTTGAGTTGTAATTGATCTCCGTATATATTTTAACTTTTTTCTTTGCTAAACATCTTATTTAATTATTAATAAAGGTTTCAGTAAGTAAGTACGTATAGCAAAGTCGGGCCAATCCTTTGAACAGCAATCCGCAGAGACACAAAAGAGCGGAAATCGATGCTTAAGCTCAACCCGCTCGCATTTTGTTTTGGAGATTACAAATAATGAGAGGTTACGTTTTTTTCACCAAATATTTTATATCTTCAATCAAAAGATAGAACGCAAAAAACGTGATATTCGAAAACCGACATTCCATGCACACATTTGGTTCAAGACTCGAAATTCCCAAACCTTGACTTAAGCCATTTCGTGTGAATGCAGTTCTTCTCATAGATTTAACAGTAGGAAGTAGGTGATTATTGTGATAGGATATCCGAAAGGATGTGACGTATCAGGTAGATTTAGTTTTTAATTGTTGAGCGACCTTGTCGGATTATAAAGGGTTTTATATGTAACATGATGTTGGATCAGAGTTTTTGTTCTGTAGTCGAGTGTTAAGCTATGTGTCAATACGTTTTTCTGTCTGATCTTCCTTCTATATTTATAAACGGTCAAATGGAAAAAGAGCTGTTGCTTCGATGTCTATTTTTATAATATACTAATTATGATCGATAAGTACCTCGTGGAAGTCCCAAAACCACATATATAGGGTGTAACGGATGGACAGTCTTTCGCAAACTGTCAGGGTGAATTCAGCTTTTTATTTAGCTTCTTATTCTGAATCATTACCAGATTTTTTCTTGTTTAAGTTTTGCCACGATGATTGACATTGTGTATGAGAAATAAACATCAAGATTGGATTCCTATAACGTTCTTGAAGTCATTTCTTGTACCGGTCCTCTTAATAAAATGTACTGAATTCACTGCACTTTAATCCTGTGTTCTAATAAACCTGTAATTAACCTTCAGTTAATAAACGACTTACTTGAAGGATATCTCCCGATAAATCGATTTGTAATAAATACCTCGTTCAAAGGATCATCATTTCAGCCAAAAGACGTCCACTGCTGGACATAGGCCTCCCCCAGGTGTCGCCACATTGACCGGTCCCGTGCGTCTCTCATCCAGCGGGTCCCCGCAACCTTGACCAGGTCGTCGGTCCACCTAGTGGGAGGCCTTCCAACGCAACGTCTTCCAGTTCGCGGTCGCCATTCCAGAACTTTTCGGCCCCATCGGCCATCCGTTCTGCGAGCAATGTGCCCTGCCCATTGCCACTTAAGTCTGGCGATTCTTCGGGCTACGTCGGTAACCTTGGTTCTCAAGCGGATGTCCTCATTTCTGATTCGATCACGCAAGGAAACTCCGAGCATAGCCCTCTACATTGCCCTTTGGGTGACTGGGTTCAAAGGATCGTTTCAAAGAAAAATTATAATTTTTGAAACCGTGTGTGGGTATATGTCCCCAAAAAGTTCACTTCAGATACGGTTAATGTGGAATTCATAAGAGGAATTACATGTTACAAACTGAAGCGTTAACTATACAGCCATTAGACACAACCATCACACACCAATCATCCGCCGATGATTTCTATGAAATCGGAATGTAGAAAATCCAAAACAAATTGCCTCAAACCAAACCTGATAACCACTACTAAAGTTCAAACAAAATATTGTCGGATCATAAGGAAAATTTTTCCAGCATCACTGCAGAAGGCAGGACAAACCGCCGAGTCACCGGCGCGGGCGCATCGGCCCGTGGGGGCGACTGCTTTGATGCGAGCCGACGTTCGACATCACCTGATAGCCGACAAAACGACAACCACGATTGGTACGGCTGAAGTTAGTGGTTGAAGCGATTATGGGGGCTAGGTTTAGGTACCGTGGTATTTAATATGTAGGGGGATGTTGACGATATGGTTGTAGGCTTTTGGGCATAGCCTTGTTTGGGGACCTCTGTTTTGTAACCATGCTGAAATATAACTTTTTATACATTTATTATTACCGCGAAGTTAGATTAAGGATTTATTCTAACAACAATTTAATATTTATTTTGAGCAATAGTTTTGAAACTAGGTTATTCTCATTGTGTGTAACTTTTAAAAGTGGTTTCATCTACTATATTGATTAACGTTCCCAGGATCGTGGTATTTTGGAAAACATACTATTACGGAATAGGTCTTATCTGTAAGTAGAAACGAGAACATTTGATTGAACATTGAATTTTGCATTCGCATTAATCCATGGTGGGTGTTTGTTAGTGTTCGTGACTTTACTCTGAATTTTTACCTACTTTACTTTTTTGGCTATAGTCATAGAAATTGTTTGAAAGCCTCCGGACCTGAAGAGATTCATAGATTGAGCGTTTCTGGGCATTCTGGACATTACAACAATTCCCGACCATTCATGTTTCATAGGGTCCAGTTGCTCACTGTAAAGTTCTAACACAAACTATATATCTGAAAATTCTTAGCTACACATAAATGAATCACAAGCTAACACAGATAATATAATTCTTAGGTCTTTTTGTTATTTTTAGCATTGTCACTTAGACTATATAGTAACTCAATTAATACACAATGAGAAATCTCCTCAAAATCGTTCATAACATAGACCATAATCTAAAAAACGACACCGCGATCCTCGGACACTTGTGAGATGATGGTGTGAATTGAACGCTAAGATGAATAAGCCCGTCTGATAAACAACTGCGCGAGCGCAGTAATTGGTCAGATTCGTGTTTGTTACGAAGGGATATTTTGTCATTTCATTACGGCCATGTACGGCCAATGTAACCCTCATCTTGGAAAATGTAAGTGTCTGTTGAAATTGATATGGGGAAACATGTTTTCGATATTTACCTTGAGACATGTGCATATCACACTAAGCATGGTTTTAAAATCGAAATAAAAAAGTGCTCGTTTTTGCTCGCGGTTTCGTTCGTGTGGTTATCAGAAAGAAATCATCCCAAAGTGACGTACTTCTTATACTTTCGTGTAGTTAGTGTCTTTAACTTGGTGTCAGAGTTTTTATACTGCCCATGGGCCTCTGACCTGACTTTACCTACATGCCGCCAAAAAATATTTCTCAGGTATGCTGGTTCCCTCACGATGTTTTGTTGTAGTGAAGCAAGTGATATTTATAAAATTAAAAATTTTGAAAATACCCACGACGGTTAAAAATTAATTGAAAAAAGGATAAAATAACATAAAACGGGCGCCTTAAACAAACCCAAGAATGTCCGTCGGGGGCTGCCATTAAATGAAGTAGTTTTGCAATGTTCAGCTCCCGATGGACATCTTGGGTTTTTTTTAAGGCGGGTGTTTTAAGTTATTTTATCCTTTTTTCAATTAATATTTAACCATCGTGGGTATTTTCAAAATTTTTAATTTTGCTTTTTATTTTAAACTTTTTACTTAAATTTTTTTTTTTATCTAAAAACATGCACCAATCAAACCTAAACCCATAACTGAAAACTGCATCAAAATCGGACTTGTAGTTTTGGAAAAAAATGGCAACTTTGATTTGCACAAAAAATGTTTGCTGCAGCGCCCCCTGGTGAGTTGTCACCGTAACACCTATCTAAGAACATGCACCAATCAAACGCGAACCCATAACTGAAAATTGCATCAAAATTGGACTAGTAGGTTTGGAGAAAAATGGCAACATGTATTTGCACAAACACACAAACAAACAACCTCTCACCCCAAACGCATATACCGTCTCCGTTCCGTCGTGGGTAAAAATACGCACATGAATCCGAAAAATCAGAGGTACGTGTCTTGGGCTCGAACTTGAGACGGTACCATTACTAGGCCAGGCAATCACAGGCAACATATCAGTATAAAATAGATCTCGACCTAGGTTCTAATATACCTGTGTGTCGGTTTTCGAATTTGTATCAAAAATCCAAACTAATGATTATAAATGAGAAGTAACTCGACTCTGTCTGTTTGTCACACCTTAAACGGATATCGTTGAAGCTAGATCAATAACTTTCAGAAGCTAGATCTATCTTTAGCTGCAGGTGAATGTATTATCTATATTTTACGTAACTGCCAATAGTTAGATAATTTCATTTCAGAGATCGGTGAAAGTCGCTGAACATTATTTTTAATCTATTTCACTTCTGATTGAAAATCTTTAAAAAAAATCAGGAACTCGTTTTCTAAGAAGCAGATAACTATATATTTAATCAGTACCTACTCGTAGTCATTGTGTAACATTCCCATTGGTTGGACCATTCAAGGGAAATCAAATAGGCATGTCACTTTTTCACTACGTTTTTAATGGAAGTAAAAAGTTCTATTAGATTACAACAGTTCGCAATAAGTGATATGTTGTAATAGAACTCTGTACATACCAAGATTAACTAACACTTATTTTCATTAAATGGAGAAATCTGAGTTTGTACTGGTCTTAAAAAAAAATTGCAGATGTAGAAAATGGTGCAGCTGCTTTTGTCTAAACGTAAAACGTAAAGTCTTTGGCAACCGAAGGTATTTTACTTATGTTTATTTTGAAAAAAGCGAAATCTACTTCCAATTTGTTAAGTTACTGTAATAGGAGCAAGCAAACAGGAGGTATCCATCGAAATAGGACTTCTGTGATTGTAAATTCGTCATTTGATAGTGCATCGGACAAGGACACCGAAGAATAAATACTTTTGATTAAAAACAAAAATCTGTTAGTGTCCCGTATCTACAGCAGGTCCACAATTTGTCCGAACCAGTTAATATCCATCCCCTATCAAATCGTTACGAAATAATTCAGGAAGATCAATCCGGACTCCCATTTATAATGTCACCCATCATGATACCGTTTGTTTTCTCATATTCTTGCATAACAATAATAATGCGAGAATTACCGTCGTCCTATTGAGATAGTTCCACGATACTTCGTGAGGTAACACACGTGCTGGTTGGCCAGCGTGTTCCGTGCGTGATCTTCGAGTGTGCACCGTGCCTAATGTCAACACGGAGTCGAATTGTCATTCTAATGTTTGAATTACGTTTGCTCCTTTCAGATTCAGTTGATGAATTCATGGTGGTGGAGATTATACCTGACCTGTGTTTTAACTTTTAAATAAGGAGCGTGGTGGACATGGGTACTTGCAAAGGGAGGCAGTGGCTTAATCTTAAGCTGAAGATAGTTATAATTGTAGAGTAACTGATTTATACTTAAGTCTCCGAAGATGGAGTAATTATTTACAATAACTTAGAGGGCTTCTTTTGTGACAAGTTGTCCCCACAATTCCCAAACCACTGCAACACCTGAATGCTAGTATCAACAATGGCGGCCACTGATGTCCCACAGAAACAATAAAACAAGAAAAATAAGTTGAGAAGAGTAAGGGGCTTGTAAGTATAGCTAGTTGTAAGTTGTAATGACAGAATTAGGAATACGGATTTTTTTTTTTTTTAAAACGTTGCCCCACACTAGGAATTTCTCCTGTATCGTGGGTGCGTTCACAAACATTAAACTCACATGCACAAACACACCCAGACCCGAAACAACTATCTGTAGGCCATACAAATATTTGTTCCGTGCGGGGATCGAACCCGCGACACGCAGCGCAGCAGTCCAATCGCTCAGCCGCTGCGCCAACCGTGCCGTCAATTTAGTAATCTCTATTAGGTTTCACGTTAATTGTCGACGAAAAGCATGAACAAGTGTTGCTATGTGTTGCAAACATTGACCTTTGTGAACTTAGTCATCATAGGAAATACTTTAATAAAATTTAATTATTATAGCAAAGTTGGATGACTCGTACCGTTAATTTTATAATATTTGCAGAATCAATAATTGATTGTTCTATGGCATCACATGAGTAAGCTCATGTTTGAATATATGACGTAATCCCAAACTCCCAAGTAAATTTTAATTGTACAACTGCTGAAGTTAAAAATTTTCAAAAGTATAAAAAAGGAGTTACGGGCGGGAGTTATGCAGTGGTAGCCCAGGGGTAACGGTGGCGACTTGTGTGGTGTAGATTGTGGGTTCTTTCCTAAGGAAGAGCTTTATTTTAGGTTTAACTGCTGCCAAAACGTTGTATAAGTTCAAACAGTTCAACAGTTCTGTCAACTATCTGTACCCTAGCTGTAAGTTTTCTTAAGAAATAAATAAATAAATAAAGTGAAGAAATATATCTTGAAACAGAGATTTCGAAGATATTTTCCAAGTCGCATAGGGCTTGCGTGCTGGATTACAAATTGTATTCTCTCTTTCCGAGGGGGGGCTGTAACCCAGGCGAGGGAATTAAATATTAGCTGAAAATATTGGTTATTCATTATACTGATTATACTAGATGGCATTCATTTTCTTTCCTTTTTTTTCCAAGAGGTAGATGCAAATGGCATTGGCTGTAAAACTGCCATCAAACTTAACATAACTACGCATTTAGCAATCAGTACATTCGTACTTCGAGCGTATCTTATTATTGTTGTACATGATTTCGTAGCACATGTATAACATCTGTATCAACAAACGTGTTGCCAACCACACGACACTGCTGTCATACATTGCCTTTAGCTGTTTCATTTAAATGAGAAGGACTATTTTATTTGGTATCAATATTTTTAAATATTGATAATTGATTTTGTATAGTGTTATATCGTTACAGTCAGTCAAATATGCTGGGAATAGCTACACTAGCCTTCCCTCATCAACATCATCAGCTTTGAGTAGTTCACTGGACATAGGCCTCCTCACTCGCACGTCACTCAACTCAATTCTCAGTAACTCTCATCCAGTTCCTACCAGCCAATTTGCGAAGATCATCGCTCTACCGAGTCTGAGGGTGTCCTACTTACCCTTGCCGATTTGCAGTCTTCACTCAGGAACCCATCTACCCCAGCGGTCATCGGTTGTAGGTACCGCAAAAATGGCCGACCCATTGCCACTTCAGCTTACTTATTCTGTGAGCTATGTAAACAATTCTGGTTCTCTGTCGGATCACCTTGATCCGGATGCGACACTACTTGGTTCCCCTAATTTTCATAATAAAATACTAGCTTAGTTGACATCCTATATGAGGTTCCTACATATCTAAAAAAAGGGAAACAATTATGTGAATAGAAGGACCGGTTCGGTTAAGTTTAGCACGGAACGAATTAAAAAGAAATGCTTCTACATCTAGTAGTATAGTTACGATCTATTAAATCAAGACATCACTTGTAACAACCAACAAAAGAGTTAAATGCTTTTTTATTGAATTCTACATGAAACAGAGAATATCTAAAGATTTTATTGTTCGCCTTTGAAAGACTTCGAATAATTGATTGGAACCTTTGTACTTATGGCTTGTTTCTTGTTTATATTACATAATTTGGTAATAATTTGTTATTGATCTTGCCTTTTATTGGCGCTTTGTAATGAAAATGAATGTGCTTTGTGGTTTTGTTTAGGAATGCTATAACATGTGGTGATTACTGTTGAGCTTGGCTTGAAAGAATGGTGTGTTGATAACTTTATAGCTTTTTGATTGGCTGAGTAACTTAGAATAATTTTATGCTTGTTAATTAATTTACTTAGTTACTTATAATAATTTGCTTGGTTAGCGCCATCTATTTGATTCGCTTCGTATTTAGGTTTGCATTCGAGAAAGTGATGCAACCAACCTGGCTCACTATACCTTGGAAGAAGTGAGTAAAATATTTAGGAGTCATACTTGATCACCACCCTGTCCTTCACGGCACATAAAAGTGCAGTTCGTGATTGTGCTGCTTTTGCTATGGGTAGACTCTATTTCATGCTAACGGCAAAGAGCAAGTTGTCACTTGCATGCAAGTTGCGTCTCTAAACCGCAGTGATCCGTTCCATTATGAATGACATACGCTTGTGTTGTGTCGTATTCGTTCATTCCAATCCCCGAAATGCGCCTCAGCACCTTCTTTCATTTGCAACTTAAGTACCTACGTCACTAAATCCTCAACTTATTCACTTTTATCTATTAATCTTTGCTCTTCAAAAAACAACAGCAATCTATCTTCCCAAGCACATAGCAAATTCTCGCATATTAATTTCGCAGGTAAACTCACCCTTGTCTGGTTTAATCTGCAAAAAACACGGTAATATAATCCTTTCCGGCGTAGGGGCAGTTTCGTCTTTCGGTAGTTTCGGCAGACTTTGTGACGCCGAATGCCGAGTGAACGAAGAACGACCAAATTGGTAATCGTTTGGCGGTAGTGTAAAGGTATTTCAGGTGTTGTTAGGGTTGGCCAGAATAGAGAATTGTACATGTTAATTTATTAGAGTAAGTGTTTGCTTTGAGGTGTCTTGTTTTCTTTCAGTGCCAACGGAACTTTAGTTTACTTGTTTTAGTTGTAAAGTTCATGTAATTTGTAAATTTTAAATCGAAAGAAAATGACAAACAACTTTCAAACACGTATCATTTCTTCAGATAACATAGCAAATCAAATTCCACCTATTAGATTACTATTTAAGTCATGACAATTCAAACCCTTATGACAGCCATCACATCGACATTTCAAAATCAAGATACGAATCATTCGATGAAAAGATAGCAAAGTATCATATTATTATAAAATTGCCAACCCTGAGATTATCATTGCAGATCGCATATTCCAGAGAAGAGGATTATAGCAAGTTTGTCATTACTGCTTTCTAGGAAGGTACCCCAGGTAGTCCAAATAACCATTCTTTGTCACGAAACTGTCGGTCGCCATTCACTCAAATATGAACTCTGAAGTTTCGGTTATACAGTTGAGTTTAGTAAAGGTCGTGCATAAAATAATTTGGTCAATTTATTTTCAATTGGTGCCAAAATTAGCGTGCTTTTCGTGTATATTAGTACCGTTATCTATGAATGAATGCAAGTAATTATGATTTTATGAATGGTACGCTCATCGCGCGATTATGGGTTTGTTGGGTGGTCGGCTTATATCGAACTGTTTGTTTATTTTATTAGTTTGTGGCTTAAAAATAACATCCTCGAGTCGATTCTCGTCTAGGTTGGTCCATGGATGGGACCATCCATTACATACCAAGTTTCCTCCGTGACTCGGAAATTACGATAAGCCTTCTTCTAGTTTATAGATCCTTGACAGTCTTTACAGGTACTAAATGGGTTTTAGGAGGTCAGATAGGAAGTCGCTCCATGTAAAATACAGGTATTCAGCTGTACCTGGGTAGACTGGAAGCCACCCTAATTTAGTTGGAAAAACGCAGGGCAGATGATGATGCATTTATCCATTTTGGTAGGCAAAAAGAATATAAATACAACACGTAAAATTATTCTAATGAGTGTCTAATTATTTTGGAACCTAAAACGTTGTTCTTTAGGCACCTCGGTATAGGGTGGGTTTATTTTATTTGAAGTTAAAATATTTTATTTAGTACTTTACTGTACTTTAGTCTTTTTTTTTTATTATTGATAGGTTCGCGTTTGACCACTATCTCACCTGATGGAAAGTGATGATGCGGTCGACGATGGAGCACGTAGCGTGTAGTCTAGGGTCTAAAAATCTTTTTTGGTGAGCATTTAAATTGTAGCCAAAAAAAAATTTGTACATCGGAGAAAGCTGGAACAGCCGCTAGTTTCTTATCATCAAGAAAGGCCCATGCTACTAACCTTGGATCTAGTGAAGACGTACCAACTTTACTTTGAATGAGTCAGCACATTCCATACAAATCTTACCTAACGCGGCTATAAAGAAGTCAGTTGACAGCTGACGCGTCACAATATGGCGAAAAGGTCAATAAAAATCTATTTTTAATTAAATTCAGTAAAATAAGACGAAGTGCGTCATATTGTATTACGTATCTTTTATTTTCAAACGATTGATTGCCATCATGATCTTAACTAAAATATACCAATTGTTGGATATACGTGTCCTCAGCCATCGCTAAGGTAAATAATTTTGACTCCTAGGATAGAACCATGCAGAAGATATTCACTCGTTCGTAACTAGATAATAACAGCTACTCGGATCAATCTTTAGACTGTGCTAGCCTGGGTTGGTGGTTGGAGCACGTGGCATAATAATAACTGCCACTCGGGTCAATCTTTAGGTTAAGCGGCGCTTGCCTAGGTTGGTCTGTGGATGGGTGACCGCCCATTTCATACCGAGTTTCCTCCGTGCCTCGGAAAGCACGTTAAGCTGTTGGTCCCGGCTGTCATATATAGATCTTTGGCAGTCGTTACAGGTAGTCAGTGACCTGGAAATCTGACAACCAGTCTTACCAAAGGGTATCGTATTACCCAGTATAAACTGGGTTGTGGAGGTCTGATAGGCAGTCGCTCCATGTAAAATACTGGTATTCAGCTGCATCTGGTTAGACTGGAAGCCGACCCCAATATAGTTGGGAAAAGGCTAGGCAGATGCCTGAGCCTAGGTTGGTCAGTGGATGGGTGACCACCTATTAAGGCGAGACCCAACGCACCCGTTCGACTATACTATAGGCGTAGTGCTACACTCCACCTTAGTCGGATTCAATAAGGTTGCTTTTTGAGCGTACAGTGTTAGGCTGGCTAGTTTTTGTTAGGCGCTTGGGTTTATTGATATTCAAGGGTTTTCCTTTAATTATGATAAATAACTTAACATAATTTGAAAAAATAACCGGTATTAAATTAAATAATTGTATTCTTTATTTATTTCTAGAAAAAAATACTTATGTTATCGCTTAAATTACGGAGATTTTCGACGATAAAGTTAAAAAAATGAGGCAATTGTATTTTTTTTTTTTTAAAGAGTTAGTAACTTTAGTAGTTTAGTTCTTTCTCTTTACAGGATATTTTTCCCACCTCAGTACTTCAAACCTATAGTTCACACTTGACGTTCAAAGACAGTACGTTTTTGGTAAATCCTGGTTGGGTGTCGCCTCAAGTACTTACCGAGTTTCCTCCGTACCTCGGAAAGCACGTTAAACTGTCCCGCACGAGTAGTCATTGCTTTGGCTCGAAAATAAACAGTCTTACCAATATTACCTAGTATTACAAACTGGGTTGTGGAGGTCAGACAGGCGGTCTCTTCATCTAAAATACCCTCTGCATCTGCTTCCTCACAGATATTGCACTACGTTATCCGTGAAAATCCGGTGTCCGGAATATCTCGGTCCTTTTGACCGAATCTTTGAACTATCAGATCTCATTCTCTCAACGAAACAATTCCGAATAAATTAAGTTATAACTCCTCCACACTTACTAGCTAACCGATAATTAAATTTAACAAGAAGGTTACTAAAATAAATGTAAAGTCCCGCCTACGATTGCCAGTTAAAATTCCTTGAAGACAGTGTAATTACATTGCAGTGCTGCATCTAAAACCGAACGTCAATCATATGAACGACGCGTTATTACTATACGAGGTTATCGAGTAGTACAGTCAGCTATATAATGTGTTTGTTTTTTTAATCGCCAGTGTAAGTTTTAAATTTCGAATAAGTCTGTTGACCAATCATTGTGTTGACTTATTTGTATATTAATGAAGATGGCGAAATTTTTGTCAGACAATAATAGAAAGTGAATCAGGAGGAGGAGAAATGAGGAGGTTCTATTTTACATTTAAATTTAGAACATTTTTTTTTTGTCATGGTTTGAAGAACGTATTGCAATAAAATATTTTCCAACGTTTTAGCTAATCCTGTTTATCTGTAATTGCCCTCGTATAATCAGGTAATAGTTTTATTGTCTACCGTGTACTTAGGCAGTTTTATAACTAACACGACCTTTGTATTTATAGAGTCCATGCTATGTCCTAAAATTTGTATTTTCTATAAAGGTCCGTCACTGGCCCACTGTACATTTTTGTGCAAACTGTACCATTGCAATTTCAAATAATCTAAGTATGAAATGAAAATTGATGATTTTAATGAATATAAGGATTTTAGCACAGCAATGCCTTGACAAAAGGTCATTTTAATTTTATATGTGCAAGAATAATATGAATGCCGTGTTTACTAAAAATATATTAAATATCAGGGGCCCCAAAACTTACGCAATATTTGATTATGTCGCCATTTGTGCGATAAAGGATTGGCAACAAAAAAAAATGTTTGGCACACAAACACTCTTTTCTTTTCCGGAATCCCTAAACTGCCAGTTATCAACTGACAGTTTAGTCGGGGCCGCGGATTTTAGTACTAGATGACGTGACCTCGGCACAAGGGCAAAGAAGGAACATGGGTTCGGTTTTTAGTCAGTAGAAGTCTGACACTCCCCTTCGCTCTGCCTAAGAGCGGGGTGGGTCATTTGATGATTTTCCACCCACCAAACAAAAAAAAAAGAGATTGGTCTCTCGAGTACTGTTCCACCTGTGCTGCCTTAATGACCTTGAAATAAATCTATAACTGCCTAAGGCTTTTTTGTGGTGACCTTATTTGTACAAAATTTTAACAAAAATAAATTAAACATGCCTAAAAAAAAACTTACAACACTGTCTAGAACTCAGTAGCCATATCTATTCGATACATTTTTATGTTCCTAATCTGTCAGAAACAACAGAGACACCAAACACTCTATGAAAAATCATCATCATGCTGAGATAGGAGCCTTTTTGGCCTCGCACAGGTTTTTCTCAGTTAGCTTTATATTCTTTTTTGTTATTATTATTATTTTTTGTAGTTCCTGTGCTTGTCCCAAATAAATATTTTTTTCTTTCTTTCTTTCTTTCAAAAACCACAAACAACACAATTGACCATTGAAAACTAAACAGATGACGTATCGTGAGAATTAGGCCAAACTCACAACATATAAAAAAGTCATTTGTTCCCAATAATTACTGTAGCGATTATCCTAACTATCCTAACGTGTGTTGACGTACTACTGTTAAACGAATACCGCCCACCTACAGTGGGAAAAGGAAATAAAATAATATTATAAGTTAGGTAAGCTTGCCTGTCATGCAAATCGATCATTAGGACTTAATATCCCTTTTGATTTTAAGTAATTTATATGAAATTATGTGTAGAAAAGTTTTTGGAAACATGCGGAAGCATGGTTTTTATGATAAATGTTCGTTTTCTATTCGATTATGTAGATGAATGCGAGCGATATGTATCGATTCTGAATGATCGATTACGTCATAATCACCTCTAGAAACGTATCATGGAATCTAATGTACGTAAATATTATATTTGTTTGTAATTATTGCGTAATGACTATTTTAGTGAAAGTTTGTGATAGATAGAGTAATGTTGGTTTTTTATTTATTTATTTATCGTAATTACCTGTACCGTTTTATTTTATTATCTAGCAATTGCTTGCTTTTTTGTGGAGCCAAAAAAAAGACTAGACTTAAACTTTAACTAAACTTTTTAACTTTTTTCAGTATCCGCCTGCCTCTATACATCTACCTAAGTGGTAGCACATCCAGTTAATACAATTTGTCAAAGTCATGGTAAATTGTCATGGTAATTTAAAAATCTCCAGATGACCTAATCTGACGATGATCTCTGACTAACTGATGTCAAAACTGACGAAAAACTCAACAAAAAGTATTTATTTTTTTAATCTCGACAATAATTTATCGAGCTGGGTATCCACCTACATTAGTAAAAAACTGTTGAAGATCTTCGTAAAAAGAAGCCAAAAAAGATCAATTAATTACTTTAACCGCATTTAAGATCCAGATTTTTTTGTTAAGTTTTTTGTAAGAAAGGTAATTCCCTAAGTCCTAATTAGGAAGGTTCACAAAAAGTGACAATTGCAAGTGACTTCAAGAACTATTACGACTTCTGAATAAAATTGTACGCGAAAAACTCGACAAACATTTATTATCTAACATACAAGAGCTTGACAAAATTGGCCAAAAAATAATTGTACCTATAAATTTTCAGCAAATTTTTGCTAATTGTGAACTCGAAAACTGGTTTCGAACTGTTTCTTTTTTTATCCAAACTAAATATTTCTGTTATTTTTGTCATGTAAGTACTTCCGTAAAGCAACGCTAATGGCCTAAAATCTAAATCTTTTGAAATTCCTTAGAAAAGCAATTAAAAATAAACTCCATTCGATTCGAACATGCTCCTAGCTAAAGTCACTACTATTTCATTCGTCATTAATAAAACAAAGAATGACAGACCCAAATTATTTCATTATACCAACCCTACTATTGCAGTTATCGCGCCATCACCCTTAGTTTACTACTAGCAAATCCACGGTAATTAATGCCTACGTATTATAATTTTCTTCATGCTATTGAACGGCCGGGAAGGTGTGAAGTGGTTTGATTCACGGAAGTTATAGTTTTAGATTACATGTTTTGTGGAGAAGGTGAAGGTTGCGGGGATCTGGTGGATGTGAGACGCACGGGATAATTAATTGTGTCGACTCTTTGGGGAGGCCTATATATGTTCAGCTGTGGACATCTTTCGGGTCGGTGACAGGTTTTGTACAAAATGGTAAGGTGTTTTCTGGTTCATTTTCCCAAAAAGACCAACTTGTTCTTAGTTTGATGTTTGGTTCAAAGCCTAAATCAGGGAAGAGTGGTTCTGCGGATTATCGAAAGAGATAACGCGGCCTCGGCACAAGGGCGAAGAAGGAACATGGTGGTTTTTAGTCAGTAAAAGTCTGAAACTCCCTTCCGCTCTGCCCATGAGCGGGAGGAGTTATTTCATGATTTGGTTGACGCAATTAATTAATATAATATAATAATAATAGGTGATTGATTAGTAGGTGGTATGTTTACATTATTACTAAAAATTTAATCATGTCTCGTTAGCTCTAGTTTTTTGGTATTTTGTACAATTCATCATTCTCCTGTCCTTACCTCTTCTCGGTATTTATTCCTCTAATCTCCTCTTCTTTTGCGTGCTTGTTCGAACATACAATAATATTACACATTCATGACCATATTAAAAAACAGAATGTTTGATAACTAGGT
This sequence comes from Diarsia dahlii, assembly GCA_949775195.1. Classification (NCBI taxonomy): domain Eukaryota; kingdom Metazoa; phylum Arthropoda; class Insecta; order Lepidoptera; family Noctuidae; genus Diarsia; species Diarsia dahlii. Next base: position 17,388,253 of record OX459193.1, read on the forward strand.
CCTCTCACTGTCTCCTTCAGCTGTCCTGCTAGTGGCTGTTTATTGTCACATAACTGTTTTCGCTCTGGAAATATTCGGTAGAGACGTGTTTAGTGAGAATGATTGTCGTTTTACTAAGGTTTGACAAACAGAGACCAATAAAAAGAAGACCATGTCTCTGCCATACATGATCTGGAGTCTGGAGGCTTTACTTTAGACCACATTTTGCTTACAATCGGCCCCGTGTCCTACGACAAAATAAATATAACTTCAACGCCATAAATAATATGTGACACGTGGATTACGTCGAAAATTAAGTACCCACGTATTTCTGAATTAAGTACAAACGACACGATTATTGTACGAAATGGGTTTTCATTAATGGGTACAAGTGTTTTTAATATTACAACACGTTCCCTTATTTAATCGTCGGTAGTTGCGTGAGAAACGCGAACGGCCAGTAGCGAGTTACTTTTAAGCACTCATATAGTACAACAATACACTTTCATTGGTATTTTCGTATCCTGTACCTTGTTTAGGGTGAATTAAGGGTTATTTTTGGATGTTTTTTGAGTTTGCGTAAGTTGGTGGGTATCAGCTAGGCGGTGGAAATGTGCAAGGAGCATTAATCACAACAGAATTAGCTTTGGCGATCCGCTCCCAACTGTCCGCGCAGAATTTATACCGCTGTCTTGGACACAGGGGGATAAGTCGCCTTTAATATTTTTTGTGCATAAAACCTCAGTGGATGTCTCTCGTCTGTACGTTTTCATATTATTATTCAGAATGTTCTGCCTACGATATTGTATTACAATCTCATTTTTCTATTTTACAAAAAGGTTATCTATCTGAATCGTTTGTTTTCTTTTACATTGTTTGAAATAAACGTCTATAAATTCTGCATATTAATAAATTAAACTGATCTTAATCCCTCCCATGAAAGTTCGAATTAGAGCAAAAGTCACAAAATTAAAGTAAACAACTTAACCCGTATCACCGCTCGCATCAAGTTGATTTCGCGCCCAAACCACCTCCGCGCCGCTGGGGACCGCATAAATACTACTTAACGCTCACGACACTCCAAATTTAAAAATAAAAAAAAATAAAATCTCCAAAGAAGCAGCAGCCAGTGTCAGGGCGAAACTTTTAAATAATTACCGGGAGACGCGTCGAGTGGCGTCCCTAATGTGTGAATGTGTTACCCTTTACCAAAATAATTTTGTTTTGAACACACTTTTTATAGATTCCGACGTTATTTATTCGGGCAGCCCCGTTTAGCGTTGGAGTAATAAATATGATGGTGTCATTTAGTCTCGTTAGCGTTATGAAATAATAACTTGTTAAAGGTTGCACCAATAAAGGTCAATGCTTCATGATATCTTGTGGTTGATAAATAAAGTTGTAGAACTGTCGAAACTCGAACTAGAATATTCTCAAGGCTGAAGAGTTTTAATTTGCAGCTGAGCACACTGAACGATCTTTTTATAAATGGAATCTATTTGTTGATATCGGTTTCGAACATTCCAAGAATTAAAAAAAAACACTGTTGAAACCTCCTTTCAAGACATCAATCAAGCATTCAAGGAGAACCTTAAACACAAAATTTTAATAAGACAGCCTTATCAACGAATTTTCATCACCGTCCTTGTCAAACAGACTCCATGTTGCAACGGTTAGATTTTACACGTACCGTACTGCTACTAAAGCCTATTTAAGTAGTCGTGGTACCGAGTGGTATGTGACACCAAAACGTCACGGCAATTAAGGAATCGGCAAGCTCTAACCTCGCTGTCAGCCGACCTGCATTGGGCACGCGGTTGATTGGCACGACGGAGATATAAGAGCGCTAGATGTGGCACTCTGCGGTTGGAGTGAGTGGTTGGTTCCTTGTTTCAGGATTTAGGGTTGGTTTAATCTGGTGTAAAGAAGTTATTTGATCTGCTTATACGAAAAAAAGGAGTTAACCTTTAACGCAATAATAAACAGGTTGTAAAGTTCTTTGACCTTCATTGAAAAGGGAGGAACCTGAGATTAGACCTGAGGGTTTTTAATTTGATGAGCTACTGCCCGACGGTTGTTCTAGAGCTGTTGCACATAAACTCGGTACCTACTCAGGACCTGAACTTGGAGGATAGTCTTTCCATAACGGAAAACATTTTTTTAATAAGAAACTTTTCTTAAGCTGGATGTCGTGAAGGTGCAAATGTCAGAAAGATGATAAAATCTAAAATTCGTTTACTTTCGAAGACCGTTCAAGCTATTACCAGTTACGGAGACCCTGCTTGGATGACTTATCTGTTTACAAGATTTCCGAACAGACAGCTGTCTCAACGTCTCTTACGAGTCCGATCCAGCAAACGAAAGCTCCCTGTCTATTGGCATCTACAAGTAACATTTATCATATATCATGCCAGTTCGACGTCTCTGACGTTTTCTCTTCCGTGGGTGACAGCACGTTAGTTGGCCGAGGACTTTATTGTGTATCTACTGTAATGTAACATGACTGTGCCAATAATCAACGAAGATCCGTGTAAATGTGTCCGATAAGGTGCGTGTTGTGTTTTGTTTATTTTTTTTTGTTTCGTTCGTTCTGGCAGTGGGGATTTGGTTTTTTGAACTTGGAACATGTTTCGGTGATAGTCTCGGTTCTGTTCTAGATCGTGATTTGTTTTTGTTTATTACGTCATTAGTAGTTTGGTGGCGGGATGTTGAGATTTTTCGTTAGGTCTTTAGAGTTAATATTCTGTCTCCATGTGACTATTAAATTAATAAGTAAATAACAAACTTCATTAGCAAATTCTTTATGCTATTTTTTTCCACTTCAGAAATGCACACAAAGGTTCACTAATACGTCTTTCTTCTCATCTTCATTTCGTTCTCCGATGACTCCAACCTGCTTGTCGCTGAGACCCACCATAAATCGCGAACAATATCGTCATTCATAAAACGATCAAATTCCTCCAGTCCAACCCTTACATCTTTACGACGTCTACTTTACCCACATTACTCACTCTAATGCGTCTAGCCAGTGTTGCCTTAAAACATCGAATGCAGAATCAAAATGTAGAACGTTTATATACAATGTCAACGGTCAGAAGTCGGTTACAGCGTACTTTCCAAAGTACATAACTCGTAGGCGACACTGTGATTGGCGGCCGACATACTTGCAATCCGTCCCGTTACGTGCGGAGGCCCTACTACTAGTTTGCTCCTGGTGGCTCTTGGCTATAAATCTAATGTATAATAGGGGATCGGACTGACTCAAAAAAATATGATTCTGTTTAGTCCGTCAGTTAGATTATCGAAAAATATTGGATACGTGTTTTTTGTTTTATCAAATCAATAAGAATTGACGAAGCTATAGCGCGTCAAAGATCATGGAGTGGGGCTTGAAACGTCACTTGAGCGTACAAAATGTACTATCATATGACGTCACACGAGTTTTCAAAGCACTGTATCGTCTTCATTTTTTGTTTACGTGAAAAAAGAAAAAATATGTAATCAATATTTTTTGGAAATCTATCTGACGGACTAATTAGTTTTTTTTTTGTCCGATCCCCTATTTGAGATAAATATCCCATTTCGTCAAAGAGAAAAATGATGCATGGGATTTGCATAATCTGGGACCCAGGCCTCATCTTTGTAAGAGAGGGAATGGACCATAATCCACCACGCGGGCCCCGTGCGAGTTGGTCAAGTAATCATGACACGGTAATTATTTAAAGGAGAGGCCTCACAACAAATAGTATCTAAAAAAGAATCCTAGATAAACTGTTCGACTATCTTGGAATCCCGGATGAAATTAATCAGGAAAAGTTGTCGTAATTAAGGCAGTAACTTATGGAAGACAATCTATGAAACATTTTAACTGCACTAAATTTCTTAAATTTAAAATTAAAGTTGACGACGGTTTAGTTTCTCCAGTATGATCTTCTGTGACAAATGTGACAATGTTGCTTTACTTAGAAATTAAGCTAGAGCAAGGCGTTCGTGAATCGGGTTTTACCCGATTGCCTTTTTCGTCAAAAAGTTTCCGAATGCAGAATGCACCGTGGCTTGTAATTTATGACACTGTATTATGTATGATCTTCTTGTTAATGATCTTTTCTTGGTAAAACCAACATTTAACACAACATTTTATAATAACTATGAGTGGCTAATGCTCCTAAGTATAAGTTGTATGATTCATCAGAATTTCTAGATTATAGTCTTGCAAAAGATTACTTAAAATGCTGTCAGATTAAGATCTGACAGTATTCTTGGTATCTTATATTGATGGCTCTAAAAACGGTTGAATGTAATTATCAAATTTTTAAGATGGCTTATGAGTCTTTATCAAGTCGTTATACATCCAGCTGCTTCTCTTACTATTATTATGTAACGCCCTTTCTAGGAAAATCTAGTAAGAAATAAGTAATTACAATAATCATACAACTTAAAATTAAAACTGCTAGAGAATTGCAATTCATGAGCTGTAACGATGTAATGGTAATTTTGCATAACAAAGTTTTTGCGATACAATTTTAGAGTGGTCTACCAATTCAATCACCTTTTCCTCGTAGAGCAGTCCACTTGTTTGCCAATCGGTACATTTCGAATTTGCACGTCTGACACTTCAAGCCATATTAACAAAATGATCGATACCGACAAATTCGCAATCGGATTATTCACGCAAAAATGTATAATGTAAAGATTACGGTGCGGAGAAATCAATTACGCTATGCGATTTAAAATTCGATTTTTTTGACGTTTACAAATGTAATTTCGTGAACAAATGGTAGAGGCGTCGAGTTGTACTGGACCACTCGATGTCGTCGACGCATTGTCACTCGAGTGACACTCACAAATGTTTGCCACTTAACAAAAACAGGGTAGTACCGGCTTGTGCTACGTAAAATAATACAAGTGCAGTAACTTTAACTATGTTTACGATGGTTCTTCTTTAGGTTAAGCAGGACCTGTGTTGGTTTTTATAGTACCTAGTGTATTAGCACCGTTTGAAGAATCTTATTTTTCACAAGTACGTTGCTGGGAATCATCATCATCATCAGCCTATAATATTCCCACTACTCAGGCCTCCTCTCTAGGAGAGGCATGGACAATCCACCACGCGGGCCCAGTGCGGGTTGGTAGATGTCACATGTCTTCGATTTTTTTGGTTCTAAGACATGCCGGTTTCCTCACGATGTTTTCCTTCACCGTTTTGAGAGCAGCGGTGATGAAATAAATTGCTGGGAATAATAATAAAAAATCTCTGAATTTGTTTTGTTTACTGGAAAAATATTTTTAATAGTAAGTAGGTACTGCTTGGGAATATTCCATTGAATCGAATATTAATGCCTTCCAAATGGTTATAAAATTTTAGGAACTGCTGTTTAAACATTTACGTCATAGATTTACTCTGGTTTATACCTAAATTATTCTAAATATGTCTATCGATTTATAATACCTGACAGGCTAAGCAGCTTTGGGTGTGCTTAAGACTGAATTTACTAGTACGGAGTAGCTTATCAAAACAACTGTCAATCGCTTCCGACTGCCACTACACCTGCTTTGGTAATCACTATTCCAATATCAACATTTTCTAACCAATTTATACACAACCACAAACACTTTTACTTAATTATACCAATAATAAATCACCTAAATATTCACCAACTGGCATATCTATCGAAGAATTATTGCGGTTGGCTTCAGTAAAATTATTTATCGTTATACGTGTCTAATCGGCCAGTAAACCTTGTAAATGGAACTGTTTTTTTAAATAAATAAAAAATATAATTGATCTGCGGAAGCCATATTATTCCTATTTTGTTTCGATCTACTTCGACCATCAGACTGGAACTGGCGGAGGACAATGATTTTTTCTTCTGTTTTTAGATTTAGAACGGTTATCATCGGTGATATCGTTTTGACCGTATTATTATAGTAATTCTAACTGTGATTAGTGTAAGTTTAGAGTTTTATTTATTTGTAAAGTGTACGCTACCTATTGTTGGACGTCGACAAAGTAGTGTTGAAATGCTGTTGTGCCTAATCTTTGTTAGCTTTTAGTTCCTTCGTCTTGTCAAGTGGGGTTACTGTTTTAACCCTGTTGTTGTCTTTTGGGATCATTTGTAAGTGATATTAGATGTTTTCGGGAGCCTACCGATATTGCAGTGATACCATTAAACGTCGCATATGTAAATACTATGGTTTTTTTTACGTCATGGTTTCGAATCGAAAGCTCTCAAACGATATTACGAATTTGTGTACTAATATGCTAGATATATACATCAATATGAGAGGGCTTTGAACGCAGACTCGTATACAACAACGTCACGTTCCACGAAAGACACACGGGGGGCGCGATTAGCAACGCCAATACCGCGCGCTATAAACCGAGCCACACATGTTCGATATATAATAGGCACGTCAAAGAAACAACAACGTTTGAGCACCTAACACCTATTACGTATACATAGATAGCTCGTAGTTTATCGACTCGATCATGTCCTTCGGGGCTCCTCCAAACTTTCTTGCGTTCGGTCACACCGGCGCGCGTGCTCCGAACACTTTTTGCTGGCTTGGGTGCCGGCACCGAGATATTGAAATAATTGCTTTTTCAACGGCACGGCGTGCAAATGACATTCGAGATGGAGGTCGTTTTTTTAACTGAGTGTACGAGATGGAAAATTGTCTCGTGATGAAATGTTTGGTTTGCTGATAAAATGATTAGTTATCAGCTTTACACGTGGGTAGCTTTTGTTAAGTTGTAGATTTTAGAGAGGAGTGAGGACCAATTGTTTGATCGATATCTCTTTGTTTGTTTTTCTTTGAACTTTAGTACAGATGTTTGTGATTAAAGTTTCTTACAAATACGAGTAGTTTAGGTGGCAGTTCAGCAGCGTGAACTGCTAAACTTCGAGTAATAAATGAAGCTGTTTTGGCTCATTATAAATACTTAGTAACTATCCACTAAGTGTATATTTATATGATGATTCTTCAACAACTGCCCAAGTATTTTCAATAATTCGTGAAGACAATAAAATGATTAGCGACACCTCGGCACCGGGCCCCTGGGCCCCAGACCCGCGGTTTAATGAGAACCGCCGCAGTGGCAGCTTAGTGTTAAAAACCTAAATTGTGGTGTGAACTTTCACAGGCAGCGGTCGCCGCGGTTTTATAGCTAGCTACAGCTGTGTTTGCGGCTTCGCTCGCTTTTTTATTAAGAGGTAAATACCTCAATTACCAGCACCTTGATTTTTTTTTGAAAAATTATCACCAATAAATTAATCTGCTGATTTTTAAAACAAAATCCCGTGTACAGAATAAATCGAAAAGTACCCTTTTTGTGCGATCAGAACATTTTTTGGCGATAGTACATAGGTATGATGTACATACGTACGATGTGAGATCAGCTTAATTCGGATTTGAATTGCTTGATTGGTCTTCGTGCGTACCAACTGACCAGTCTTTCGATGTACATCGAAATGTTTTCTCATACTGAAGACCCAATCTATGAATGAACATTCTTGTTAGACGGTAGGTACTGACACCTTCACACCTACAAAGGACTAACGAAAATAGCTTAGAAAAAACTTCACCCTATCCTTCACCCAACTTTGTTGGCATCGGCTTCCAGACTGACTGGATGCAGCGTATCTGACCTCCACAACCCAGCTTAGCTATAGCTTAGAAAACTTCCTATGCTTCTTCCATATAAAAACGGCATAGGAGGTTTCTCAGGTTTCCAAACAAACACACAAACGTTCTGCTATAACATAGTGACGAACATCGAAAGGTAATACGACGGAGAACCGAAAGTGTTTCATTTTATTTCTTTTTGCTTTGCAGCCGCGATAGCTCTTTGATATCATTCGGCATTATGTGTTGGCACGTGCTATCTTAGATTTATATATCTATAAGGCTTATAATGGCATTGTGCTTTGCCTTATAGCTTGTTTTACTTACCTATGGTTTGTAGGCATGTGTGATCAAATCGGTTTGCTTTATAAAGACGGAATTCTACGAAAAATTCATCTAACAGCTTTACTCCTTGTAAAGCTGTTAGATGAATTTTTCGAAGAATTTTTGAATGAAATTGAATGCTTCGTTGATCTAGTGGTCGCAATCGCAACTGCTCAGCATGAGGCCTTTATTTTTTTTTTTTTGGTGGGTGGAAAATCATCGAATAACCCCCCCCCCCCTGCTCTTGGGCAGAGCGAAGGGGAGTGTCAGACTTCTACTGACTAAAAACCAAACCCATGTTCCTTCTTCGCCCTTGTGTCGGAGCCGCGGTAACCTTTCGATATCCACAGCCCCGACGGGTCAGCATGAGGTCTTGGGTCCGATTTCCGGGTCTGACAATTTTTTATTGGATTTTTCCATCAGGAATTTCTCAGCAGAAGCCTTGGAGTCTGGAGTTGTGCCCGGATGATGGCAATAGGGTCAGCCCCTATTACCGGAGACTTCAACATATCTGGCGAAATGTGGGTATAAGTACTAATAGTAACACCTCTGTCTAACCCCTCGGGGAAAACAGGCGTGATGTTTTCAAGTCGACAGAACAGTGGCAGTAAGGATCGATCAGGGCCCCGAGTCTGCTATTCAACAGTGTCAGAATGGCCTATCATTGATCTCTTAATTGTTGATTTTGACAACACCAAACTTGTCAAAATCAACAATTATGAGATCAATGATAGACCATTCTGACACTATCGAATAGCAGACTCGGGGCCCAGGTTATCAGTTTACATGTCTCTCAAGTACACCAGTAGCTCATATAACATGTTAAGCATACAGGTATTTTAATAGTCCATCTAATGAAGAAACTTTGAAGCTATGTGTGAACTCGTACCATCGACTAGTACCGATGAGGAAAGTCGAGTCGTGAAGGAATGCTTACGTAACATCAGTGAAAGCAAAAAATAAATTGGATGGTAAAGACAAAAAAAAAAGAATATATTTGACACTCGCTTCATGACGTTTTTTTTCAGGTTTGGCTAAGACTTTTGTTGCTAAGCTAAAGTTTGTAAACAATCAAGTCGCATCACAGGTGGCAAAAGCTGTATTGGCAGGTGTGAGAGTATTAGCCATATAAGCAGGCTATAATAGGAGGACCTTGTGACTAAATAGTAACAGCCACTCGGGTCATTCTACAGGTTCAGCCGCGCTTACCTAGGTTGGTCTGTGGAGTCCTCATCCATTATCTGTGCTTCGGAGAGCAGGTAAGCGGTTTTTAGTAGATTTTTGACAATCGCTGCATTCGTTTAGACTGGAAGCCGACCATAGTTGGGAAAAGGCTGACTGTTAATGAATTAGCCTATAATGTTCTGACTATTGGAGGCTTGGGCTACAGGCTTCCTCCATGTCAGAGACCGGAACAACAGTGCTGGTTTTGCATCTAAATAGGTACCTGTGAGAGCTTAATCTGACCGTCATGCTACAAAAAGCTCGTGAATATGTACAACATTGACCATTTACCATAAGTACCATAATTGCCTTCTGTTTCATTATCTCGGCGCTTTTCTGGTTGCCGTCACTGTTGATCCTGGTGTACCCAGCAATAGGAAAACTTGGTATTTTTTTAATGAGTAAAGCTATCCCACTGGGTTGCTATTAGAAACAGTGAAGACAAAAACTCTTCAAAGAATTTCACCTCTATTTCGCTGCAACAAGCAGCTGACTTATCTCTCACCTGCCTGGCAACAGATATTGACACGTAGTTTTACGATCGATTCTCGTGTCAAATGATCTCGAGTCCGTAACACATTGCACATGTCCGGCGCAAGAACGTAGTCCGAAGATTAACCGCGTCGAATCGCCGAGACAATCCTGCGAGACAAAGGCGGTCCGTTTGTCACGCGCCGTAAATATTTTGGACAGGCCTTTACTGGGCCTGTAGTTTTATGAGGCTTTCACGCTGACACCATTGTCTGGACAACGCCCGACTGATTAGCCATGCTTCACCAAAGGACGGACACAAAAATTGTACATGTCACTAGATCTTATTAAGATCAATTGTTTTATTTTGTTTCTGGGACCTTTTTTCGCTACTAAACGATTTGTTGAAATGTTTATGGGTAATGTTTATTTATGGTTGTTTAAAGTCTTGGTTGGTCGCTGTTAATTGCAGCTGCGTACCTACTCATTAACACGGTGCATATGAGCAAACAACGGGCGCTTTGTGATCTAAGAAAGAAATGACTTTTGACTGCTGATGCATTTAATGCTCGTTAAAAAAATAGACTTCATAATTCTTTCGTGAGATTTTTGTTGAAAAGTAGACGGCACATACAGCCAACGAGGTTGTGACGTATGTACGGTCCTCGGAGACAGACTTTGATGCTTTTATTTATGACCGCACTAAAAATATTATTTTATCGTTTCGGATTTTACTGGAACCAATGAAAATTGGCTGGTCAAGTGCAGCGTTGTTGCAAGTTTATGTGGAGGGCCGTTTGAGATGTGATCCTAAACATTGAAAACATACAGTTAATCAGGTCGATATTATTCCTTGATAGGCTCATCAATAGTTAAATTCCAGTAATAGAAAAGACTTGCTGCGCCTACCTCAAATATTGTGACAAGGACAGGAGAATAATGACTTAATTTTGTGCAGGTTTGATCCTGTAGTAGTTACGTGCTTATATTTGTAACGATGCTAATGGTCTTTAACTGGTTTCTACTTCTTACATGTTTTTGGTGTCTCGGGTTAACCTAGAGGTCGACCCCGACATACTTGGTAAATGCTTGCTGGAACTGAAACTGTTAAATAATAATAATAATATAATGTTGTTTTATTTGGGACAACATAAGATCCATTTTTGTTAGTAAATACTTATACACTAGGATTAGTAACAAATTTTATCGAATATAATTTAGTGAGTCATGTACTTACGAGGCATTTCATGAGGACAATGATTCCGCATGACAGACACAGGTACAGGAGCTTTCGGTACAGGAGCTCTCGTGTCCTCAGCCACGACTTTCAGGAAGCTATTGTCTAAAAGCTGATCCAATAGTTTCACTTGGTCCTGCATTCTTGACGTCTTCACTTTCAACCCACTGCTGTCCGATAACAGTAATCATAATCGCCCAGAATTCGCCAGGCCATGACTCACTTACCAGGCATTTAGTAACCGGAAGATGTTCACACCAGAGATATAGTATTTAGTACAAAAAGTCGGTTCTGAGCCGGTGAGCAATGTGGGCCGGCGTCAAGGCTGCGGCAACCTTGCTGTTTGTGGAGCGTGACGGCGAGCGACGTGTTGGCACCCACGGCGTGACGTCACCCCCACCTCCCTCACCTCCCTCGCAGCCTGCCTCCCCTGCCCGGCCCAAGGTGCCAGGTATGCAGACCGAGTTGCTAGAACACTGCTGAGACGATGATGGTCGATCTGATGAAACGTTGCTCGTCATGCCATGCATGATATGCGCTTATGATACATAACCTTTAAGGAAGGCAGTATCTTCGAATTTTTGTTGATTTGCAGAAGGTAGATATGACGGTTCCAATTTGGAGTATGTAACATAAATATTATTCAATTTGTGTTATTTAGTCTCGTTGGTCTTGTGGTCGCAAGCATGACTAGAGCATAAGGTCCTGGGTTCAATTCCCGGGTCGCGCAAAGTGTTATTGGGTGTTTCCATCAGGAATGTCTCAGTAACAGCCATGGAGTCCCGATTTGTGCCCGGTTGGTGGCAATAGGCTTGTGTTTACGCATAAATGGTGAAATGTCGGTACACTACGAGTATTAGCTATATCTACCACGCGGGCCCAGTACGGATTGGTAGATGTCACAATGTCTTCGAATTTTTGGTTCTAAGACATGCCGGTTTCCTCACGATGTTTTCCTTCACCGTTTTGAGAGTAGTGGTGAAGAAATAAATTACACAAAGTAATGCACCTGACGGAGTTCGAACCCACGACTCACTGTTCGTAAGTCGGGGCCGCCACCTCTTTGCCACCATTGCTATTAGGTACACCTCTGCCTAGCTCTTCAGGGATTATAGGCGTGATGTTATGTCTTTTTGTTTACTACTTCAGAATGTAAGCTTTAGTACTGGACACTCACTCTATTGAAGGCCAACGAGAATCGAAAACTCATTAAGATCAGTCACGAAATCGCCTTTTCCGTGAATTTGGACTCTTGAAATAAATCAAGCTTGTTTCAAATAAAGAAATTTCTTCATTCATTAAATAAAACCAATTTTAAATTTATTAATTTCAATTACCTATTTGGTGAAAAAACATGAAATTGGTGAGTGATATCAACGGAGGTGTGTTAAGAACTTAAACTCTGAAAAAGCTTTATTATTAAGTCAGAAGCTGTCATGGATGCCACTTTCACAAGTCTGAGAGTTTGTTCGTAACTAAATATACAGAAACTATCAATGCCATTTTCAGGTGAATCAGCCTATTTCCCACTGCTGGAACTTCAGACCTTTCTATGAGTGTGTGGGCTATAATTCACCACGTGGGCTCACTGTGGGTTTTGGTTCCGGACATGCCGGTTTCCTCACAATATACATACATACCTTCATTTCCCCGTCTTTTCACACCGTCTTCAAAGCTCATATAGAAATCAGAAACGCGTGCAAAAAGCCCATTGCTCCCACATAATTATAGAATTAAAGGTAAACAGGTGTGAAATTAAGCTCAGTTTTTGTTCAGCTGATATATTGCGGCTTACTTCTCCGTCCCGTCCACTTACGTAATACCCTTTCATTAGAGCATTACAATCACCTAAACGTTGTGTTTAAAACACTATAATTTCGCACTAAACAGAATGATTTGGGAGTTTCGTCTCGTTATAAATTTTCTACTTTTGTTTTTTTATGTAGCAATTATGGGCGGTAAGGGTACAAAGGAGGTTTTTATAGATCCAAAGCCTTGATTGATGGGTTATTATTTTTGGATCTGAAGATGCTTCCGAGTTATTTTGTCGATGATAACAACAAGTTTGGCTTTAGTTTGATGTTCACTCGCTCGTCTAATACTTTGTTGTTCTATTATAGTTGTTGTTGTTATTGAAATTGACAAGAGTTGAACTGTTTATTGCTTAATTTTGTGGCGTACGGAGCTCGTAAACGATTGCTTTATTTAGGCTACTTTATGATTTGATTTCCTAGTGGCATCTACTGTTAGTATTTGTCACAAAGTACAGAGCAATAGCAAACTACATCAGATCATTTGAGAGGTACCTATTTAGAAACATCATTATCAGGAGTTGTTAATAATCCTAATATTAACCAACGGGATCCAAAAGCGCCTGCCTTGTTGGTCTAGTGGCTGCAAGCTGCTGGTGTGTATGGGGTACTGGGTTCGATTCCCAGTTCAGGCAAAGTGTTATTGGGTTTTTCATCAGGAATAGCAATAGCAGCCTCGGAGTCTGGATTTGTGTCCGGTTGATGATGGGTTATAGATTCGTCCTCCATTACATTGGACTTAAACATAACTGGTGGAAATGTGGGTGTACTAATGGGTACGCCTCTGCCTAACCCTTCGGGAATTACAAGCGTGATGTTATGTGATACAAAACTGCATCCGAAAATTAGTCCCAACCTAGGAAACGATCAATGTTTCTTGAAGTTAAAGCTATTGACCTCTTATCATGACATAACAAACTCCTATACCTAGATACTATGTATGTCTGCCGTATCTTCTATTTAAATTTGAACTTGACCGGTTTCTTTTGTTAAATTCCGCGAATTTTGTAGTCAATTTAAAATTTCTGAGTAAGTACTTAAGTTTGTTGCCCGAGGCCGAATTGGTTACGTTTTTGGACCAACTATAACTATTTGACTGAATTAGATTATTGAGCTGATTGATTAATCTATATTGACCTGTTTTAATGATCGAACTAGTTCAAAAAGGTATTAAGTACATATATAACATCACGCCTGTAATCCCCGAAGGGTATAGCAGAGGTGTACCCACATTGTAGTTCACCCACAATTTGCCAGTTATGTTTAAGCCCCATTTATGTAATAGGGGGAGAACATAGGATCACACAACACATAGCCATCAACCGGGCACAGTTCTAGATTCCATGGCTCCTACTGGGAAGTTCCTGATGTGAAAACCCAATAAAACTTCGACCCTCCTGCATATCAGTCACGCACCACTAGACGTAAATAGTTATTTGTTACCGAATGTTTTAAAAAAATGGAGCACAATTTGTTTGTACTTTGTCATCATCATCAGCCTATTAATGTCTTGAGGAGGCCTGTGTCCCAGCAGTCCCACAGGCCTCCTCTCTTTGAGAGGGAATAGGCTATAATCTACCAGGCGGGTCCAGTGCAGATTGGTTGATGTCACAAGTCTTCGAATTTTTGGCTCTAGGACTTTTTTTACTGTACTTTGTAGGTACATACCTGAAAAAGAGAACGTACTCGAACAAATTGCAGACGCGGTTCCAGACGGCGCCAGTCTCTGACAATGACAGACAATTTTCTGTTGAAGGTATCTCTCAGTGTCCGGTGTAGAAGTCCGCAATATGTCCGCACCTTCTCTCGGCGCAACTCAAAGCAACTGTTACAAAAATAATAAGCCAAGTATTTTACTATGACTGTTGTTGTTGTTTTCATCAGAAAACCGCGGCTTCGGTGGAACGAAATGCATCCTACACAATGCCTAGCTCCGCGACTCCCCGAGCTTTTGCAACCATTTCACGGTGTACCGGCAAATACACGCCAAGACGAATCCGTCCGTGGTTGTTTGCTAAGCGTTTGACCCGGCTTCGCTCGCGCCCACTAACCCACTGTTCGATAAGAAACTCCTGCAACAACCGCCCATTTGATTCTGACACGTATTCGCACCACTATAAAGTGCAATGTCCTATCACAATGGCTATTCATCTCTTTGATGTAATGATGTGTAGTCAGTATCAACTGTTTATTTACTGCCTGCTATGTTGCGTTTATCGGTCGTATGTTGGTTTGGTTGTTGGTTAAAATGGGTTCTATAGTCATTGAGTTGCGGTTGTTTTTGGTTTGGCTGTGTTTGAGGTTGTTGTGTTTTAGTGTTGTGTGTGAGTGGATTGTGTGACTGGCAGAAGAGTCTTCAGCGGTACCGTTAGCGGACCGTTCAATAAATTAATTTGGTAACAGCCGTTGCCTGCTAGGGATAAACTTGGATTACACGACGATAACTTATGAGTAGTTTGTGCTGTAAAGTGCTGCATTAATGCTCATGTAGATATCAAATTAACGTCACGTTAATGAAAGATTTTTAAGATTTTAGCGGAGTACTGTGAAATGTAAGTTTGGTAGGCATTAAATTAAAAATCCCAGGGGATTTGTGTGATTTTATAAAGTTTTCTGTTTGAATCAAAAGGTCGACCAACATGTAGGTAAATAAAGAGACATGTATCCTTACCAATGTTTTATGCGATCGCAGCGGCTAATCATAACGAATTAGCCACTTACTGATTTCAATTTGAAGTACATAATTATATGAATGGGCTATCAACAACGGGTGGCACCAACATCATTCATATTTATTGTCTTTTGTCATAATGATGACTTCATCTTCCACAACATACATCACGCCTGTAATCCACAAAGAGTTAGATAGAGGTTTACCCATTAGAACACCCATATTTTGTCATCTATGTTTAGGTCCCATGTAATGAACGAGCCTATTGACATCAACCGGGCACAATCCAGACTTTTTTTTTTTAAAAAAACGTTGCCTCACACTAGGAATTTCTCCTGTATCGTGGGTGCGTTCACAAACATTTAAACTCACATACACAAATACCCAGACCCGGAACAACTATCTGTAGGTCTTACAAATATTTGTTCCGTGCGGGGATCGAACCCGCGACACGCAGCGCAGCAGTCCATTGCTTGAGCCACTGCGCCAAACGTGCCGTCAAAACTTTATTGCGACTACAGAAATTCCTGATGGAAAACCCCAATAACACTGGGAATCGAACCCAGGACCTTATATGCACCGTAACAGCAAGTTCCATCTTCTTTTTATGTATCATCATCATCATCAGCCTATAATGTTCCCACTGCAGGGACTCAGGCCGCCTCTCTAGGAGAGGGATGGGCTATAATCTACCATGCGGGCCCAGTGTGGATTGGTAGATGTCACATGTCTTCGATTTTTTTTATTCTAAGGCATGCCTGTTTCCTCACGATGTTTTCCTTCACCGTTTTGAGAGCAGTGGTGATGAAATAAATTACACAAAGTAATGCGCCTGACGGGGTTCGAACCCACGACTCACTGTTCGTAAGTCAGGGCCGCCACCACTGGGCCACCACTGCTCTCTCTTTTATGTATCAGGCAAGCCTATTGACAACGAAGGTCACTGGTGACTGTGGTTCCTAAATAGTTTGTAAACCCATTATGAAGGATGACCAGCTCTGCCTAATCCATCGGGGATAACTAGGCGTGATTTTATAATAAGTGTGAATTATGACCAATTCTTTTGTTTTAAAGTTTGCTTATCGACTAATATCCTGTTTATATTTTCAAAACATATTCCATTTTCAAATCAACATCCAGCAGATCTTCACAGGTTCGTATGTTCTCTTGGGGTGCCACCTCGTCTCATTTTCGTGGAGGGCGCTCGGCACTCCTCGGCACTCCTCGGCACTACTCGGCACTACTCGGCACTACTCGGCTGTACTCGGGAGTACTCGGCACATAAATTGAACAAACACTCGAGTCTATCTCAGGCCTCACGCAACTAATGTGGTTTTGTTTTAGACTTGTAGTACTTACTGCGGTATCAGAGATATAAATATAATGATAACTTAAGCCGTCACTTAGTAAAGATTTGACATACTTTTTTTTATTTATTTTTTTAAAAAACGTTGCCCCACACTAGGAATTTCTCCTGTATCGTGGGTGCGTTTACAAACATTCAAACTCGCATACACAAACACCCAGACCCGAAACAACTATCTGTAGGCCATACAAATACTTGTTCCGTGCGGGGATCGAACCCGCGACACGCAGCACAGCATTAAAGTCACTCAGCCACTGCACCAACTGTGTCGTCATAAAAACTGACAATTTTTTTACTAAGTGATGGCCTAAGTTATCATTAAAACTCTCTGAGTGCGGCGGTCAATGTGGTTCATTCTTTAGTCTTCGGGATGTAGGACTGCCTTGTATGGTCTAGTGGTCGTATGCACGATTGCTGAGCATGAGAAATTCCTAGTGTGGGGCAACCCACACTAGGAATTTCTCCTGTATCGTGGGTGCGTTTACAAACATTCAAACTCGCATACACAAACACCCAGACCCGAAACAACTATCTGTAGGCCATACAAATATTTGTTCCGTGCGGGGATCGAACCCGCGACACGCAGCACAGCATTAAAATCACTCAGCCACTGCACCAACTGTGTCGTCAAAAAAACTGACAATTTTTTTACTAAGTGATGGCCTAAGTTATCATTAAAACTCTCTGAGTGCGGCGGTCAATGTGGTTCATTCTTTAGTCTTCGGGATGTAGGACTGCCTTGTATGGTCTAGTGGTCGTATGCACGATTGCTGAGCATGAGATCCTGGGTTCGATTCCCGAGTCGGGCAAAGTGTTATTGGGTTTTTCCATCAGGAAATTCTCAGTATCAGCCACGGAGTCTAAACTTAAGCCCGGTTGATGGCAATAGGCTCGCCCCCTATTGCTAGGGACTTAAACATAAATGGCAAGGTGTTGGTGTATTATTAAGTACACCTCTGAAATTCATATAATGGCTCTCGGCACGTAAGTTGAAACAAAATGGCGGTCGTCCGCATAGGTAAAATGACAAAAATAGAGTGAAATTCGAACGAAAATGTGCAACTGAGCATTCAAGATCATAATTCAACTTACGGGATGCAATCTGTAATACATTATCGGGTCTCAGTCGACTTATTTTCATGATTGTGGCTTCGTAAACGACCGCCATTTTGTTTCAACTTACGTGCCAAGAGCTATACTGGTGTTCAGCTGTATCTCATTTAACAGTAAGCTAACCCCATTATTATCTTCTATCTATCTATCTATATAAATAAAAAGAGAAGTCCTGACTGACTGACTGACTGACTCATCAACGCCCAGCCCAAACCCTTGGACCTAGAAAGCTGAAATTTTGCACAGAGGTTGTCTTTATAATGTAGACAAGGAATAAGGAAGGATTTTTCGAAATTCAACCCCTAAGGGAGTTAGATAGGGGATGAAAGTTTGTATGGAAAATCGTCATTTTCACGCGGGCGAAGCCGCTGGCAAAAGCTAGTTATTAGTAAAAGGCTAGACGGCTGATTTACATAGGACCTAATAAAACGGTTTTCCAGTACTCCCCAATCTTCAGGAATGACTAAAGTAATAACTTAAGTTTTAAAACTAAAGAACTAACCAGTCCTTTTAATAAACAGTGACGTCTCGTTGGTCTAGTGCAGGGATGCCGAACCTTTATGGATCAAAGTGCCATTTTTTCTGATGAAATGTTTATTGACACTTAATAATATTAAATAATAAATTAAATATTAAATATTAAATAATGTTGCTTGGACTTTATTGGCAAATAATTAAACTAAATATTTTTAATTAAAAGCTCTTTCTTTGCTACCAAAAAGAAAATTCTTGACCAATGTCGTAATAAATGTTTAAATTTTACGTGTAATTCAAAGTAAAGTAAGATTGCAACTGGACTCCTCTAACAAACGGTTTCTAATTGAATCTTATGTATAACATAAGATTCGATTCACCTCTGAAAATAATGACTCGTAGGCAAAGTTGAAAATAATGACTCGTAGGCAAAGTTGAAAATATGGTTAATAATTCGGTGGCGTGCCTAAAATATTCTGCAACGTGCCACCAATGGCACGCGTGTCATTGGTTCGCCATCCCTGGTCTAGTGGTCGCAAGCGCGACGACTGCGGAGCTTGAAATCTTGGGTTCGATTCTTGGGTCGGGCAAAGTGTGTGTTATTGGGTTATTCCATTAAGAGTTTCTCAGTCGCGGAGTCCGGATTTGTGCCCGGTTGATGGCTATAGGCTCACCCCCTATACATCCTTGGTGGAAATGTGGGTGTACCATTATTAAGTACATCTGTGCCAAACGCTTCGGGGATTACAGGCGTGATGTTATGTGTTACTTTTAAAATAATAGAACTAGGCAGTACCGTACTCTTAATAATCAGTGACGTCAGCAAGAACCTACTTAACGATAGTTCACAAAACGAATTAATTAATTTAATAACACTGCAGTCAAACAACACAAATTACCACTGAGATGTCGTTGATAACAGCCGCGTCATTATAATCATTGCATCAGAACCAGCAAGTAAATACATACTCGTAACTGTGATTGTCATTCTAGGAGCTTGTGGCTAGATAATTACAGCATCATTCTACAGGTTAAGCCGCACTTTCCCAGGTTGGTTTGTGGATGGGTGACCACTCATTATATACCGAGTTTCCTCCGTGCCTTAGAAAGCACGCTAAGCTGTTGGTCCCGGCTGTCAGTTTTAGATCTGTGACACTCGTAATAGGTAGTCATCATCATCATCATCATTTCAGCCGGCAGACGTCCACTGCTGGGCATAGGCCTCCCCCAGGCGTCGCCACATTGACCGGTCCCGTGCGTCTCTCATCCAGCGGGTTCCTGCAACCTTGACCAGGTCATCGGTCCACCTAGTGGGAGGCCTAGGCCTAATAGGTAGTCAGTGATCCGAAAGTCTGACAACCAGTCTTATGAAGGGGTATTATATTACCAAGTAATAACTGGGTTGTGGAGGTCAGATGAGCAGTCGCTCCATGTAAAATACTGGTATTCAGCTGCATCTGGTTAGTCTGGAAGCCGACCTTAACATTGTTGGGAAAAGGCTGGACAGATGATGATTGTCAGTCTCGGTAGAGAAGTCTCATTTGACGGATAAGCGAACGTTTATCAAGAAATCCTAGACTGCCTCATTGGGCTATTGGTTGCAACCGGGACTGCTGAGCATGCGGTCCTAGGTTCGATTTCCGGGTCGGGCAAAGTGTTATTGGGTTATTCCATATGGAATTTCCGGGTCGGGCAAAGTGTTATTGGGTTATTTCATAAGGAATTTCTCAGTTGCAATTACGGAGTTTTGATTTGTGCAGAGTTGCTGGCAATGGATGCACCACCATAAGGGACTTCAACATAACTGCCGAAATGTGTGTGTACTAAACTCAAAACTCAAACTCAAATTCTTTATTGCATTCATGTGTTTAAAAGTTGTTACAATGAATTTGGTTCCAACATGAAACCCGGTTAGGGCACGGCAACATAAATTAGGTATATACCAAGTCAGTACCTAGTCATACATAACTCATAAGATATAATTAGGTACCTACTAGTTATTTTAATTAATCATTATCATCATCGTTTGCTTTAAAGTTTTTAACAAAAGGTTTAAAGAATAAACAATAGTCATAAGTTTTATTATTACAAGTTAGTTTGCAACTTATAACCACAGCATTCAGAAATCATTTTTTTTTTTTAATAATAAATGTCCAAAAGTCTGTATAATTATATCGCAAAAAAATAAAATCACTAATTCCAATATGTATGTATACTATTAGGCACACATCTGCCTAATCTTTCGGGGATTACAGTTGTGATGTTATGTTATGCTATCAAAAAAAAAATAGAATTTACTGGTACTTATGGCAAACAAAGACAAATAAATAGACGAAAACCCACACGCACATAACAAGATCTAGTAGATCTTGATGATTAAATAAGTATAGCATACCTAACCCTAATAGGATAACCAGCGTGATGTTACTAGCTCTTCAACTTCTTCCTTTTATGTCAAAAACGAGTGTAACTAAGTAACCATAGAATTTAATTAAATTAAATTACCTTTACGTTAGTTTAGGGTACCTATCTTAGTATGATCTAAACTTAGCAGTTCGGATTTAGTTGTTCTAATTTTAGTTTCCATTTAAAATTACAGTGCTAAATAATGTTTGTCCGGTGGTATGACATTTGTATGGGACGTTTGGTTATTATGTGTGGGAGTATGTGCGATTCATCCACCCACGCAGTGCAGGGTCGAATCCATTTCGTGCAAAATATTCGCTTTGCTACCGTGTATGCGATATTGAAGTCAAATAGCAATAAGACTATCAAGTATTAATTTGTAGATTCCAAAGATGTGTGAAAATAATGTAATCACAAAAAAAATACAAAATTGTATCAGTTTGTTCTAAGTCTTAAGTTATAAAATGTAATAAACAGAAACTACTACAATTCTTTTCGACTACCTTGCCAAAAAACAAATATCCCACAGCGTCACTGTTAAACAAAAACCACAAAATTGAAAACTTAAAAAAAAATCAACTCATTATCAAAATCGTAACAATCTAAAACACAAATCTTAAAATCCGTGTAAGTTATTAATTATAACATGAACTATTATATAAACATGAATTAACGTTCGTGGTACAGGCAGATAGGGTAATCCGTGTCGACTTAATTTATTTTTAATTATTCAGTGGCGAGTCCGCCCCTGGCTAATGACTCTATCATACGCGATTTACTAATTGCAAAACTCACTTTTCTTATAAATTGCTTATAAAGTGAGTCAGTTTCCTAAAAGCGCGAACTACTAAATCAAATTAAACGATACTAAAACACCCTTCCTTTAAAATATTATTTTCTTGGCAATAAAATTAACAATTATACTATTAATACTTATTCCAACAAAAAAAGCAATTATAAAAACTAGCCCATCAATTCCACCCATTACCAAATTCCTAACAATCTAAAATCAAAATCTTAAAATCCGTCTAATATCCGTGAAAGTTAACACAAACTATTAAATAAAAATGAAAACGAGGAAGCGATCGTGCCACGGATAGGGTAATCCGTGTCGACATTATTTGTTTTTAATTATTCAGCCTCGAGTCCGCCCCTGGCTAATGACTCTATCATGCGATTTATGACTTGCCCCCGGCCCTTTGTTTTTTATTCTTTAGTGTTTGATGGAGAACTACTGTGTGCCAGTGTGGATTTTTGGTTTTTATTTGTGTATTAAGATCTTATGAGCTACCACCGTACCTGGATATTGTGCTATGGAGGTTATTCATTAAACACTGCTTCGTAGGTCGAGTGGTTGCAAAGTCGACTGCTGAGCATGAGGTCCTGGGTTCGATTCCCGGGTCAAGCAAAGTGTTATTGGGTGTTTACATCAGGAACCTCTCAGTAGCAGCCCCGGAGTCTAAATTTGTACCCGGTTTATGGCAAGAAGATCGCGCCCTACTACAACATAATAGGGGATCGGACAGGGTCAAAATAATATGATTCTGTTTAGTCCGTAAGTTAGATTATCGAAAAATATTGAATACGTGTTTTTTGTTTTATCAAATCAATAAAAAATGACGAAGATAAAACGCGTCAAAGATCTTGGAGTGGGGCTTGAAACGTCACTTGTGTCGTCAAAATGTACTATCATATGACGTCACACGAGTTTTCGAAGCACTATATCGTCTTCATTTTAAGTTTACGTGAAAAAAGAAAAAATACGTGTCCAATAATTTTTGGAAATCTATCTGACGGACTAATTAGTTTTTTTTTGTCCGATCCCCTATTGGCGAAATGAGGATGAACTAATAGGTACACTCATAATAAGCATGATTATATTTATTGCTAAGAAACTGCTGCGCCAATCACGCAGACCTAAAAAACAGTATATTACAAGATAAGGTATGAACTAAATATCCTTACATGCACCGCTGCTATGTCGTTTTATAGCAGCGGTGCATGTACGGTGCGGTGTACGTAAAGTTCATTCTTACCCGTCATTAGAAGTCATCAATTAATGATTAATTTGACATAAAATCTAATGCTCCTACTCCAACGCACCATATCTCTAGCACCATGACATCTAGTAAGAAACAGAAACAACAATTTTCATTAGCGATGAAAAGGCTTGTAAGCTTATGAAAATGAAGGATCAATTTAAACTTTAATAACTTCACATAAATCTTGCGTTCACCATAAACGCACGTAAGTATCGTAATAAATAGAAATCCACTTGTAATCTAACCCAACGGCTATCATGGGAAACTTCCGCCATTGCTTTCTACGGGAAACAATGGGAAAAGAGCCGGCAACAGTTCCTTGAAAGGCCATCATTAGTAACTGACGGATAAGAGTGATAAGATAGTGAAAAAATCGCAAAAATCGTGTAGTTTCACCTATAAAGAATGTTTTGGGTTCCAGTTATTTTGTTAACACAGTAAGTAGTACCTGTTCAAATATTTGAGGGAGTGAGTAATTTTGTTGCTTGGTTAGTTGTTAGGTCAAATTTAAACGTTTACTTCAGAGTTGAAGCCTTCAGAGGCGCGATACATCAAATTTTTGAATCGAAAATACACTTAACCTGTAAAACTTAGAACAAATTAGTTACAAATTATTTTTAAACTATACAAATAAGTTTAAAATTATTTGCAGCAAGCACAATTAATATCATCTATGGATAATATTGATAATGAATAAATTATGAAAATATTATATGCATAAAAATATTTATTTTATCCTAGTAGTGCCTCTGATACGGCGCAACATAGGCTAGATTATCGTAATATAGAGATTACGGTGGCCTTTAACAATATCTACAGTAAGATTAGGGGTAGTTGTTCGTTTAATCTAACTGAATTTTGAGGTTCTTATATTATTTAGTACGGAGACCGTCTTCTGCACCACATATAAGGTGTGACATGTAACAATGTCTACTTGCATCCTTATGCAGGTAAAAGTATCTTGGTTTAACACATAGTTTTCTTGGTATCATCAAAAAAACATAAAGAAACACGGAAGGACGGAACCCATTGAAGGGTACCAAAGGTAATATTATAACTTATCAGTCCATTTATTCATAGTTTGAATGCCGAACAGTATGAAAACAACAGGTCCGTATTGTTTTTCTGGTTTCCTAAATATTCTCGGAGTTCCAAGTATTTATAAACCATCGCTATAGCAACAAATTTGATGCCTCGTTATTACATTCGTAAGCCCCGACAAGAACGTAAACTCAAACAAAATACACTTCAATCATAACCGAATACTTCATCATACACAATA
Source organism: Diarsia dahlii (assembly GCA_949775195.1). Lineage (NCBI taxonomy): Eukaryota > Metazoa > Arthropoda > Insecta > Lepidoptera > Noctuidae > Diarsia > Diarsia dahlii. Next base: position 17,412,279 of record OX459193.1, read on the forward strand.
ACAATAGGAGTCAGAAACACTTATACCGTATTTATTTAACCGGTAATAACTGCTAGAACATCACCAACATCGCATCTACTCGTTAATTACTTGCCGGAACCATTTTACAGTTATACCAAATCAACTTTGGCGGTATTTCTATCCCCTAAGGTTGTTGGAATTATTTTACAACGTAACTCTATTGCTGGTATACCCTTTACGGTCATAAAACTTTCCAAAAACATTTTTTTATTGCTTTCGGACGATCCTTTCAGTAAAGGCTTAAAATTGAGCAGTTAGGCTGATTGTACCTGGTGTAGGATAGCATAAGTATTGTTCTGTTTTACTAGTGGTAAATGCTGTTATGTGTTATTTATTTTAAATGTGGTATTTGTTTTGTTTTGCGAAAAGAAACGGCAGCTACGGCAGTGTAGTAAAGGCTACAGTAGGGATGCTAAACTATGATTTATTGAGCTTTTAGACTTTCACAATAAGCTAATTAACCCTTTTTTTTAGGCTTCAACTAAAAAATAACTAACTCAAGGTTCCGAAATATAAAAAAAAACGTTCATCATTTTTTTTTTTTTTGCACAAGCCCGCCACACTATTCCCAAACCACTGTAACTCCTGTTAGCCAGAATCAACAGTGGCGACCACAAGAAAAGCGCCGAGACAATGAAGCTCGACGAAGTCCCAGAGAAATGATTTAACTGTCTTGGATCCCGCAACGAAATTAATCAGAAAAGAATAGCGGAGGAGTAGGAAAAAACATAATTTCCACTTCCCTCCATATCAGCAGGAGACAGAACAGAACAAGGCCAATAGGCACACAGGGACGTATACAACTGAGATAAGCCCAGTTGCCCAGCACCACGGATATTATTGTCATTAATATTACTGGGTCCTAAGTTGTGAGCTGTTATATTTGATTCCACTAATAGGTATAACAAAAATGCTTGAACGCACGGAAATTTGTTCTAGTTTCTACAAGGTCCGTATAGTAAATAACTCCGGATGTAACCTGTACACTATTTAACATAATATTACGTTCATTCTGCCAAAGACTACACTCCCATAAAATGTGATGTGCAGATTGTTCAAATTCGCAGTCAAAAGTAGAACATTGACAAAAAGGCGAGGCAACAAAACGTTCATCAGTGATTAGAAGGTATCTACATTGCAATGCAACCATTCTTAATGTTCTTTCACACAAGATTTACTACTGAAAAACTCCGAGTAGTCACCAAATCAATTTGATTAAGTTCCCATTCGGAAATTTGAAAACCGTAAACCGTTACTAAAGAAAATAAATAATTCTGCACCTTAGCAGATAAAGGTGCACAAATCAAAGTTTGGTCACACTCGAGTGGTTTTTCAGAGACATTCCTTGTTTTGGTCTAGCGGACTTAGAAATCAACTGAGAATCAATTTCCGAGTAAGTTTTTTCAACTGGAAATCCCGTTTGTCAAAAGTGCGAATCATCAGTTGCACCTGTACACAATATATGTTGTGTCGGAGGTGCGATTCCAATGATTTGATTTAAAATTGTTTGCCTCGAATTCACACACGACCGACCAAATAGTTTTGACACGTGTTGTTATTTTACTAAATCTACAAACTTCTGTTTTCAGTAGGTACCGAATCTAAAATGAAAGTTTATAGAAAAATAGGACGCTGAAAAACTCAAATACCGATTGACAAAAACCACACCGCGTTGAGCGTCAACTTGGAGTTTTAACATCTGAATAAGGTGTCATAAAAACGCATTCCCGGCTGTACCGAGAGCCAAGTGACTAGCGAGTGCAGGCGGGCCCACAGGCCTACCTGAGGGAGACGCGGCGTAAGTACCGTTACGGCAACTAACGATTCCAAGAAGGTCATGCGCACTAAACTAAGGCTAAAATTCCACTTAATTTTTTTGCCTGGTCCGCCGACAAAATCATTGCTGCAACTTTTAACCAAGGCCAAGTATTTCTTCTTCGTAACACAGGGTAGTACATGAAAAGAACATGGATTCGTCAAATTTTCCACTCGTAATTCTATTTTCGGATCCACCTCTCATATTAATATTCTGAAGTCAAAGTTCACATAGAAACGTTCACGTTACCTTATCTGTTCACACATCGGGGCATGTTTGAACAAACCTACACAGCGCCACCCACTTTGGGCTCATCGTATCGCCGACGAATCGGCATTTAAAACCACTTAATGACAAATGAGACCAAATATTGACAGCGTGCAACATAAAAACAAAGGGCCACCGCAGGGGGCGGTGTCAATCTCAAGAACAAATAGACGCGTGTTTGACGAACGAATTACGTGACAACTTTAGTTTGGTTGTTTGTCCCGATGTTTACACTCCACCACCGACTGGGACGTTGGGAAATTACATTGCGACATGGAAAAAAATGTGGGGCCAAATGTGTCGGCGGATGTTAGTAGGTAGACGCAGCCAGGGGTGGCAGATGTATGCACCGGTGTACGCTTCGTATATGCCATTCGATACGATTTTTTTCTAAGAATATGATACCATGCAATTTTGGTGATTTATTTCTTGAATTTAAACGTACTTGGGTAGTGATTTATATTTAATTAGACAGCTTATTTCCTGTGAGATTGATTACCAATTTTGTGGAAATGTAAAATGAAGTTTAAGAACTAAGTATTATGGTACTGAATGTTGTAAAATTGAAGGCACTTTTTAAAACATCATCAATCTAGCGGGGACACATCAGCATGTAAGTAATGGGATTCAAAGCGATATTTACGTTGAACATATGATTAGAAAGCAGTGGGCCACTGGCCCAGCAATCATAGCAATGACATGTCGCGAACCGTGAGAGGAAACAATGCCGGCTCCGTGGGAACGCGTCGTGATTGCCCACCCTTGGGTAGCGGGTTCGAGTCCCGGGTCACGCCGCGGAACGGTGGGGTGCGAAACCAGAGTGCGCGCGTACATCCGGAATTCATATTTTTGGAATGCGTTTTGAGTAATTTTAATAAATCTATTTTGCCACCTTTGTTTTATTCGTTTATGTATTATTTTAATTTCTTTTTCCCTGTTCAATGCGCGGGATGCCTACCTACGCAACGCGGGTTTTGATTGTGAAATTCATGATGGCTTCCATCCATAGATATACGAGTACATTTATTTTAGGTAAAGGTAATCGGATTACGAAACTGGTTTTTCAAAAGGTGTTTAATTTCAAGTTATGAAAATTTTCCTTTAGAGGATTTTGTTTATTATTTTACAAGTCTTATTACCGTGATATCAAAGTGATAAGAAGAAACTTGAATCTACCTGAAAATGTTGAAGTCTTGAAGATTCCCATGAAGGTGATAAAACAGGAAAATAAACGAATAACTAGTAAAGAAAACATAGTAGCTACAATTAAAGCATATAATTAAAGAATAATTTAAATACAATAACTTACAGATGACAGATGTTTTGAGACAGCTGCTTCTTTTTATGGCAATTATAATATTTTATTTAACTCAAAAGTAAGGCCTTTTTGGGAAAACGGTTACTTGAATGACGACAAAAGGGTTTGCAGTTTTGTGACTTTGCAACAAAAAGTGCAGAATTGATTCTATCCATAAACAAATATTTATTTTTATTATAAAAAATAGATATGTATATTTGAAAAATAAGCAGTTGTCGTCACTATTCCTTAAAAAGTGTAAATGATACCTATACCTATATTGACTTTAATATATTTATAATAGATAGACATAATTTTGTCTTACATTGTGTTTTCCTTTTTTGGTTTTGTTTAAAATTGTAGTAGTCTTTGCTTTTAATTGTTTGTAATTGATATCAATTTAGTCATTCCATTTCTTTCGGCTCGTAAGAAAAACATTATCCTACGAACTGACTAAATTCAATAACTATAATATGTATAACCTACTATAACAAATTAACTGCAGTTATAAATTGTTTAATTTAATAGAAGCACAAATTCATAAGATAACCAAGAATGTATAGAATACTAGCTCCTGTCCTCGACTTCGTTCGCGTGGAAATTTTGATGAATATAAAATCTATCTCCTTGCCTAATTAAATAACGATCGGATAAGGTGTTTGGCCTTGAAAAGATAACAATCAAACAGTTACTTTATAATATAAGTATGCATTTATAATATATTGTGTCTAATAGAATTCGGTTGTAATCATTTTATATTGTTATAATTGTATCCTACGGCTTGATAGTGCCCTAAAAAATGAGATTAGAGAAGTGCGTAAAAATCGTGTTGAGACAAAAAAGAGATTGGTTACAGATTAACAAAACTTTTTTGTGAATCATTTACTTTCACGCTGTATTCCTTTTTTCTGATCAACGGAGTAGCTCTGAGCTATTAAGTGACAATGGTATAAGATCAACTAGAAGTGTTAGGAGGTAAATTTGTTCTAATCAACATTTAATGTTACCTTCAATTGCCTGAAACACAGAATTTCCTAACTCAGGCACTAATCATAGGTGCACTAAACATAGATTTAAAAAGAACCGCTTGGTAGGCCTTAAATATTTTTATTATTTACATAATTATACTTTTTTTTAACAAACTATAATAAACGTACTCAAGATATTTTGCATGCTGCATATATTTCCACAGTTTATAGCCACAAAACTAGGGCTGGATCTTCATCGGGATCAGAATCATTCAGCCAATGAATAATTTATAAATTAAAATTTAAATGCATCTAATTTTAACCGTTCAACATAAGGACAGAAGTCGAAGGATCCGAATTTCGGATGCAGAGTTATGCTATTCAAGAAACGTTGATTTATATTTTGTGAAATTTCCTTAATTCTATTAACTTAAAGTCGTCTAATGTCTTAAATTTTTAATTAAATTAAGTACTATTCCTAACCTTATTTTTATTGTATTCACCATACAATATATCTACACCTTCCTGCCTTGAAACCATTTTTATCAATAATGTGTTCCTAGCATTATTTCTAACAATTAACATTATTAACATTCGTATCTGATACTTCATTTCAAACATAAATACCTTATCATATAACATAACATCACGCCTGGCAGAGGTGTACCCATTAGGTCACCACATTTCTCCAGTTATTTTGAAGTCCTATGTAATAGGGGCGAGCCTATTGCCATCAATCAGGCACATATACAGACTCTGTGGCTGTTACTAAGAAATTCCTGATGGAAAAACCCAATAAAACTTATAAACAGACACCTACACCTTATAATATATTTACAAATGCTTTGTTTATACCTCGACTGCAATAAACACTTCAACCCGTTTTACATGAATTTAATATTTTTGCATAAATACCACTACTAGACCCTCACTGAGAATATTAAGTAAATATCTTAATAAAATTCTGTTGTTTTTCTATTTATGACACTTTACCTAATCCCTTATAAAATAAGCTATTTACACGATTGTCATACAACTCCATATTTTGTGTATTATTGGTTTTAGGTTACTCCAAGATTCTAAATAATGCTAGTTGCTTGCATTATCAAAAGTAATTTCAAGAATTGTATGTCGCTTGAAGAGTTGATCAAAACAAAATTAATAAAATGTTCATAGATTCTTTGACATTTTTTTGCTTTAGATTCTTTATTTTGAGAAATTAATAAGCCGCAAATAGCTACAAGTTTTATTTAAACTGTTTTGATTATTTATGTGGTCGTGTGATCAAAACAGCAAAAGCTTTGCCCGTAGATTTGTATAATTGTTATAAATTTTACATTTGGCAAAAAAAAGCTACCTACTATTACGAAAAAGGTTTATTATAGAGAATTGAGAGTGTTTCGACTTGTTTTAATAGAATTATTCTATTTTAAACATATTTTGTTGATTTTCAACAAAAATCCTTTATCATTGTGTACTCTTGGTGTATTTTGTCCTGTGTAAGACTAATAAATACTGTGTTTTTCACTTCTTTTCTTCAACTTTTGTCAGATTTAATTGTTTTTTTTTTTAAATTTCGATTGACTTCTCCTCCAACATTTTACCCCACATCAAAGTGTTAAGTGAAAATAGTGTTTGAATGATCGCTGCTAAACATCGGGGCGTTTTTCGTGGGATTAAGTCGGTTAAATTCCCGGGGGTGGAGAAAGTACCCGAATTCTATCAACTACTGCGAGGGATTTGATTAAATCCCGGCTCACCCCTTGCGTGTTGACAGTAATTGATTGAAATGCCAGTTTCTTATACGCATTAGTAGGTGTTGGTGTGATGCAATTTAAACCTCCTTGTTTTTAAATATTTTATTTTTTAATTTGTATTTGAAATTTTAAATTAAAGAATTAAAATTTCGAATTTGATAGATAATTTGGAGCAGTTACAATTTCAGTTTCTTGACAATCTGTTCATTGATTAAAGTGTAAGTGTGAGCCAAATGTTTTCCGGTTTTTGGAGAAAATTGTAGCTTATGTTACTGAAGTTCAAAAATGTAATTCTCTTAATCCAAATTAATAAGATTGTGGTAATTAAAATACCTACCTATTTAATTTAACTAACTAAATTCTTAATTTTAATTCAGTCACCGTGGCTTGAAATGAAATATATACTATTTATTGCGGAAAATTCAAATTTTCAGATCGTTGTGTAATTGTTTGTCTTACTGAATAAAATATAATCAACAGGACCTATGTCTCGTCTCTTAAAATGTCATTACAATACAATAATTTTGTATTACTTTATATTAATATATATAATTTATTAAATTAAGGTAAGCTTTGATTGCCATTCAGTAAATTATTGTAGCCAAAGCTGAATATTATTGACGAGACGTTTGCTAAAGTCTTCAGGATGATTATGTTATAAATTTTATAGGTACATTAAAAAACCGACGACTAATTTATAAATAAGTACCTAAATAATTAGAAAATCGAAATTACTTAGTAAATTCGTTATGCCTTTAAAATCAAACAAGGCAATTTAGTGTTTAAACAAATTGATAAAATAATTGAATAATTCAAGTAATGTCGCAGTAATGCAAGCAATAGAGCCGTGTTTATTAACTCCTACTATTATATTTACCTATTGAACCTTTCAAAAGCATTTAATTGTGTTAGAACGACCATATTGTAGTCACTGCACTGACATAATAGCGTTATTATCAATTATTATGAAACATTTATTACCTTCTTTATGAAGTGTTGTGTTGTTTAGCCATCAAATAAATTGGCACAAACAGTCACACACTTTGAAATGTATGAAATAACAAGAAATAATGATTACGTCAAAATACACGCAATTGCAGTTGTGCGTTGAAGTCTTTTCTATGAGAGAAATTCAGATAGTGAAGTTTTATAAGAAAACTTACATTTTCTAAGCAAAAATTCAGAGCTAATACAATTTCCTTTTTGAATGAGAAGGTAAATCGAAAATTAATGTCAGGTATTTAAGAGATTAGTATAAATCGGTTGTGGGTAGTCGTGTTCAGTACTGTGACACGGCTACGCTCGGCTTGCGATGATTCATGGCAATGGCGTTTACTTGTTTAAAACACTAGCGGACAGACCGCCGGGGAACACTTGGGATATACAACAAAACAGCATGTACAATTTTAACGCGTCGTTTATTGATAACTTCATCTTTTCTTCAATATACTTTTGTGTCCACTGACTATATAACACTCACTGTACATTTTCGTATTACAATATTTTAGTCTTTCGAGGTTTTAATAACTTTCGATTCCATATAACAAATATTTTGTACAACGCACGTCGGGCGTACGAGAGTGGCGTCGTGGCACGACTTATCGCTATCTACCTACGCTTTACCGACTAACTCCAACCTCTTCTCTCTAGCCATTAACACTATATTTACAAATTGTTCAAATTTTTTGGTTTTCAAATTACCTCGTTCACTACATCGTCTCTCACGCGACCACAGTCAGATATCTAGCGTCCATCCGCACGACACGACTTAAAATATTTTAACTTAATTCATGAAAAAATACAATAATCATAATATAATACAAGATATCATCAACAACATTAATTGAACGTTCAGCCGCCGGCGCTGCGTGCGCGCGGCGGCAGCTCGCTAGTCAACAGTTCGCAACACTAACAGCGTCGGTACATTACAAAACAAATAAATGGACATACCTAGAAGTATGTACGGCCGGGAGATAACGATCACTTTCCTAACGCGAAAACCGATTCGCAACAAAGTCACTGGAGGCTATAACGCGGCGACCCGACAGCTCAGAGCGGCGGGATGTCGATGTCGCACGCGAACGGCGACTCTCAGATGAGCGGCATGGCACGCTCGTTGGCCGCCGCGTACCGCTGTTCGTCGGGCACGTGGTACATGTTGATGATCTGGCTCAGCTCCTGCTGCCCGTACTCGCGCTTCATGCCCATCTGTTCGTGTGCGTGGTGTGGCACGAACTCGCGCTTCAGCTGCGCGGGTGGCTCGTGCCCAAACTCGCGCTTCATCCCGGGTGGGCCTGGCGACACCGGCTCTGACTTGGCGGAGGAGCCGCTCGGTGAGTGTGAGGCGCACGAAGGGGGCAGCGCGTAGCCGCCGGGCGAGCCAGGGCCCAGCCCGTACGCCGACGGCGATGGAGGCTGCGGCAGGTAGGGCGAGCCCTGCCCGCCACCGTAGTACTGTCCGTAGCCACTCTGCTGCATCTGCGACACGTCATAGCGCGGGTAGCCGTACGCCTGCTGCTGGTAGGCGCTGGGGTCGTGCATCATGTATCCGTTGGGCATGTATCCGTTGGGCGTCATCTGGTACACGTCCCGTGGCTGCTGAGATGGCGGGGCGGAGCTCCTCTGTGCATCACCGCCACCCAACAACGCTCCACCTCCAAGCGGATACTTCTCCTGTTTCTTGGCGAGGGTCTTCGTCTTCCTCCTCGGCCTGTATTTGTAATCGGGGTGTTCCTTCATGTGAACAGCGCGAAGTCTCTTCGCCTCGTCGATGAACGGTCGCTTCTCTGATTCAGAGAGGTCTTTCCACTGTGCACCGAGACGTTTTGATATTTCCGAGTTATGCATTTTAGGATTGTCAGAGGCCATCTTCCTGCGTTGCCCGCGCGACCACACCATGAACGCGTTCATGGGGCGCTTCACTCGCTCCGCGTTGGAGTTTTTGGTATTATTGTTGTTATTGTTGGGCGGTTGATGGTGTTGTGGCTGGGGCTGGTGGTGCTGGGGTAGCGACTGGTGGTGCTGGTGCTGTAGCGGCTGGTGCTGGGACAGCGGCTGCTGCTGCGGCAGCGACATCATGCCACCGAGTGCGCCCAGCGAGCCGTAGCCGTGCTGGAGCGCGTGATGCGGTGGCACTGTGGCATGTAGGCTGCCACCCTTGAGGTCCGTCTCCATCGTCAACATATCGTCTTCCTGCGGCGCGTACAGCTTGCCGATCCTTCGTTCACCGTACACAACGAGAGAACCGTCGGTCGCTCACATGGACTCGCGGCGGTGCGCGTCGATAACGTTTCGCGGTACCGTGCGGCGCGGAGGCTACGTGCGTTGTGAGGAGGCTGCCAGCGCCGGGCGGCTGCGACAGCGAAGGCCCCCCCGCGCGCGCTCCCCGGGCCCCGCCCGGCCTTGTCCCAGCCAATGGCGGCGCGAGTTGCGGCCCCGCCCCGCCCGCGCTCTCCCACCCGCCGCGGCCTGCATTTTTAATCGCGTGGCGAGCGAGCCGAGCGTACGCCTCGCCGCCGCCGCCTCATGCAAATCTCAATTTTGTTTGCCGACGGTGCCTGCATTCTCGGCCTTAGTTTATGTTGTAAACTACACATGCATTATCTGCACACTTACAGTTTTTATATAATACTCACAAAAACAAGTCTAAAAAAAATCCTTGATCCAAAGAAATTATTCTAAGATAATGTCTCGGATGTATCTAAAATTTCAAATATTGCACACAATATTTAGAAAACAAATAATCACAGTTAGATTTTTATTTTCCAACGTTTATTTGTTGACTAGACAGAAAATATGTTTCTCAATAGTTACGCACAGACACATTGTAGTTTGTTCAGCTGGACCGAGTTCAAGGCCCGGGCGACAATGTTGTGCTAGCCACCTACTGAATGAGAAAGAACTTGCTAACATAAAAGACGTTAGTTCGTACAATGATACGGAAAACCACGCGCTTGTTCAGCCACGCTTCAGAGCATTGTTTTAAGTAAGAGATGGAACTGTTGCCAGGTCATAGAATACATCTTTTACAACTTTCTGAGACTGACTGACAGATTTAGCAGCACTTTTATATTCACTTCAAGGTTTATTTTAAGTATTAATATTAAGATGTTCAGTCTTAGTCTCATCTAAATTTCAAATAAGTGATGGAAACCTAATGGAAAATTTTTGATTTTCTTCCTAAATTGTTACATATATTTTTTACTCAATGTCACATCTGGATAAGGAAAAAGAGTTAAAATTGGTGTTTTACCTTGTTTTTGGGACTGAAATAAAACAGGAAAATATTCAAGTGTAAATAACATTTGAGACGGTTGAGTCACTCAACATTATTCAATATTTTGGTTTTGTTAGGAATGTTGTAATGGACTGAACTTGTAACTGAAATATATTGTTTTCTTGGAAGAAATGATGAAATGATTTATTTTTGGTGTATTGTATATGTTTGAAGCCGTTGATGATATACCTACTTTCTATTGAAGGATATGGAAGAAAAATACATTTGATATTTTAATAGTTATTATTGCTACTGACTGACTTATGAGATGATGACTAATAGAAAAAAGGACAAAAAGAAGAATGAAATGAAAGAAGAATGAAAGAAGTATGGAAAAAAGACATTAGGAAAAGGGCAGAATAATGTTATTGGTGTGTTCAACATTTTGATTTCTCTCTTTATTTAGGAGGAACACTGGCTATATACTTTTGTATAGCAACAGTTATTCGAGTACCTATTGAAGTTATACATAACACTTTCAAAAGAAGGAAAAACATTTTTTGGGCTGTGAGACGGTTTGGACTCAATCTTACCAGATTGGTCGGTCAAGGCAAATTGTAAATAAAATTGGGAAGCCATGCACCGCATTCAAAGATTACATACTTTACTTTCGATTGAAATACTGACAGATGAAGAAACATTAAGGAAAACAACAAACCGAAGGGGGAACATAAAGGATATATTATGAAGAAAGCGCAGAATTACTTATTTTCGTTTTTGTGAAAATAACTTTTGGGTAAGATTTTATCACGAGTTATGAAATAACATTAGATCTCGTAACTCATTATACAATGATTTGCTTTGTAATGTTCTATTCTAGATGTTTTGTGTTTATCGTCAACGTTTTGAACTGTTGTTGTTTTTAGCTTCTTTCCTCTTTCAATTTGTTTATTTTGATTTCCTATTTTAATATCACCTTGTTGTTATTTGTATTATATCGTGCTAAATATTCAATGGTATTTGTGTGATTAACATTGATATCTATAATTTTGGCGTCAAATTAGCATACAGCTTTCAAAAAGTTCTTTTTTATATGCGGTTGCACTGATGAAATATTATAAGAAGACCTGTGAAATTTCTATGTCTCTTGTCTCCCAATTTCATCATTTCTATCATCATTCAACATGTTTTATATGAATGTTTTGCTAGTGGAGACACACGGTAAGGGTTATTTTATTGTTCGAACAACTTTCTGATTCTGCCCTGCTAGGTCTTTCCAATATTTGAAATCATAGTTATGACTTGCACCCGCTTCTACAAATACCATAGAATAACCGAGAATATCCTGATATTCTTTCTAGCTATTTGTTAATTCGGGTGTAAGTCCTAGTTATAAAAGTAGTCGCGGGTTGTCTCGGCGCTTTTCTGGTTGTCACCACTATTGATTCTATCTTTCCGGAGTTGTGGTGAGGAAGTGTAGTAGGTACAATTTGTAACTAATTATGGTTTTTGTATTCGATTTGTTCCATCTTTTTGAGATTATCTTCCTTCGCAATTAAATCAATAATATTTAAAGCTTTGCCCCAGTTTGACACTTCAGCCCTAGATAATAAAAAAATAACATCCAATGCCATATCATTGTCATTAGAAATTAGATGTTTATTTGTATAAGGGACATTGCCCTCTTGTTATTGTTGTGCTAATAGATAGACATTGAAAGAGTAACCTGTTCCTTTACCAGATGGAGCAACTTCATCATTATTGATATCAGGTATGTCTTTGATGCTACCTTATTGTAAGTTTGTAACCTGTTCAAGCTCATCAGCATACTTACTGTTATTTAAATGTTGGTCTTTATATTTTTTCTGTGTGTTACTTCTTGATTGAATTCCTCAATAACTTGCTCTTCTATTCTGATTTCTTTTATATAACTATTTTGATACTTACGTAGGAGCTCTTGCCTAAATAATATTGGCCACTCGGGTCGATTTTTAGGCAGCCTAGGTTGATCCGTGTATGGGACTCGCTGTAAATTCTAAGACTTTGACATTCGTTACAGGTAGTCAGTGGCCCGAAAGTCTGGCAGCCAGTTTTAGTAAGGGCCATCGTGGCCAGTACTAACTGGTTTGTGGAGGACAGACACTCAGTTGCTCCATATAAATGCTGGTACTCATGTGCACCCGGCTAGACATTGTTGTGAAACGACTAGGCAGATGATGATGATAATTTTATACTTAAATTTTAACTTAGTTTTAAATTTGGAAAGTACCGTTATCCCAACTTAACTTAAGCCAAGAAATCCCAGAAGTTAGTTTACAACTACCATAAATCTACTTTTTCTGAGAAAAGACCATTTTTATATTTCATTACCTGATGCTCTTATATACTACTATCAGCTTTACTGTTAGTGTCTTAAAGGTCATAATCGTTTAAAACGTTGCCATTACTGATAACGTCGGTTTCTTCTTGTAATTTCTATTGTTTTATGGTGTCTATTGTTTTGTTCTGAGCTCCATAGAAATGGGCCTGGTACCTTTTATTGGTGGTATTGGTTATTTTATGGCCACTGATAAGAATAGTGGTGCCAGTAGCACTTTCACTTTTTGGGATTATGGGTTTTTCGGGAAAATAAACACATGGTGATTCTTTAGAATTTTTGTTTATTTTTTAAAACTTTATTATTCTTTTATATATAGCAGTCTGTACATTAATGACTGTTTACTTGAAAAGTACAGTGGTAGTGCAATAAACTGTATACAGCTGTCGATGTTGTGCACTTAGGTACATTTACTTACGCTAGTCATGTAAATGTGTTTACTAAATTAAATATTATTTTTATTACAGTTACATTCTCATTGTTATACATAACGATTTTTACGAATGAGTATTCAAAATGAATAAAGTCCAGATATAGTTAAATACATTGTGGATTTAATATTTATGAATCGATTGGTGTCATTAAATTAATTGTCAATCCATTGTGTGACGAACTTATTAGACATATTATTATGTCAAAATATACAATTATCTACATACTAACAAATTTTTATTTGGTTACATTTGAAAAAACATTATGTATTATGAAATGGTAATTTTGGTATTATCATGGAAGCTATTTCAACCACTACAAATGTTCAGTAATATGCTCAGATCTATTAACTGTAAAGTACTTTACAGACTCTACTTACAAAAAGTGTTTATAATTGATTAAAACAAAACTAGTACCATAATCAGATTTTGTAGACAATAATAATAACATTAAATTAAAAAGGAATTTAAACGTGGTAATGTGACTGACCGAAAAGGTGGCACTATGAAGGTGATGCCTACACTAATATGTATTCAGCAGTAGATTATGGTTAGTAAATACAATAATGTACGAATAAATAGTTTAAGTTGAATAAAAACTATTAAGTAGAAAATTATGAAAACAAAACTTATCTTTTTTTTGTATCTTTTCTGAGGTCAGATAGAAAATAATGTTGCCAGATATCTTGCCAAAAACTGGCGTAAAGTCCATTTCACGAAAGAAGTCCCGCAGACGCAGCGCTGTATTCGCGGGACATAATGTTGCTATCTCTCTCTCTCTCGCCATATCTCCCCATCTGTCAAATTTAGTTCCACAATTGTCCGCGGGACTTCTTTCGTGAAATGGACTTTAGCTGCCTTCTACTCCAGTTTTTTAAATTTAATATTCAGCACACAGACTGAAATGATTTCGGAAGTACCTAATATCGTTTAATTGCATTTGTGGAGTAAACTGTGAATATAAGTTAGTTATATATAAATTAATTACGAAATTAAAATTGCTACCAAAACACATACCTTAACTCCCAAGCAGGTTTCAAATACGATGGTCCAGTTATACGTATATTTGAAAATCCCCCTGAACCGTCAGACGGGCGAGCATACAAGTAAATCGCAGATCGCAGATAGGTTAGGTCTATTCTGCATTCAGACTACAAAACTGTCAGAGCGTGAAACGGTTCGCGCCGACTGGTGTCGACGCCATTTTGCTCCAGTTTCAATTTAATGAATCCCGGTTTGGAGTCCGTGGAGTTAAATGTGGGAATCCCTCGGAAACCCGCGATAATCTTTACTTGCCCCGATCCAGTTAAAATTATTCTGTATAGAGCGGAAGGAGGTTTACGAATAATATTGCGTTTAGAAGATTTTGGGTAGGTTAAGTGTACGTTTCGAAAATTTGTAGGTATAGGTTATATTAGATCTTTGATGAAACAATAAACGTTGTTTTACAATACGGTAACAGTATCAGCCATAGGTATAAGTGAAAGGTGAACTTAAAATAACAACAGAAAACAATAAAAGCATTTAAATAAAAAGTAACTGCAATCAATTTATTAATTCCAGCGCTAGGTGACATCAATTCACATTTCATTAAAAGAATCAACGCTCGAATACTACAAAATCGCACTCTCCTACAAATGAAAACCACTAGAGGCTTACGCGTCGCGAGTCATTCAATAATTGCCGGAGTAACGCTTGTGCTAAATAAAAAAGTGCTCATCAAACTCCCTGAGCTTCGTAATTGGCGCGAGGTGTCGCTAATGACAGTTGCGAGTGCCGCTGCAAATTAATAATTATCGCGCATGGCAACACCGAGCGCGCGCCGCAATATGGCCGCCGCGCATTGTTGGCGGGAACTCGTCATTTTAATTTTCGATTATCAATTTGTACCGTATCACACAATTATAGTTTAATTGTTTAACTAACAATGCTTTACGATGCGGTTTGTGATTTTTGTCGGGTATCATTGCATTACGTTATTTTTGTTTGGTAATGTCATATTTGCGTGAAATTCTTTGTCATTTTGCAGAAGCATTAAATTTGATTTTACATGCATACATAATTTGCTACAATAACAAAATAACAGTTAATTAGTGGGTATCTGCCTTGTTAATTGGCAACCCCAGTCATTTGCTGTAGCTATTGATGCCTGGAAAATGGATGAGAAGCTAAGTCAATTATCCCGTGTTTGGAAATAAAAGAGTTGAACCGTCTAGACTTAATCCCGATAGCTGGTCGTTTTAATATTCTGTCAACAATTTATCTCCACGTTTGTTTTTCTTTACGGATCGATTCATTCTCTAAAGACATCAACTACAGATGAAGATTCAAACCAGTACAGTTTTAAGACGACAATGTTAGAAATCCGTAATCCATTTCCATGTCCTATAAATTCAAGCCAATCAATCCTTCCGCAAACCAGCAGAATATTCTCGTGCCGGCTATGCATCACAAGTCGGAATCCAAGGCTCGTACGTCATTATGAAAGCCCAATATTAGGCAGGACAGTCTGGACACAAACAAGACCGCACACGTAAGAGGGGGCTATCATCTCTCCTGAGAAGTAGGGGGATGGGCGAGGGGGGGGCATAGAGATATTGAAATCGAGAGAATTGTACGAATATAGATATTGCAGGTGATTGTTTAGATGTGGCTCGTTTTAAGAATTTGTGGTGGAGGGAATCTTGTACAAGTGAATGCGAGATTTCTGAATATTTGGTGTGGAGTAAGAATTTAATTAGCAAATGCTTGCACAGTGACAATGATTTTACACTCATATTTTTCGATATTTTAGAAAAAAATACTGTTAAGTTACTTTCAGATTTATCCCTTATTCCCTTGAAGAAATATCTCTTAATAAACACTAAACAAATACAGACACTTTTACTGCAACACAATTCTAATTAGTTTTCTGTACACTTATTCTACCTCAGCTACCTTCTATAACACTACACTATAATACAAAAATATACATATCCAACCAAACATTAAGAATAATAATTCATCAAGAACCTCCGTCTGCCTCAACGTCGACACTATCAACATTTTAATACCTCACCGTCATACTTGAATAGGCCTAGTACATATCTGCGTCCAGTGGGGTGGGCCTCTGAGCCCAACGGGGGAGGGTCCACTTCCGGCCGCTGTCTCCGTCTCATCAGGCCTATCTTGGACGAGCCGGCCGCAAATTAAATAGTAACGTTCTCCCGGCCATTCGTGCGTGAGTACCCAGCCTTATACAGCGTGTATTAGAGAGATATGGTCATGTTTAATAGTTCTACCCCTTCGTTCGTGTCGATGGTATGACTTATTAGATTTCTTGGATTCATTAAAGTGGGTGTGTAGTAGATGTAGAGGAAGACCAAAGAAACGATGGATGGACTGTATTAACTCATCTTAGGCAGAATTTAAAGACGCAATTAAAAGCCATTGTGTCTCGCGTAGATTTACGTTCCGGCGGCACACGAAGGGTTAAGAATGATATTGTAAGAAAGGAGGTGTCTCATGAGATGACGAGAAACAGAGGGGTATGGAAGAGGAAGTATGCCAATGATGGTACCTGTAGCATTAAGTAATTTAAAGGTACGATACAGAAAAACAAACTCAACGACATTCTCAATAGGAAAATAATCAGCTGTTTAATACATTTAAGTATTGTATTGTATGGGACAGCTGATAATTTTCTATCTATGGAGAATTTTATTAATTTTTATTTTTTTTGCCTCGTTGGTGCCATTGTATACTATGACCACACGTTCATGATACATGCTGTACATAGCCGTATTCAGTAACTATCGGTTAGGTATTGAAATATAGTTCTAGATTAGTTCGTAGTATTGATGTCGACACTCGAAGTTGTGGATACAGAATGTGTTCGCTATATTTATAACTTATATTGAGTGGGAGTTTATGAATTTTAGAATTTAGTTTTAAATTAGTTTTGAAGGTGTTTCAGTTACTCTGGAAACAGTTGAGTATTGTGATAGCTTAGGAAAATGGTATACACGTTATGGCAAAAAAATATTGTAAATGGTATTAAATTATGACAAAACCAATTTGTGCACACGCTTGTATGAAGAGTTACTTAAACTGATTACTTATAGAAATCAATAAACATAAAGGTAAGGTATTAAGTCTAAATATTTTCTATAAGATTGACATGTGTACAAAAAATAACACATAAAATCTTCATCATAATACAAATTCCAATCGAACGTCAGTAATAACATTATAATCTAACTAAATTAACTTAAACATCTAACAACTCAAGCCAATAGACATACGAAGCCTAATTTATCTAATTTTACATTCAGAAATAAAGTACTCATACACACACATCAATCATAAGAACAAAATTGGACATCGGCGATATTATTTTAATAAAATTATTATAAAGAAGAAAGTTAATTTGTATGGCGGACCTCTGACACTGGCAATTACATACATTGTCGGTTTTTTAGTGAAATTACAAATGGCTGACTGCAAACATCTCTGTTTGTTGATACTCGATACTGATGCCCTAAAAATTGAAGCTGATTTGCTGAATCATCCGATACTGGGGATCTAAAATGGCCACTTTAGCAGATCACAATATGAATTGCGTTAGAAAGCGTAAAATGGACCTTACATGATGGAAACTGGGTCTGTAACCATTTAGGAAAATAGATCATAATAGGAAAATAATATGAATTGCGTTAAAATTCGTAAAATTTTCGCAGACGCAGTTACTATTATGAAACTTCTATTTTACGCTTTTTAACGCAATTCATATAATGATCTGCTAAAGTGGCCATTTTAGACCCCCTGATCTTTTTGTTTTGCTAAAAATGTGAACGCGATACTGCTTTGTGGGTCTAGTGATCGCAGCCAAGCTTACAGCTTACTGATGTCAGATAGGCACTCGATCCTAATAAAATAGGTACTGGAATTCAGAAGCATCCAGTTAGACTGGAAGCCGACCCCAGCATAGTTGGGAAAAGGCTAGACAGATGATGATGGTCTAGTCTTTGCAATGCACAAGGTGTACCTAAGTGTAACTGCTGAACTTGAAGTTTTAGGTATTATATTCCTAATCGAGAAAAGTTTTATTGTGTTTTTTTTTTATCAAGAAATTCGTAGTAGTAGCCACGGGGTTTGAATTCGGGCACTTTTAATGGCTTGCACATAACAGGCATTCTTTAATCACTTTTTTTACAAAAAGATATAATGTACCAACACACATTAAAATCGTAGTTAATTAAAATACCTATTAAAATAAAACATTTAGGTATATCGAGTCAATTCCAATAATTTCACATACGATTTTGATTTCATATTCTAAGTAATTTGAATCAAATCAAATCATTTATTTCTATTACATGGGTAATGGGCACATAAATGTTCTGTTATAAAAACAGCAAAAAAACAGAAATACGAATAATATAATTAAAATTAAACTAACTTTTGCCCGCGGTTTTACATCAGTGTAAGTAGGAAATTATACCCACGAGAACATACTAAATACCTACCACCAAGAACCAGACTTAAATATGTATATCTAATGTCCAACAACGCATTTTTTATGTTAAGTAGCTGACCTGACATAATATTTTTTTGAATTCCAAACAGTTTATTTTATAGCTTTTAATTAATGTAATATGTATTCAATAGATAATAAATTCCAACCAGTAGTTCCTAACATTAACGCGTTCAACTAAACAAACAAACTCATCAGCTTTATAATATTAATTAGTAATGTTAATATGAGCTTTACTACTAATCACATTTTCTGCGAATCGATCACACTGTTTACGTTTTTCATAGAATTAAATGTCCAAGTATTTTCCATTAGGTACACGCAGGTACATAAGCTACTTTTCACAGGGTAGAAGGGATTTCGACAAATAAATGATTAAAATAGAAATAACAAACAAAATAGCGGTTTCCTACGAAAACGCAATACCTACTACTACGGTCAAAATGATTTAAAATTTTCTTTAAAGGGTGTTCAGAATGATGTTCTTATGGTAACCGTTTGTCGGTCGATGTTACCTCCACCCTGTACGCTTACCATTATTTTAATAAGCACATCCCTAATCCTTGATGAACCACAGTGTAATCACTGTAAGCCCAAACTATTTAGGTTATTATTATATTTATTTACTACCAAAATAGGTTTTGTCTAAAATATAAAATCTTATGTAAGGAGCGTTATACTTATAACTATGCCATTCCCGTTAATATCCATTTTACATGCTCCGAAAGATTGGAATTTTTAGAACATATTGTAATGGACATGATCTTGTGTCTGATATGCCTAAAGAAACATTAGTAGCGAATGTTTCTGGACAACGATTAAATTTATCAAACGTCATCATTTCAGCCAAAAGACGTCCACTGCTGGACATAGGCATATCAAACGTATTGATTACTAAAAGATTGCAGTTCGCTCTAAAGGAGAAAATGATAAGTAATAAATCTAAAGAAGAAAGAGAAAACATATCAAATGAAAACTTAGATTTTACAGTAAATGTTATCCTGAATAAACTTCCTAGTCTCTTAACCTATAGTATCACATTTTTATTGTGTGCAATGCATGAGTACCTAATTAGTATATCATTCCAATAAGAAAAACACAATTGGAAACTAATCGGAATGTACAGCTGTAAAGCCGTCGGCAAACGAGTCAAGTATGAAAGATCTACTCTCAAATACCTATTGCAATTTTAAACAGTTAGAAAATATTCACGTAACCTTCAAATAGACCTGAACACATGTAGATATCAGAATTAGTATTACACACAAACACTTTGTTACTTAGTCTAAAACAGTCCGTTGTATACACACTGAAGCGGCACGCCTATATACATACACAAGTATAGATAGGTACGTCAGTCAGCTGGCAGGCGGGAACCTCTCACTCGGCGGTGGCACGTCACACGACCGTGCGCGCGCACAGCACAGCACGACGAGCACGAAACACACAGCACAGCAAACAAATTTCCGCGAGGAAAACACTCGTTTTCCGCCACTGAACGTGCGAGCGACGCGCTCCCAATGCCCAGACTAAACGCGAGCCGTGAAAAAGCACCGCCACAACGCCGACCGACAATGGAAAGCGGTAAAGAATCATAATAATAACAATGACAACAATGTGAGATGCTATAATAAAGAGCCGCGGCATTGTGCTACGCTCGGCGTTCGTTCGAAGGGTCGCGGGAGATCGATACTCGGCGGATTGTCTACGCTGGCGTGCGTGAGTCTTTGTCGGCCGCGGCGCCCTCCGCTCGGCCATTCATCGACGTCGCAGCGCTAATCAACTGCGATTCTATCGAACACTTTCTGTCGCCGAATTTGAACCTCTTTCGAGCACCTGCGGAGACTAACAATTCGTAGCACGTCTGAATCTTAAATGAGACATACACGTATACTTCTTACTTGGCACACGGTTACATTCTGAGAATGAAAACTAATTCTAAAAGGTTGGTCGGTAAAACCACCAAGCGACATTCAGATTGAATATCAATACATCCAATTTGGACTAAAAACACCTATTACAAAAAAAAAGCAAAACGATATTGCAACAACAGCAAAACTGTGATCGTTAAAAAAATTTACAAGATCCATCTAAATTCTGAACACGTTTCGTCAAAACGAAAAAACAAATGAAGCTCCGCAGCTGGTGTGTCGATGGTCGAAGCAATCAACAAAATTTCGCCAAGCGAAGGTGTGAAGTGGTGACGGCGGCATCGTCGATAAAACATCCAAGTTTAATGTAATAATCCGTCGATCGGGCGTTATCATTAGTTCGATCGCCAACCTCCCGCGGGCCCGCAGATTGCCTTCCAACACACTCTTATTGTGGATATTACTTATTTAAAAGATGGTGCAGGAGAATCGTGACCAGAGCCGAGTACTTCAAATTATCGACGGGTCATTCTCAGTTTTTGTATGTTATTTTTAATTTGATGGCTTTTGACGTTAACCGTTTTGTTGGTAACAGTTAGTTTAGCAATGAAGATGTGCTTGTAATTTTGCACAAAAATATTTTCCTATTTAGTAACATTTGATGACATGCTTTGCCGTGGCCGACGTGGAAATCTCTAAATAGACTCCGAACCCAGGTCGGCCGCAGCAAAGACAATCTCTTCAGATGGGGGTTCATAGACGGCTCAGACCTCAAGTGTGTATGCGGCGTTTCTCCACAGATAATGTCCCACCTTCCATCTTGCGCTGCATGACCTGACACCTGTACCCTTGACGACCTTATGACTGCATCAGCGAGTGGAGTTCGCATAGCTGAATTTTGGGCCAAAACGATTTAACAGAAATTTGCCATCGACACGCTAAGAAGAAGAAGATGACATTGACCTCTTATTTAATGGGCAAACTGATTGCTTCATTAATATTGGCTAATTAGAATAATGATATTGATATCTAAAGTATAATCCATAGAGATGTAATGGGCGGCTCGGTTTAATTGGTGCGGTACCGCGCAGGCGCAGAGAGAGCCCCCGCGGCGCGCGTCGATCACCGGCCGCCGATGCGTGCGCGCACCGCAATTAAACTCCCTATCGCAACATCGGACTAATCCAATTATGTAACCATCTAACCCCATTGCATTTGTCTTAGATTGATAATTGACTGATACTCGAGATAATGACAATAACTCTGATTTAGATTTTATTGTGACGAATGTTTTAGGACCATAGCAGACACGACGACATTTTCATGTCATCGGTGATATTTGACATCGTCGATCAGCAGCCGAATGTAAAGAGATGCTAAACCTGCTGTGGGTCCTATCAACAAGGCATACGATTTCTTTTAAACCTGCAAATCGATTTCAAATAAACCTCTTTTCTTTTAAACTTTATCCAAACTCAATTTAGTTTAGCAATCCGCATCGTTAATCAAATAGAGCCACTATTTTAAAATTTCGCAACATGGAGATCGTATCAAGAATGTTGGGATAAAAACATAGGTCCAACGGTTAATGTAATAACAAAGACAGTAATTATATCGATGCGTATGTGAGCCAATCAGTTTAATTGACTTGAGTTGCCGCGGACGTATTTGTCAAATGTGATCGTTTCGACATAAGCTATCAGGCCAACGGGCCATCAGTCTCAAGCAACAGTGCCGCGGATTCTTGTGATGTTAATGTTAATACTAAACTTGATTGATGATTAAAATAACGCAATCTTGACCGGTTATGTGACGTCCACTCCATGTTCAATAACTGAGACAAGATTGCAGCAAAAATAGATTTATTAACTACACATGTTAATGATGGGACTCTCGAAATTTGAAATTATAACCGTTAATTCTAAGCAGCCATTTTTAATTAAACACGATGACTAAGTGCAGGGATCCATCACAGTCGGCACTCGATGCCGATCTATTATTAATTATTATTTTGATCGATCACGCTCCGTGTTATTTCATTAGGATCCGATGTTAAGTTTTTCTTAGCGTTATTAATTATACCAACCATGATACTTCTTGGGGAATCTCGGTTATATTCGGCCAGGTGTTCCGATTTAGTTTTTGATGTTACGAAATATATCCTAACTTTTTCGTTCATTTTATATTTTTAGGTTTACGAGAATTATTAATATCCCACGAAAGAATACTTACTGGTAAAATTGCCAACATATATTATGAGAACAAAATCTCCGGAGCACTTCAGGTAATTTTTTCTCGGATTACCGAATACGAGATTGCGATATTTCTGCCGAAATTAGAGGTGAGTTTATCCCTCAACGAGTAATTCGTTCCCGGCCCGTAAAGGAACATTATCCTTACGGCCCAACGACTTTTCGCAGAAATCAATAATCCCAGGCTTTTTTAAAGATATTCTAGCAGAAACAAATATATTTCTATGTTCGTTGAAAGCCGGAGTCAAAGAGGCCGCGGATTAGTTCACTATTTTTTGTTGTGTGTGTAAAATTTGAAACGTTTCTCGATTAACGAGAGATTTAGCGCGTCCTGATACTTTCGGAGTTTCGACGAACAAAGGGCTTCCGGGGACTGTACCCTCAAAGTATTGCGTGTGGGGATAAGCAGTTGAGATCAAGTTATTCACAGAAATCGTTGTGTTCCGTTTTTATCTTAGATTATGGTACTTATGTAAAAGCACGAACGATTAAACATTGGTTCCGTGAAGTACTTGTTTTAAAAATAATCTTGAGACAGGAGGTAACTTCGGGGTGAGCTGTTGACTATTTGAAAGTGCTATCTGAACGAGGATTAGCAGGTACACACGGCTACACATCAAGCTATACAAAACCAGTTAATCTTGGCCTCACTTTACTAGATCTTTTCGCACAATGAACGATCAGATTATACTGGTTTTGTATAGCTTGATGTGTACCCGTGTGTACGTACAATCCTTACGTTTAAGGCTGTTGTCTAAGCCTCCAAAGCTTAACTTGCCATAAGCAGTTTTCCGATTAAAACTTGCAACAACAGTACAGTTTTAAATAAACTAAAATACATAATTTAATAATGTTTCTGTTTAGAAATACATACTACACATCCATACATAAGCTATCGCCTTTTTTCCATGCGTTAAGGCAGAAACCACAAAATGCCACCTGCTACGATCCTCGTCGACGTTCAGACAATAACTGGTAATATAGTCAAAGTCAAAGTCAAAGCATTTATTTCAAGTAGGCCGTTACAGGCACTTTTGAATAGTCGAATTAAACTAACTGCAGCACTCAGAGATATCCAACGATTACTCAAGCCGCC
This sequence comes from Diarsia dahlii, assembly GCA_949775195.1. NCBI lineage: Eukaryota > Metazoa > Arthropoda > Insecta > Lepidoptera > Noctuidae > Diarsia > Diarsia dahlii. The sequence goes on from OX459193.1 coordinate 17,436,163, forward strand.
ACCCAGCAAAGGCCTGACATACTTTTGTATGACAAAACTGCCAAAAACCTTTACCAAGCGACGTCCCAAGCAACCACTGAAGCTCTCCGAGTGCGGCAGTAAACTACTGAAGCTAAATAAACTAAGCTACAGTCCCAGTATATTCACACCGGTCAATAATTACATACCAGTTCATGTAATTTTGTCATCCAAAGTATATTAACATCTCATGGCGTCGCTGAGGAGTTTCCTAGATTAGTTAGTTTATCGCTAACCTAGGTGGCAGTGATTCGCGTGGTAGATTATTTATTGCTCATACCACAGGATACACCAAACAAAGTTTACAAGAACAACAGCTTCAACAGAAGCATTACCTGAAATCCTTTCCAAGAACCAAAAACCTACCACCATTAGCGAATGCAATCAAAATACCATAGCGGAAGGAATATTCTGACTACAGTCCAACACCTACGTGAGGTCAGCACATTTGGCGGAGCGATCACGGCATGATACCGGCGAGATATTGATCGTATCGCGGTGACGAAGCGCTATCGGCAACTCTGAATACTCCGAGCACTGTCCAGCTGAAGAAAGGGAATGCTATGCTATAACGTGTCGTTATTTGGTTTAGTTTTTATTGTTACATTTTTGAAGTGTGATATCATCTTTGAAATAGAAAGTTTCCAGATTAAGTGGTGATTGGTCATCTGTAATTGTAATGCTTAGTTAGAGTTATTGGGGTTCTGTTATCTTTGTGTTTATATTTATATTTGTAGTAGGAAATTAAGTGGATTTGCAAAAGACAGCTGTTTATGGATCTGGACCTGTTGATTAGAAACTTCTTGTTAAGTGCCTGCTTAGTGAGTCTAAACTTCATCGCGACTATGCCGTTGATTTGTCAAGTGAAGTTGGTTTAAATTGTCCATATTTTATCGTTCTTCGTATTAATTGTTCTTGTTAGCAATCGAATTCCGTTGATGGCAGTTGTCATGGGTAGTTTCAACTTTACTTTCAGCCACTACCACGCTGGTTGGCTTCCATTACGGCTCAGATCTACCACCCCTACCACGGACCTACTTCTACACTACAGTCTAGACTTCTAGAGGGTGTATATGACAATAAACAACTTTGCAATAGGAATCTATGAGTCACCAAGTAGGTAAGCATAATCATACAAATGTTTATTGTCTGTCGGTTTCACATAACTGACCACACCTCTCAAAGACTTCTACACAGAAATATGAACGTCAACATCAAACATACCTCACCCATCGATTCATGTTACCGAATGGAAAGAATTCGGAGTATTTGTAACGATAACTATCTTTTGAGCTACCTGCCACTAATCGTATCGGGAATTTAACTATACTTTCGGTCATCAATTTCGACGTAATTTTTTGCGAAGCGTGAGAAAGGATTTTTTTTAGTTTAGGGTAGGTAATTATGAGCGATTTCCGTGTGAGTTATGTATTAGTTACTACATTCAACTTTGTCATTTTCTCTTTCTAGTGAAACCTAGTATCTATAATTATGTAAATGAGGAAACTGAATTTGTTTGGAAGCAGTTACACTCAGCATCGTTGAATCTGCCAAAGTTCTAAAGGGTCTTCTAGTATTAGCGTTAACATAAAGGTAACATTGGAAAGCTGATGAATAATCTATGAACCTTTTAACGACACCCATTGTCGGAACAGGGTGGTCTATTTTTGAGCTTCAAACAAAAAGCATTAGCATACACTTACTACTACTATAATGTTCCAACTGCTGGGAAACATACCTCCTCGTTATTATAGGGAATGGGCTACAATTCACCACGTGGGCCCAGTGCGGGTTGGTAGATGTCAATTGTCTTCGAATTCTGGTTCTAGGACATGCCGGTTTCCTGACAATATTTTCCTTCATCGTTTTGAGAGCAGTGGTGATCAAATAAATTGCACAAAGTAATGGACCTGTATGGATTCGAACCCACGACTATCACCTTGTAAGTCGGGGCAGCCACCGCTTGACCACCGCTGTTCTAAAACAGGCACTTGATCAGATTCTAACCAAACATAAGAAATAATCTCTGTTTCCTTTAGGTAAGTAAGAAGAATACAATATGTAGCAGCAAAGTTGATACATGTTATTAGTGCTTACAGTTTGTTATGCTGCTGCCAGTTACAAACAAACAACCAATTAATTAATTATAGTTAATTAAGTAATTAACCTAGAAACGACAAATGTCATGTAGTAGGTTCTTATGACGGCTTTCAGAATAAAGACGTTGGATAAAAGGGTTCTATTCGACTTTGATTCCGGGAAATAAAGTCGATGAGAAAATTAGCATGCCAATAGAATAGACGGTAAGATAGTAAACGAATCTTCAGTATACTCTTGTTTCATCGTATATATCTTCGCGTCAGGCATGATCAAGGTTAAGAGCAGGTCCTTAATGCAATAATAATAATAAAGCATTGCTAAAGCATGTAAAGTTTAAAACTAAAATCTGAAGTGCTAATGATTATGATACAAATAGTTTTCAGGAGTTTCACAAGCCAACTTTACCAAATAACATTAGCGGTGGAACGATCCTATATACTTCAATTTACTTAATGCTTTACTTTTTAGGCGAAAATCCATTACCAGGTACATAGGTACCCTTCTAAATCAAAGTGACAGGTAAGCAAATAGAACAAAACTCACATCTTCTAGGAATCCAAAGTCCTTTGCCCCATAAATCATTGCAGTCCTGACAAATGGATTCTACGGCGTTTTTTTCTCTCACTCATTTGTTAATAGGGCAGGGAATGTTTCGGAAAACCAATAAAATGTGCCCCGTCATATACCTGTCCATCCAGACAGCGTGGCTTTTGTTCCTTTGCCGAGGTTTTTTTTTTAATTTTCGACGGCCCCGACTCCAATGTGAGAGACTGGAGTCACGGATACTTCGTAATTGTACTTACGTATCGTAATAAAGTTATTAAAACTAACTTTCGAGTTTATTATCGTCATTATGGTGTGCCGGCTTTAATTGACGCTATTAAATTGTCGAATGATTTGTTCACTTTACTTTTTTGGGTGGGATTTAATTTTAAATACTTTACATATTAGGTATGTCCATACGTAAACTTACGCTATTTTCCCGAAACCACAGAAAGCCACCTGCTAAATACTTTTTATCATTTTGGATCGATCTGAAAATCAACGCTCACCTTAATTGCATTGTAATGTATCAGACAGATTCTAATCTCACCTGCAACATCTACATAATAATTCAATTATTTATTCAAGTAATAAAAACTCATGAATGAATGGACAACTCAAACTTGATGTCACCGAATCCTTTTGTGTGGTTCCAAAATCAATTTTCAATTTTAACCGTTCCAGGATACAGTTTAAAATCATTCGCTTCATCTCAAAGATCGTTGCGTCCAAAATTCGCGACTAACCTATTTTTGTGAATGGACATATTTTTTGTACTGCCGCGTCGTATACAAAGGGCTCCTTAGACCTTCGAGCTATTTTGCGCATGTGAAAGAGCTTCCATTCTCTCCGCCCTCAAGGATTGGAGCAAAAATAATTGTCATTTCCTGCGGCTCTGAGACATAAAATTATATGTATAGTGTTATAAGAACTGCATGCAGGGACATATCGTGTCGCGATCCTCCAATACTTTCTCGATGATTGCTTGCGACTTTAATAGACTTTAAACGATTGCTTGAGGTGTAATGCGACTTGTTCTGTGTACATTGTCATTACATAACAACTGATGTCATTGATTGATAAAGACATAATTATTTATTTCGCTGTAGTACTGTAATGTAGGATGTTAATATCGTGGTTCTGTAATGTTGAACGTTTAAATCGAGATATGAAAGTAATTTAATTACGTTCGAGGTCCGATTTCAGGAGTGAATGTTGACGAGCTGATATTATGGTAATGAAACAATCAGCTTGGCATACATTAAATTTAATTTAATTGAATACAAAATTTGAAAAACATTAATTTACTAGTATTTTCACAGGTATTTTGTTCCTGGTGAGATATAATGATGGCTAAGTTCTGTTACAGACACTTACTCAAATTGATATATTTGAAGATAATATGTAATATAATTTCTGTGGAAAATAGTCCATCTCTTTTCTTGTGACCACAGTGAATCAAAATGATCAACTAATGTAAAAGTTAAAAAAATACACAGATCTTTAGATGGTTCATTATAAGAGTGCATGCGTAGATGTATCTATATCGCAATTTCAAGATTTAAGAACAACACCAAATACGAATACCTAATTATCGGGGAAAATCGAATCACAAATTATCCTCTACCGAACAAATCGATACAAAACACAACATATCGACACAGTTCGTAATCGACACCCACTAATAACCGATGTCGCTTGTCAAACTATGAAATAGAGTGCGCGTGCGAGTAATCATGGAGCAAACGACAACTTTTGGGTCAATGTGGGCAAAATTACGCAAAAACTCCATCCAGACGAAAAACATCCTTATTCCTTTGAATTTGCAAGTTTTTCATGTGCAAAGTTATGTTGGCAAGTTGCCAAGTAGTGGAGGGTAGGTGGAGGTCACAACGTTAATGGGTGGCTGTGACAGGTAACGTGAGATGGTAGACAAAGTGCATCGCAGATGACGCGCGGAGGAGATGGAGGTTAATGATATATCTACGTGTGTCGGTGTGTTACATGCCGAACAAGTTTGTGTTAATTGAGTTTTGTGAGTTCGCTTTGCGCATCTCAATACCTCACCAATCTGACCCAGATTGGTGAGGTATTGAGATGTGTTATTAAAAGTTAGATGCTTTAGTGTGGTTGGGAGTTTTGAGAAAAACTAAAGGAATTGATCATAATGGCTTCAAGAAAACAAAGCGTGACTAGGTACTTGTTTTCTTCGTCAATCTATTTTTTCAACTTACAACTATTATTACAGGTATTCTTAAACCAATGTCGATAGTGTGGCTATCAACTTTTATTCCTATCACGGGCTTACAAAATACTATTCAATATGAGATCATGGCATGAAATTAATCCACCAAACAACACAGAATGTACTCTCAATTAGCTGATTTCCAAATACTACCTACTCTATTTGGCTCAAAACCACTGGAAACAGAAAATACGGTACCTCCATAATTATCTACAAACTGGAAGATCCTGAAAAAATAGGAAATACAATTTTCACTTCCAAAATTTCCAGATTAGGTCTATGAGAATAGTAGATTGGAGATTTAATTTACCAATCGATACATCATCAACAATAAACGAAAATCGTTCCCTAATAATCAACTGAACAATCAATTCCCCCTTAAAAAGAAAAGCCGATAAAATCAAACAAAGGTTCGTAAACAAATCTGACCGTCGATCTGTAGTTTTTAGGCTCTTTTTTCGTCGCAACCCGACGCCTGCCTGCCATTGCCCGCAGGACACCTGTGTAATCCTTTCAAAGCACATAATATGCCCTTAATTCCATTGATAAGGCATGACAACTAACGCTTTTGTACTCCTCCGAGCCTTTTCCCTCCTCAAATGTCCTCAATTAAGGACATACCTTTGTCTTTTGATCGGAGATGACACACTTCTTTAAGCTGGAAACTTTTTTCATCATGTAGGAGTCATGTTTTGAATAGTAACATGATTTAGTAGGTTAACTTATTGTTTTCACGATTTATTGTAAACGGGTGTCAGCGAAAAGGATTTTGTAGTTTTGATAGAAAAGTTTTTCTTGTGAATGGGATGAGGGTTGCTTTTGTATGACATGAAAAAAATACCTATACCGGGTTTTTAATTGAAAACTGTGATTTGAGACATGAATTAAACAGAGCGTAAAATTAGCTTTTTATAATGTGTCGTCTCAAACCTTTTCAATGTCATCTTTGAGAACTGTGCGATTGACAGGATCCCAGCTTCCAGGTTTGGTATTACGTTCGTACTCACGACGACTAATCGAGCTTTGCCTAACCAATATAAGCGGCATCTCTCATTGTGGCGCTAAAGGAGAACTTAAGGTTGATGTTCCAGGGTAGCCCGCGAAATTAAAATTTTCTTAAGTTTTTTTGCAATTTGCAGGCAAGTGATAGGTTGTATGTTGATGAACATTTGATTCGCGGCTGTAAGACGTATGTAGTTACATAATTATAATCATCAAAATCATTAATACAACCCTCCGAGCTCATGAAGGTGTTAAAATGACTTTTTACAAGGTCAAAGTCATTCCGGAATTTCGCGGGCTGGTTGGAGGATTCACCTTAAGTTGAACTGCTGCCTGCATGGTCAAAATCAGAAGATCCTAACGCATATAACTTTTTTGGGTTTGCTCATTAAATAATTTCACAATTTGTCTACTAGCAGTATAACGTCCTTTTTTTGGACGTTGGGAAATCATCAAATCACTCTGGGCAAAGTGGAAGGAAGTGTCAGAATTCTACTGACACAATCACCCTTGTTCCTTCTTAGCCCTTTGTACTCCAGGGCCGCGGTATCTCTTTCGAACACCTGAGCCCCGGAGCAGACCTCCCTGGCAATGTCATTTGAACGTCAAAGAAACCTGTATCCTTTTAAATTCCATCTACTAGTTAAAATCTACGATTTCAGTTCGAATCTCCCGACCACCAGGGGGTCTAAAACGGCCATTTTGGCAGATCATAATATGAATTGCGTTAAAAAGCGTAAAATGGACCTTTCATTATAATAACTGCGTCTGTAACAATTTAGTAAAATACATCTTAGTAGGAAAATAATATGAATTGCGTTAACATTCTTAAAATAGTCACAGACGCAGTTTTATTATGAAAGGTCCATTTTACGCTTTTAAACGCAATTCACATTATGATCTGCAAAAGTGGCCATTTTAGACCCCCAGATCTAAATACGAAAATTAACATTTCACTTATGGATTTAACATTTGATTGGTAACTTGAATGGTCGTGAAACGCCCTCTCGCACTTACATTTATTAGTAATTCGATATACTCCGCCATACTATTTATTTTGCCCCATTGCGATTTGTGAGAACAAATCATATTTGCACTGATTATTGTATTGTTACGTCAGACGTCAGGGGGAAATCGCAGCTTGATTTCGACGATTTGGGAAGTAATTTTATTTTATAAGTAAATTCGTCTTGAGCAAAGAAAAACATAACCTTTTTACCCGACTACGGCGAAGCCAAAAGGAAGGGTAATGATTTTGGCAGTCTATGTATGTATGTATGTATGTGTGTATGTATGTATGTTCCACCGTAGCGCCTAAACTACTGAACGTATTTTAATAAATTAGGTGTCAATAGATTTGTAAGAATAGCCCGGGTGACATAGGCTATATAAATTTTATAAATTCTTTTTATGACGGAATTTAAATGTCAAAAACTTACCTAAAAAAATATTAAATTGAGATAATCATAGCAAATTTGGTATCAAATGAAAGGTCTTGGCGAGCACATTACAAATATGTATTATATTATAGTTTAAGTACACACCAAAATAAAATTCAAATAAAAAAATTAAGTTCGATAATCTAAAACCCGACTACTAACAAAATCGCGGTCTTAAAAGTAGAAAACAAGAAAATAATTCTTGTCTGATATTCTTCGTAGTCGCATACCACCTTGCTAATGGCAATTAGCAGCTGACTTCTGTTTCAATGAGAACGCCATGAAGAAGCATCAGGTATCAGTGGCATGCGACTACGAAGAATATCAGACAAGAATTATTTTCTTGTTTTCTACTTTTAAGACCGCGATTTTGTTAGTAGTCGGGTTTTAGATTTTTGAACTTAATTTTTTTTATTTGTACACAACCTTTTTTTATATCCCACGGCTAATGCTGCAATGCATGTGGCATGCGGCTTCACCCGCGTGAATGTCGGTCAAATTATATTTAAAAAAACTTCGAAAAAGTATCGCGAACAGACGGACGCAGCGGAGGACTTTATTTTATAATATGTAGTGATAACTCTATCTAGGGCAATATTTATCTACTTATAAGCAAAAAAGCAAAATTATTTTTTTTGAAAAAATCAACCAAAAACCGGGTTTAGGTTTGATTGGTGCATGTTCTTAGATAAAAAAAATAAAAGTAAAAAGTTTAAAATAAAATTTTTGAAAAAACCCACGACGGTTAAAAATTAATTGAAAAAAGGATAAAATAACATAAAACACCCGCCTTAAAAAAACCCAAGAATGTCCGTCAGGGGCTGCCATTAAATGAACTAGTTTTGCAATGTCCTTTTTTCAATTAATTTTTAACCGTCGTGGTTTTTTTTAATTTTTTTAATTTTGCTTTTTATTTTAAACTTTTTACTTTTATTTTTATTTTTTTTATCTAAGAACATGCACCAATCAAACCTAAACCCATAACTGAAAACTGCATCAAGATCGGACTTGTTGTTTTGGAGAAAAATGGCAACATTGATTTGCTCAAAAAATGTTTGCTGCAGCGCCCCCTGGTGAGTTGTCACCGTAACACCTATCTAAAAACATGCACCAATCAAACCCGAACCCATAACTGAAAAGTGTTTAGTACAGGTCTTGAAATAAAAGCTTCCAAATATGAGATGGATATTATCAATGTTTATTTCATGAAAGTTATATACAGTTTTTGGTATGTAGAGATGCACTAATTATTATTATATAGAAGGAGTAAAGCAAATTGAAATGGTGAGGAATTTAGACGAATCTAATGTGGTAAATTAAATAACAGAGAAAATTTTAGCAATCGTGTTGTGAAGGATTTCACGTCACTTCAAAACTTAAAAACTATATGGCATCTGACATGCAGCCGACAAGTAAAAAGTATACATATCAAAATTCGGTTTGCTTGTCCGCCCGCATGTAAAGATTTAGTTAAAACAATAAATATCAAATCCTTAGAACTAAGTTACATAAAATAATTATAAACCAATAACACTAGGTATATACACATCACATTTATTTACATACATGTTGCTACACCACAAGTGCATCAAAATCGGACTAGTAGTTTTGGAGAAAAATGGCAACATGTATTTGCACAAACACACAAACAAACAACCTCTCACCCCAAACGCATATAGTGTCTCCGTTCCGTCGTGGGTAAAAATAATACAAAAAATACTAGAATCTGTGGTTCATTTACCCACCTCGAGGCTAACAAATCACATTCTGCACTCCCAGGATACGAACCAAATGAGAGTTCAAATGGGAAACTGTCCATGCAGATGGAAAAAACCAATTTTTTTAAATTGATTGAATGCAGTGTTCTAATCGTTTTTCTCAATAATCATAAAACTTCTACGAGTAATCTATGTATATTTTATGTAGTTTTACATGCAAATTATGTTTCCGCTTACATCAGTTCTGATCTCTTGGCATCATTATATAAACTTTCGTTTGCAATAAACAGCATAAGGTTTTGTAATATTAGTTGCATCCATTTGAATGAGTTGTAAAGTTATTACCTCGTAAATCGGAAACTTCGTTCGTCATTTAATTTTTTTTTTTTTTAATTAAATAAAAGTGAAAAAAGAAACGAAAAACTGAAAATGATTGAGATGGATTGAATTTCTTTATCAACATTATACTATTGAGATTCTGACAATTCGAATAAGAGGCTGAAAGTTTTATTTTTGGATGTTTTTGGCAAATGTGAAGTTAAAAGTATATTAAACAGATTTTTTTTAAATTGCTTTTTTAATCACCCTCTCCGATTTTTCAGGGTTTTGATTTCCTCTCTGTATAACTTCAGGTTCTAAGCAACGTAACTCAGGGAGGCGAAGCAATTACATTTAGACTGGAGCGAAGTTGATGCAGCCAGCCAAATGGAGACTTATTTTTGTGAGGATCAAAGCGATCGCGGCGGCACGTCAGTGACGTCACTTCCGCAAGATGGCGGCAGCGGCGCGATTGTTTGATGTGCGAGTAATGAAGTGTGCCACCTCTCCCCGCTTCCTGGCTGTCGGGGTGTCAAGATACGGGCAATGACAACTCCTGTTTGCATATTAGATGGTACCTTTGCTGTATTTTCATGTGTTCTTTTAAGCTTGCAGAAAGATTTTGGTGTTTTGGTAAAAGAAAAGCTGATTTTAACGACCTCTGTCTGTTTTTCGGATCTCAGCATCATAGTTTACTGCCGGACCTAAAAGTTTGTGAGAAGTTAGAAACATGGCACTCGCTTACAACTTATCAACATAATTCCAACAACAAAGAACGACGACAAATCTCAAAATGCCGAGTTGCCGGGACAACATAAACAAAACAAAACCCAAAAACACGAAATGAAAGCAAAATACAAACCAGACTAAACAAAAATCAACCTAAAATCTGGCACTAGTCGCATTGGCCTTGTATTAATTAACAACTCCCAATCAGTCGTCCCGTGGCAACCTTTATTATTTAGTAGCGCTGTCATCAACGCAAAACGGATTTAAATTCAATTTCATATCGGGAGTCGCATATTGAGTTGTTATATAGAGCATAATCGCGTTACCCAGTCCACTAGTGGGGATTACGTGCTTTTTAATAAAGTCGCCCCGGCAGGGGGTGACACCGGGACATTTTTATACAAAGAGGATTACTTTGGACGCGTTTATCTGAACCTTACAGGGAGACTTAGCCTTCTAAGTGCTTTCAGTGAATGCACACCCGTTTTACGGATACGTTCTACTCGTGTACCTATATAGGTAGGGGTAGGTATGTTTTTGATATTTTGTGTTTTAAAAAATTGAGAATTAGAGGTGAATTTGTGTTTCACACAAATAAGTTAAGAAGTCTTTATTTCTGCAGAGATCCTCTGTCAAGTTGGCCTTTAATGGCATGTATATCCTACTTTGTTTCCACAAAGATCCATAAATTGACTTTCATATGTGACACAATCAGTCTTACTAAGTTCCAATTGAACATCTTGCTCAAACTGCACATCAATAATTGCGTCAATCAGCTCGAATACAGTACGGTATCACAAGAAAGACCATCTCAATATCTACTTAACGTTCGCAAGCAAACCAGCAAATTATCTAGCATGACTCAAGCATCCGTCGATCCCAAGTAATCACTGGCCATCCCAAGATTAGCCTCAATACATCCGACCGAAACAACGTCGCTGCGCAGGAGTTGAATTGAATAACGACGGTGTAACCACACCAACAATGGATGCTGCGAGCCAGCGCCCGACACTTCCAATTATCTCGTTGTATGTGCATTACGTTGCTGGGAACTAATGTTAATGTTCCTGGGTCTTGGGGTCTGGGGTCTGCGGTCCGGGGTGCGCGAATACTGACCTTACAGATGAAGGGAGTGAGGAGATGTGAATTGAAATGGTGCTTTGTGTGTTTCTGTTAGTTATGGAGGAGGTCAGGTCCTCTTCGGTTGTATACGAGGCGACAAAAGCATGAGAGTGTGTTCCTGTACGCGATGCAAATACTTACACTTCTATCTTTACTCTACGAAGACAAAGTGAAGCTTCTATTCTTAATTTTTTGACACCTTGCTGAAGAATTTTTTCTACAATCTGTCATAATGTCTTTTGTTTCTTCCGTTTCTATGGTGCTCAAAATACGCTTGCGGACTGTATTTCGTGTCTGCACGTGATTGAAAAATAGAGAAGCTCAAAATGCTAGTTGCTTGCCCAGTTAAGATAACATTGAATTTCCAAAAAGTATTTGTATCCAAGAAGTAATCCTCTGAAGTCTTGTCGAAACCAAACAAAATGTCATAAAACTATTTTCACATAATAATGAGAAACAGACAAAGTATTTATGCATCACTATTCATAAGCAGAATAAAATGTATGAAATCGTCGCCCTAGCATAGTTTACATGTGCAAACGTTCAGCGATAAACGTCGCTTGAGTAACGAGCAATTGTTTGCACGACTATTAGCGAAATCGCAGTAAAACAAAAATGTAAACAACAAATAAACTCGCGGTGGTCCCATATGAATATCAATTTGTTTGCCTCCACGACAGCGTCATTAAATTAGCGGCCAAATTGAATCACAACTGCGACAACCTTGCCGGTGCGACGTCCCGCGAAACTTTTCCTCCTATTAATTTACAAAGCATCTCCTTTCACTCCGACCAAACGAATCTAACCCTTCCCAACATCCATTCAAGACTTAACTTCCCTCGTACAGATCCTAAGTTTGTTCATTATTTTTACATGTCATTGTGCAAGTGACGTGACTACATACGATTCGAAATGGGACTCTATATCCCGGAATTAAGCTCGCTATTCCTTGTAATGCGCCACGAGGGTGTATCTGGTGAAATTATGATGCAGTCTTTATTCGTGAGCCGTCGGGAGCGGTTGCAGTAATCACCGCGTATCTCCATCCAGGGGTGGGCTGTGAATAGAGCCCTAATGAACTGGATTTAGGAGTTTTTGTGCCGGCGACTCGTCAGCTCCTAGGTGCAGCCGAGCAATTATGACGGACTAAACAAACGTGGCTCCAGCTCGTACACGGCCTTTCAATTACTGCCTTGCAAGCGAACTGCTTACTATCGACCACTTCTTTGGGTAATTGCTTTTACGTGTACGGTGGGCTATTCTGTGAGTTTTTAAGCTTTAAGTTCTCGGGCGGCCAGTGATCGATCTGAGGGACCCTGTTGAGATTGATGGGCCATTCTCCAAGCTAGTACCTATACCTCGGCATTACGTTACGTGGCGAGTGCCCGAGTACGACCTTCTCCGAACATCCAATCGTTCTTAATCTTCTTAGAGCGGAGCGAGCGGAATTATTTGGAATCTAAGCACCTAATATGCTTAGATAATAAAAGGTTTCGCAATTGTGGGCGGCTTTGTTGGCAGTCCTCTGTTCCTGCCGTAACAACGTCTTATGGATGTATTATTTGGGTCCAATTACGATTTTGATCGTATTATAAAAATAATAGAAGCAATTCCAGTAACAATTTGTGTTTCTTTCCTGTAATACGGTTTCCTTTTTTGGCTGCTGTCGTAAGCTTCTAGTTGTGAATTAGGCTTATGAAGAAAGAAAATTGTGTTTTACGGAAATGTGATCTTCTGTACCTGAGCGATTTATGCATATAGGGGTCACCTTAAAGCTTCGTTTTCGAGACTTTTGAAAAGTTATACTGAAAAATTGAAACTTTTTTATTCCACTTACCTTCCAAAATACCAAATGTTCTTTTTAAAAACACTGGCACTTCTATACGTGTTACAATTACTCTTGTCTAATCTCCTACCGACTTACCGTCTTCTTTAGATTAAGTGCCGACATACGTATATCAACGTAGTCATAAAACGAACATCAAACTTAAGTTTAAAACTGACGAACACATAGCTACAGATTTATTATACCTAGCACGGCTATTATCTACACATTTCTAAAACATATGCATAGTTACCTACGTGTTCACTAACTAAACCCGGTAATTTTAAAAGATCTTAACTACTAGTCTTCGTAAAAGGAATGAGAACTTTAGATGGATGTGGGAAAGAGTGATATTTGTTTAGCAAAGTTGCAGCGGCTGTAAAAGATGAGACTGTTCTTATTTATTTACGACGGTGCGGCGAGCGAAGTGGAGCGAAGATGATATGAATGATAAATGACCCTCTGAACGCCCCGCGCCCCCCTTTGCCCCCCCTCTCACACGTGAACACACGAGGTGTTCTCTCTAGATGCCTACTTAAGTCTGCGCCGTGAATGCCGAGAAGTGATAACCGTTTCAATGAAAAAGAACTCGTGACGAATATTGATATCGTAAATGTGTTATGTTAATAATGCTGTCAGGAGCACGTTGATGGCTCTGAAAATCGTGTGAGTCACCGTGAGGCCGAAAAGAGGATGATTCACTTAGGACAATCTTCATTCGAAGGAAATTAGTGTGGGACATGAGACAAACACTTGATACATAGAGACTGAGCTCGAAGGTGCCTGTGATAGTTCTTACTGCTCAAGTAAATTTATGAAAACTTCTATTAACAGTACCTTTATCAGTTAAACGATTTAAAAACTTTAAGAAAGATCAAGTTTACTCCACCCATCAAAAGAACGATAGCCGTCTCAGTTCAGGATAGTGCACGAAACGGTATCTTATGTAAATAAACTCAAGTAAATACCGCTCTCCGGACGCATCAATCTCGACGTCTAGCCGAAGTCTCATCGGAGCTAAACGGATTTTTTCAAGCCAATAGCCGCGCATCAACACGCGTGACGCCCCGTGCGATTGGCCGACACTTTTTGTTCCATTTTCGAATCCTTTGTTTTTATTGGTTGTCACTTAACTAAGACAAAGGGGCGATTGTAAGTGTGTGTGTGATTTAGTTGTGTGTGTTAAGAACGGTTTCCTGCAAGGAGCGGAGGTGTGGGTCGACGCATGTGGGTAGAACGTGCCTGGGCTTCTGATTTTGATGTAGGTACGGCCCTTCGTCCTATGTGAACTCGAGTGGACTGTTTATTTTTATTGATGCTATATACTTTGTGTTGGTATATGTTTTGCTGCTGGTCATTTACTGTTGCTATAGGTACCCATATAAGTAGGTAAGTCTTGTGTGATGTGAAGTACACCATCAGTTTAGAATTCTAGATTTATTGTACGAACCTACTTTTAAATATCTATAAATTATTTGCATAAAATGAATTAAAAAATCCGCCATAAGACATTTTTGATTTATTTTCACTGTCTTCATCTTGGACCAACAAAAAGTTCTTCCCATCATCACTCCAACCCATATTTAGGCCTATCTACCCCTGTCCCAAATTCCATCCATTAAGCTGTATCGTCTGTCGATCCAAGCCTTAAACCATCACAAGAAATGACTGAAAATAATTCAAGTTCACCTCCAGACGGGGTGCTATGATTAATAGCTTGGATTATTCAATTAAAGACTCGGCAGGTGACGGAGGGGGTGTTAGGGGGTGAAAAAGGGGGTGTTTTATCTTCTGTGGCTACTCGAGGGGATGAATTAGCCTGGCCACACGTTTCCTGACGATAAAATGTTTGTTTGCCTTTTTGGAATTGTTCGTTGATGCTGTTTTTGTTTTTTTCTTGGATATGTATGAGGTCTTACTTATTCATTTCTCCATTTCATTATTTTTTTAATTAATTTGATTCGGGTAGTTTTATTTGTTATTAGCTTTCTTGCAATTTAAAAAAAAAAGTTTCTTTCGATGTCCAATTATAATAGGTTACGGTTAGGATAATGTTATGTATTTTATTCCTATAAATATAAGTAGCTGTTTAAATTAACACAAATAAAAACTACTTAAAATTATTGAGAAAACTAAAATCACACTCAACTCACGCATTGTTAGTTTGTATCGAAAATCACAGATGGCGTTACACGTTACGAACATTGTAACCGCATACGCAGAATTAGTCAATGTTTCAAATTAGAGCTTGTATGGTTTTGTGTGTGAACCATACACCATGTTTTTATTCGTTACCTTATTACTTACTTAGTATTCTTACTGAGAGTATTCAGTTTTTCAGGTAGGTATTTGTTTACCTTACGATAAACCGTAGGCAGGCAGGCAGCTACATCTTTCAGGAAGTCACCACTTTAAAAATGTCAGTTTTAAAGACCGTCTATCTTGTATGAATTTAAAACTATGATTGTAAGGTAATGTTCCTGTCTACTACTAGAGCAGTACTCCAGTGACAAAACAAGTCTCTTTGCAGCATCACACCACTTATAGCCGACCGAACAATCTCCCACGATATTTGGTTATTATCTCCGTAGGTAAGTACTAGGTAGGCATGAATGTGCAGCGATGGCACTCGAAGGGTTCAAGTGGGACTGCGCTGAGCACCATCCAGCCGAGTGCTGGACGTGTCAATGTCGATGCTCAGGCGCTCAGCAAGGTTACCCTACTGTGTATGTGGCACTAGCGGCTTGACGTGGTTTTGTGAGTATGAAACTGAAATTTGGGATATTTTATCTGATGTATGAATGTGGATGAAGTAAAAGAGGTTTTTAACGATCGTAGCAGTGTGTGTTCTGTGGTTTCTGTGTACCCCCGGGGGAAGAGGGCGTGAATTTATGATGCATGTCTTCTCACCGTCTGATACTTTTCTCAAACGTCGTGTCATTTGTATTCTTTCAATTTATGAAAGGAAATAGAAGAAAGGAAAGATAAAATGACAGTTTGCAGAATTATTACTTTCGTATCAATGAAGTTTACTTTCTAAGAAATAGTATGTTATTCTTTAGTTTGTAGATATAGAATAGATACTTAGTTTAAGTTTTCAAGCTTAGCGTGCTGCTAGACCACTTCAAGGCTCAGTTTTTGAGAGTCTACACCGGTGGAGAAATTATACCGACTAATTTGTAATCTACCTACATAGAAAAGGCAAATAGGGAACAGCTACTCGTAAACAACAAAGTTTGTCACCAACAGCCAAACATGGTCACAGAAAAACTAACACAACACAACTCTATCAACTAGCTACTAGAAAACATTACTTTTACTTTTTTTCATTTTGTGAAACGTCCGTGTTCCAGTCTACCTTTATTTACCCGATACATAACCAACATGAGTTGGGCTCGACTGTGTTCCACTTAGGGTGTTTCCACCCGGACCAACTTCGCTTAGCCCAAGTGCCTACCTATGTAAATCTGAACAGCTAGTAACGGTTAAAAATTAGACTGAGTTTGAAATTGTTGGTGTTTTTAACCTAGTTCTGATGAAGAGTTTGTTGGACTTTGTTTTTTTTTGTAATTAGCTAAATGAGAGTTGAATCGTCTATGTAACTACATAATGGGGCAGCAACTATAGAGTTGCTGCCAGTTAAGTTGTCAAAAGCGGTCAATGACCTACCTACATTTATTAAAGTTCTTAACACTGAAATTCGAAAATAAGCCTGTTCATGTCTTGAATCGTCATCGACATATCGTGATCTTCAACATTTTTTATCATGAAAAAAACTTTTTAACAAAAAATAAAACCGACTTCAAAAAAAAAACACAAAAAAGCGAAAAATAAACTTTAGAAGAAAAATCAGTTTCTGAAGTCGGTGGTAAAAAAAGTTTTTATTTTTCACTTTTTACCCGACTTCCAAAAAAAGGAGGAGGTTATCAATTTGACTGTATTTTTTTTATTTTTATTTTTTATGTTTGTTCACTCATAACTTGCGACTGGGTGAACTGATTTTCATGATTCTTTTTTCATTTGAAAGCTGGTGCTTCCCGTGTGGTCCCATTGTCACCATTTCAATATCTGATGATGGGATCTTGTAGAAATCGGGGGAACTCTTCAATATATAACAGCAGATTAACCGCGATTGTTGCTATAGCATATCTAAGCATTGTTTACGCCATCACACAACATAATATCACGCCTGTACTCACTACAAAGGTTATAAAAACTATTTTGTGAAGATCTCATGAAGAACTTCGGAGATAGGCAACGGAACTCCTCAATAAATGATAGCAAATGGACTGGGATTGCTGAAATCTCATATTGTCTGTCTATTGTTTACACCAGTTCCTAACATAACATCACGCCGGTACGTTGTGAAGGGGTAAGCACAAAAAATAAAACCGACTTCGACAAAAAAAACACTCAAAAGTGAAAAATAAACTTGAGAAGAAAAATCAGTTTTTGAAGTCGGTGACAAAAAAAATGAAATCAAAGAAACAAAAGTCACCGACTTCAGAAACTGATTTTTCTTCTCAAGTTTATTTTTCACTTTTGAGTGTTTTTTTAGTGGTTCACATGTTCATGGGTCATAATGTGGACAATGTAGTTTTTTCTTGAGTTTTGTTGATTTTTCAAAAACTGCTTGTCCGATTTCGATAAAAAAATTATGGGACCATTTGGAAAGTATGCCCTTTCAAACAAAAAAACAATTTTTCAAATCGGTTTGCAAGTGACGGAGTTATGCCCGAACAAACATAAAAAAAATATATATAAACATCCGAATTGAGAACCTCCTTCTTTTTTTAGAAGTCGGTTAAAAACATACATGGTTCATTCGTTTTGGTTCGTACAAACAGATATTAGGGAAAGGGCAATGAACGCTATTAACATTATAAGATCTGGCAGCAACTATAGAAAAATGTAATAACGATTCGAATAAGTGAGGTTTGAGGTTTGGCCAGCTTTCATATTAAGCTCAACAGTGAAACAAAACTAAGCGAATAAGAAGATGATATTTCTCAATTTGTTAACGTTCTCAGGGTTTCGCATGTGAAATGTTTTACTATTGTTATGAATGAGTTACCTTGAAGTGTATTTAACCAATCACCGTGTGACCTCTAACGAGCTAGCAGTAAAAAAATAAAACATTCATATGCAAAACCATAATAATTTTAAATTTTAATTCAAGTGTTGTTACTTCAAGATTCAAAACATAATGACAATACCGAACCAATAGCCACCACAATTAACTAACGGTATAGTAATGATCGCCCGAGGCATCCTCCCAGTGCCAGGGTACCAGGGTGGCAGCGGTGGCAGGGGATGCTAGGGTTACGTTGATTAATTAATTATTTTTGTACCAAGTCCCGCTGTCCCGGGAACTGGGACACCCCGGACTTTCAGGTCGATAAGACAATTTCTACATGCTGGCGGGAACAGTAGGTACAATTTGGTTTGGATTTTTCAGTAAGTTCGGAATTTTTCAAAAAAGAAGGCGAATTTGCTTGAAAACGCGAAAAACAAGACACGCCGTAGACGAAGTTTATTGGCAAAAATCTACGATTAGCAAACAATTAGAAAGATTTTATTTGGACAATATTGTCCAAATAAAATCTTTCTTACCCTTAGTCTATCATTCAGTAAAATTAGAACATTCGTGGGCTAAAATAAATAACCAAGCCGGAAAGAGAAAAGTTTTTATTATTTCCTTCTGAAGAGTTCTTAAGAAATGAGTAAGGTGGCGTCACTTACCGCTATTCCTAATCACTGGCAGTTCATTTTCTTAGTACTAAAATATGTACTAAGAAAGATATTACTTACAATATACTATGATTCGAGACTCCAAGTCATAACATAAACTGTAAACTCTATGTAATTAAGTATTTATGAACCGTTAAAACTTTCCAACTCTGCAAGTGGATTATGTACGTACTCGTCACTGGACGCTAGATTACTTTAAAAATATTTGTAGTACCCGACTATTCGAAAATCCACATGTAAAAAGGCTTAATACAATTCCACACACGCATTCTATAAAATAAAATCTAGGCACGCAATATATTTTAGTTCAAACCAATTCGTATTACATTCACTGGGGAATTCTAAAAATTCTCGCCGCGTAATCAAAACAAAACAGGAATACAGATTGGTGCATACGTACTATATTGTAACAAAGCATAAAATACGCGCTGAAAAATCATTCCCTTCCGAAAGGTTTAACAGAAAATCGTTAGAGTTAAAAAAAAATTGTTTTTCACGCAAACAAAACATCCATTAAACGCGAACTCTCAACCCCATCCCTTCCGCGGTATAATAATAAATGGCGCAATAATGGCACAATATAATATTAACACAAAGTTAAACGCGTTTTTATTTTCCCGCCGAAACTTCAGTGCCGCTCTGGTGAACATGGCGTGCGACGCCATTTCTCCTCTTTACGGGCGCGTTCTCAAAAAATGGCTCCAGGAATAAAATAAATCGCAAATATTTATCAAAACGCAGCCCCGCTTCGGATGCGGGCCAGGGATGTGTCGATGCGCCTAATGTGGGACATAATAAGGGGCTTAGTACTTTTTAAAGTTTTTAACAGCTAACTTTGAAGTTCTGCATGAATAGTCTATTATGATGTCTGATATGCAACCAAAGATAAACGATACTCGATGCTTTTGCATTATTATTTTTTTATAATTTTTATTTCAAATATGACTGTGTAAATGATATTATGATCCTAAATGGATAGAAATAAATGAATTTGAATTCGAATTACCGATTAAGCTTCAGTCAGATTTAATGTTAGATTTACGATTAATCATCATTATGCGCTGATCATTAGATTTATAATTCTACTTAATTCGTACCTACAAATTACCGAACCATTTACTTTATAAAATGATAACTGTATTTTAAACGGCGGCGATAAAACTCCTGTACAACAAACAAGTGTCGATATCTTGGCCGCCGAGAATGCCCTTTCTCGACAAAAATAACTAGAAAAATGTTCACCATCTGCATATGGCTCTGGTAACATCGATACAACCAGCGTCCCATCACTAAAGGGTCGACAGGTTGCCGAGCGCGGACATTTTGTTTTACAGCGCGAGGTCGCGTCGGGCCGGCCGAATTATGAAAATATTACATCGACTCCCTCTGAAAAACACGCTTTGACATTTCGTAACACTGTAATAAGTTGTTTTTGGCGAGTTAACTCCATGTTTGACACGATTTTTAGTTCATTTTGATTTTTTTAATCACTTATCCTTTCTGTTTTTCGTTTGCTCGTGGAATTAAATGAATAATAAGTGCTTTAGAGTTTATGAAGGCTAGGAGTTAAGTGGGTTTTTAATGGTAAGATTTCAGTACATTATGGAAATGTTTTTCCTTATACGTTACAATAACTTCGTGGCTACATTTTTGTTCGTCCTCTGTTTACTAAACATGTTGCCGTTATTTTTTCGAACGGGGAATTACATATTATTTCTTGGAATTTAGCGCTTGTCACCGCTGTATCTCAGATGTATGTTATATTTCAGGAATGTGACACTTTAGAAGAATTTGTCTCGTACAATGTTACGTACTTGTCTGTATTGCGACCAGCTATCGATAATAATCATCATCATTCTCTTGTTTTTATCCCAATTCATTTGGGGTCGGCGCAGCATGTCTTCTTCTTCCCTACTCCTCTGTTTCTCGTCATCTCATGAGACACCAGCTATTGATTAATATAGGTAAAAAAAATATCTTGTTTTTTCTTATCAGCAAAAAAACTTAACCAACCATTTCTCTAAAACAAATATGAACAGACACTAAAATCAATAGTAATATTTTTACCATGAAACAGTGGCGCAACAATACAAGCTAATGAATTGATCGCGTGCAGGGGTGACCTACGGGCTCCGGCTGCACTCGGATGCATTAGCAAAGCTTCCGGGGCGAACCACCCTCCAGGTTTTTTACTGTAATGCTTTATAAACATACGTCATCTACTAAGCATTAAGACGGATATCAGCTGTTTGAACAATAGGTGTATTGATGGCGAAGAAATAAGATTACAAATACTTATCATTAAAACTGAAAAGGGATATTTACCTTGTTTCACTATCATTACATACCTATTATAAAACAAAGTCCTCCGCCGTGTCTGTCTGTCTGTTCGCGATAAACTCAAAAACTGATGGTGCCTGCAACAGCGCCAAAATATCGGGACCTAAGAACAATCGGTAAACATGATGAAGTTTTACTATTTGTTTCGAGTTTTGACATTTTGATAATGATAGTGACCATATCAATTTAAAAACTTATACCTACTACAAATACTGCTTGCCTACAGATGGGCTGACAACAAAGACGATAGGGTTTAAGGACAGTGATATTAAGCTACGTTCAAGGCAGTTTCTGATCTAGGACATCTTCTTTTGTCTTCTACTTAGTTGACTGATCCAGATGTAGCCAAAATTTTTATAGTAGGTTTTGCCTGATTTAAGTGACTTTTTCAAAACCAATAAAAGCTTTACTTGACGACAAGAAATTAATGAGAGTTTAAAAAATATTTTATTATGTGGGAAACGTTGCTCATTCCGCGTGATTTTAATTCCCCCCTTTAAATATTTGGAGCTGTTAAAGTCAGGGTCCAACCATTAGACATTCCTCGGAATCATTACCGCACTTCAAGGCCGGGGGCTAAAAATACTTTAAAAATTCCAGCATAGCGGTGTGACGCGGGTAGACCTTAACGATAGAAGGGTAGTATTTCCGGTTCCTGTTCAGAGGGGGCCGCAGGGAAGCCGGAGGGGGGAGGGCCGGTCCTCTTTGTGTAGCGATAACCGGATGCCAAGGGCTCGAAGGACCGAGGGTTATGTCAACTGTGAGGTATTTTCAAGTTTCTTCCCGTGGCTGTTGATTATTCGACACGAAATTCTAATGTGATTTCGGATGCAAATATTTTTGGGAATAAGCATCTAAATGGTTGAATGTCCTTTTAACTCCTTTGTTCTCGTAATACCTTCATGCTTCAAAATAATTTTTAAAACTAGTGCTGGCTTTCTGGTGTCCAGATTATGATCTGGACACCAGAAAGCCAGCACTAGTTCTACTTAAGCTATGACTCAATGGTTCATGGCAAATCGCTTCCAATTTTTCAGACAAAACGTAAACCTCACAGAAAAGACTCATCGAGCGCATCAGACTAAAAGTCCGTTCAATATCTGTTCAAGAAACAGGCCACTCGAGAGCAATCACCGACTAAATGGCTACTTTTAGTGCGAACAATAATAATTTTAGTTGCGAGTGAGTGCTCCAATAATGGGGACAATTTCCGACGATTAACCGAACGGCAGCCGAACGGCGAATGCTGTGCCGAACGCTTTTGCAGGACTCTTGTAAAAATGGCACTAATGACCGCCGGTTGAGTGCACTACTTGTAGTAATCGCGATGATTTACGCTTTATGCTTGACTATTTGTGTGATGGCTTGTCTTTGTGCTTTTAGTTGGTTGTGAGTCAGGTTGGTGGTAGTTTTGATGACTTCTTCTTGACGTTTGTGTCAACATCCAAATCTTGTTGCCTAGGGAATCTGGGTTCTGATGGTCGCAAATGGTAAAATGTGGAAGGTCCCGGTGAGGACGAAAAATTACGATGATGATGATCTTTGCATTCGTGACTCTAATTAAAATCAATTTGAATTTATAGTTCAAAACGCATCAACGAACTCATCATCACTCATCATTGTTCATTGATTTAAAGACCATCTTGTGTTTTAATTCTAATTTAACTGGATACAACTAAATGCAAAGCTTTTAGCTTTGCCATGGACCTGCCCAATCCAACTTGCAATAGGGGATCGGACAAAAAAAAACTAATTAGTCCGTCAGATAGATTTCTAAAAATTATTGACCGCATTTTTTTCTTTTTTCAAGTAAACAAAAAATGAAGACTATACAGTGCTTCGAAAACTCGTGTGACGTCATATGCAAGTACATACATTTTGTACTTTGAAGTGACGTTTCAAACCTCACTCCATGATCTTTGACGCGCTTTATCTTCGTCAATTTTTATCTATATCTATAAAAGCGAAAGGTCACTCACTCACTCACTGATTCATCACGAAATCTCGAAAACCGCTGGACGTACAAAGATGATTTTTGGCAGGGAGGTAGTTTATGGTTAGTAGACGTCCGCTAAGAACGGATTTTGCGACAGGGCCGGATTAGGGTGGTCTAAGGGCCCTCGCAAGTTTGTATGAAACTCCTTCATTTTTTGTGCTACAATCAAGATTTTTGGCAGATACGTAGTTTATAGTCAGTGGGCGTCTGCTATGAATTAATTTTGCGACAGGGCAGGATTAGGGTGGTCTAAGGGCCCTCACAAGTTTGTTTGAAAGTCCTTCATTTTTTGTGCTACAATCTTGATTTTTGGCAGAGACGTAGTTTATAGTCAGTAGGCATCCGCTATAAATTAGTTTTGCGACAGGGCCGGATTAGGGTGGTCTAAGGGCCCTCGCAAGTTTGTTTGAAAGTCCTTCATTTTTTGTGCTACAATCTTGATTTTTGGCAGAGACGTAGTTAATAGGCAGTAGAATACTGCTTAGAACCGATTTTGTGACAGGGCCGGATTAGGGAGGTCTAAGGGCTCTCGCCAGTTTGTATGAAAGTCTTTCATTTTTTGTGCCACAATCTTCATTTTTGGCAGGGACGTAGTTTAAAGTTAGTAGACGTCTGCTTAGAACAGATTTTGAGACAGGGCCGGATTAGGGAGGTCTAAGGGCTCTCGCCAGTTTGTATGAAAGTCCTTCATTTTTTGAGCTACAAAGTTGATTTTTGAGACGGACGTAGTTTATAGTTAGTAGACGTCTGGTAAGAACAGATTTTGTGACAGGGCCGGATTAGGGAGGTCTAAGGGTTCTTGCAAGTTCGTAAGAAAATCCTTAATTTTTTGTGCTACAAACTTGATTTTTGGCAGGCACGTAGTTTATTGTTAGAAGAACTCTGCTAAGTACAGGTTTTGTGGCAGGGCCGGATTAGAGAGGTTTAAGGGCGCTCGCAAGTTTGTTTAAAAGTCCATCATTTTGTGTGCTACTAACTTGAATTTTGGCAGGGACGTAGTAGGTGAGTAGAAGTTTGCTAAGAACCGATTTTGCGACAGGGCCGGACTAGGGAGGTCTAAGGGCTCACGCGAGTTTGTATGACAGTCCTTCCTTTTTTGTGCTACAATTTTGGCAGGAAGGTACTTTATAGTTAGTAGACGTTGACTAAGAACGGATTTAGCGAGTTTAGCAACATGGCCAGAATAAGGAGGTCTGAGGGCTTTCACATGTTTGTAAAAATGTACTGTTTTTTTTTGTACTAACAACCTGAAATTTAACAAGTCTAGAGTTTAGGAGTAGGAGATCTAAGCTAAGTTTGTAAGGAAGACCTGGACTAAGAGCTCCCGTAAGTCCATATGAAATCCTTGGCTTTTTGTACCTGAAAATTGGCAGAGAGATAGAATATAGTTAAGACATTTCAGGTAGGAATAGATTTTACGACAGGGCTGGTTTAAGGGAATATAATCGCTTCGATTGGCATTTGGCATTCGATTTGACATAGTACCATCCACAGGCAGTCCAGACAAGAGAGTCAAAATTTCTACGCGAACGAAGTCGCGGGCAACTGCTAGTTGATTTAATAAAACAAAAAACAGGTATCCAATATTTTTCGATAATCTAACTGACGGACTAAACAGAATCATATTTTTTTGAGTCAGTCCGATCCCCTATTTACAGATGACTGAAATAATCATCTAAGTCTTACGACAACTTGGTTCTTATCTTTAGGACAACTTTCTAACATAACATCACGCTTGTAATCCTGATAGGGTTAGGCAGGGGTGTACCTACCGAATAGTAAACCCACATGTCGCCAGCGCCACGTTGCCTACCGCGTTGGGCGAGTGGTTGCTAGCGCGACTGCTGACCATGGGCGATGAGTTAGATTCCCAGGTCGAGCAAAATTAATATTGGGCTTTGTCATCAGAAATTACTCATTATCTGCCACAGTGTCCGGATTTGTGCGCGACTGAAGGAAATAGGTTTGCCGCCTATTACATGAGACTTAAACGTAACTGATGACCGCGTAGTAGACATACAGCCTTTATGGGTTCACTACAAGCTATATAAACCTCATTAATGTTTTACGACTTAGTACAGTAAAGTTATATTGAACACGGAATAAATAAGATCATAAACTATCAGCTAAAGCATGTTACCTATGTGATTATATAATATTATTGATAATCATAATACCGATATTTCTCACATGCAAGTGCAACTCCTTCCCAGTACCTATAAGAAAGCTAACTAAAAAACCATGTTCAAGTCACGATGCCATCAATTTTTAGGGGCTTTTGGGACTCGCAAGAACAGGTGTTCTTGCTAGTAAATTCTACCTCAATTTCGGCCATAGGCCTTGACCCAAGTCAAATCCTTTTTGTTTAAGAAAAAGGAATGTTTCCCAAAAAATATATAGATACCAGCTCCACAGTTGCTCCACAGTGGGGCAACTTATCTGCGGCACGGAAGCTGGCTCTCTCGCGACACGACTTATCCATTTATCCGGCATCTCTCATCCGACGCTATATAAAGGGGTTAGAAAGTGACCACCCTAACTAGAACCACGCGCTCTTGATTCATTTTAAAGTTTTTTCAAGAAAATACATGATAAAAATGTCGATTTATAAAAATGAAATGATGGAAAGGATATCTTTATAATAGGAATTTGCCTAGATAAGTATGCCTTATTACCTTAAAAGTTTTTGAACTAGTAACTTCTAAGTTTTGTTTGTATGATAAGTATATTTAGCCTTTAACCTATGAAAACAAAGATCTAAATCATCTGTACACGGTGTTCTTAAGTCTAAAACTGACGAAGAAAGTTAAAAAACTTTCCAACTGCAACAGAACTTACTTAGAAACATCTTTTGTTCAAAACTTAAACAAAATTAAAGTTTTCACAGTTTTAGTTTGTTTACCTTTAATTTCTGTCTACTATTATAATATATTGTTTACAAGATCAAAAAAACTTCATTATCAAAATTTCAAGTTGCTACATAAAATCCTTCGTTACTTTTTTTAATGAAAACTGAATGTATACTACGCGGGTGCGGGGCAGTGGTCCAACTGCTCTGTCCAACTAGTTGGACCATGGGTCTTTACTAGGGGCAGTTGTCCAACTTTAAAAATAGTTGGACCACAGCACCTTTTGAGAGTTCCGTGGTCCAATTCATTTAAAAATAACTTACCAACACTAAAAACCTCAACTGCATCTTGTGTGCAATATAATAGGGGATCGGACAAAAAAAAACTAATTAGTCCGTCAGATAGATTTCCAAAAATTATTGGACACATATTTTTTCTTTTTTCACGTAAACTTAAAATGAAGACGATACAGTGCTTCGAAAACTCGTGTGACGTCATATGATAGTACATTTTGACGACACAAGTGACGTTTCAAGCCCCACTCCAAGATCTTTGATTGACACGTTTTATCTTCGTCATATTTTATTGATTTGATAAAACAAAAAACACGTATTCAATATTTTTCGATAATCTAACTTACGGACTAAACAGAATCATATTATTTTGACCCTGTCCGATCCCCTATTATAGGAGTAGGTATATAGGAGTACCTCCTATATATTTCTGGGCTGAACCAGAACCATTAGAGAACTTCACTGATATAGAAGTTATACGCATGACGAAAACTAATTAAAAAAAAGGAAAAAAAAATTGTTAAATCAGGTTCTCTAATGGTTCTATACCTCCTATATATTTCTGGGCACCTGCTACTTTGTGAGACTTTACTGTCCTTGTTTCTCATTTTCAACAAAAAAAAAAAACTGCATGGTATCAGAAAGGCATATAGATTTGATTATAAGATTCCAATTTCCAATACCTCCTAATGTTTCTGTTCTCCTGGTAGTTTGATCGATTGGGATTAAATTAATTAACTATCAAATTCAATCCTTTTACGGTAGGTAAGTTATTTTTAAATGAATTGGACCACGGAACTCTCAAAAGGTGCTGTGGTCCAACTATTTTTAAAGTTGGACAACTGCCCCTAGTATAGACCCATGGTCCAACTAATAGGACAGAGCAGTTGGACCACTGCCCCGCACCCTACTACGCATAGGTTAATAGTTAAGAGACCAACAAGTATTGGCTTCAGAACCCTATCGAACAAAACCATTACGAATGATTTTTTAAGAATGTAGGCGTAATGTTTTTGTAGTATCGACAGGAAATGGATATGGAAAAGTGAATGCACTTCGATGGAAGCGGGCATTGAGGAAAATGAATCGCTGCGGGAAAAACTTTAAACAAAATATGGGTAAGTTTTTCTTGAAGTAGACTTAATACAAGGGTACATACGTATCTGTACCCATTGATAGATAGTAAACATTAGGATAAGAAATAAACTCCTGACCAACACCAATAGGAAGACCATGTGGGTCTTTCTTTAGGTTTAACAATTGTCTGGCAGAGTACTATAAGCGAGCCACCCAAATGTCTTTTCTTTGGTATTGGTCGTCGTAACGTTGGGCTCCTTGAGTTATAAGTCGAGCTCCACGATAACTGACAAATGCTTGCACTGACTGGACGGGTCCACTCAAATCTGTGTGGTTCTTTATTCAAAAGTCCACCTCAGACACCAATCTGCATGTCTTCATGTGTGTGTACCAAGATTATGTCTGGACCTTAAAAAAGAGCTATGACCTCTGACTTTGTTTCGGATGTTTATTCTCAGAATAGTCAGGTCTGGCCCCCAACTAGTTTAAAAAAAAAGCGACTTGTGAAAGTGTTTGTAAAAACCTATTTGCAAAATGAACATCATATAACATTTTATCAATAATTTTAATTTATACCAGCTTTTGCGTCACTCACGTTATGTATGTACTCATGATAATGTATTAGCCTAAAGAATATTGATAAAGTTTCCCGGTACTGAAACATTTTTCGGAATCAGATCAGAACTACGTAACTTTTACCTCTTTGTGATATTTGTAATACATATTTGCAGGTTACTTGTCTATACAAGTAACCTGCAAATATTTTTGCACGAATGTTTGGACTTTTCAACAAGGAATGAACTAGGCTAGTGAACTTCCAGATAGCATACATATATAGGTAAACCCCGATATACATAATACCTAAAAAAAACCGCCATACCTGTTCCTCTCGTGATAGTTTAAAAAAAAATATTTCGTGCCTTAATTTTAGTTTCGTTGACATTACGAACCGTCCATTTATCATGTGGCTTTTAAAAGGGTAGAGTCGGGTTGACGGCGATTGAAGCCTTTCTTATTTATCCGTATATGCCTGTTGGCGCCAAAAATACGCGAGGTTGACCTTTCCTGACGAGGGGAGAGTAGGCTAGTGTGACCGATAGGTGCGCCGAATATTGGCCTTATAGGTCATGAAGGAGGTTTTAATGGTAAAGTAATATTTTTTTATGAAAATGGATATGTCGGCAATATTTTGCCATGGTGAAGTTGTAAAGAAATCAGTTCAGACAGGTCTGAGATAACGAGAAATCGAAAATTAGAATTTAATTATTTGTAAGAATGTAGTTGTACATAGTATGATGTTAAAATTTTTAAAGTTCTATACACTCTACCACATTATGTGGTGTACAAATATTAAATAATAAAATAATTATAAAATGCCATTCTTATAACTAAGTACAATAAATGTCAAGATTTGCGATACAATAAGTTCAGCATTAATTAATATGATTATAATTATAGATTTAAAATCAATGTCCAAATTAAGTAGGTAAAGTCGAACAAGCTAATAAGTATACAGGGTAGAGATCTTTATAATTCTAGAACTCTGAAAATATTAATTGGTATTTTGTTTTATTAAGTGTTTCGCATTAAGCGAATAGCGTTTGACATCAGTCTCTAAATGTATCTGTATAATCTTTAAAGTAAATACAAGTTAGCTGGCTGTATACGTATTAACTTGTTCGACTGTACATGTCGTCTTGGATTGTTACAATATTCCATAAATTCGCCAATGTCATAAAAACAATTATCTAATAACCAATTTGTCAGCTTTTTCTTGAACATGGGGACAGGAAGTTCCTATGAGGAAAGTCAATTCATTTCAATTATTTATTGCGTAAAGTGTTTGTTAACTAAAGAATTAAGACGATCACAGCAGATTCTAGGAGTAGTAGCATATCTTAGCGCAATTTTTTTTTTTGTTCACTAACGCCTACATGGACACTTATAAAACATTGACAAAAGGTGCACGGTTCGCAGAATAACCGGCAAGAGACTCCTACTAAAACTCTGTTGTCTTACTTAGCTTTATGAAGAAGGTTAAAATCTGCCTTTTATAACGATCATCATTGCTCCTACCGTTCTTGGACCCCTGGCAAACAAGAGCACCGCAACAAAATGCTCATCACGATTACAAAATCTTCAAAAAAAATTTAGCATCGTGAAACTTTGTAAACAAACTGAATCACACTACATTTATCAGCTCTGATTAGCAGCCAAACTTCCACCTACAATCAATCCCATCTTATTTACGAAAAGGTACAGGCCACCGCCCTCAATCTCACTAAATTGGTATCATTATTTTTGTTTATTGGAGCTGTACTGAGTACCAATTCCTCCATAATTTTAGTAGAGTCTCCACACGAACGGCCAGCGGCAGTCCGCTATAACCGTATATCTTGTCTTTGTATGCCTGTATTTATGGCTACCCTTATTTTTATTTTAATGCTGATGCGCGCGGTGCCACTGTGTCTCGTCTGCCGACTAATCTTTTGGACACCCTGGTTGGATGCTGCTCGCTCGGGTACATTGTGAGGTTTCCTTGTTAGTGTTTACGGGTTTGTGTACCTACTGTTTGTTTCTATTTGTGGGAAGTTGTTTAGTATTATAAGAGACTGTTAGAAATATGAATGCTAAAAATAAAAATAAAAATGCAAAAAAAGTAAACTAGGTTGCTGTATTCTTTAAAGACGTAGGTACATATAATAGTGAATCCTTCAGAAGTTCACTTAGGGATCTGGTTTTAATTATTGTAAGGCTAATGACGGACAGAGAAAGAGGAAAATAAGTGTATCAGATGAATGATTCTATCATCTTCTTAGCGTATCCATGGAAAGTTCCGATGTGTTTAGCCCAAAACTCAGCCATGCGAACCCCGCTCACTACAATAGATAGATCATCTAGTGCACAGGTGATAGAGCATGCGGTGTAAGGCCATTGTCTGGTAGAAGACGCCTCATACGCACTTGAGGTCTGAGCCGTCCATCAACCCCCATCTGCAGAGATTGCCTTCGCTCCAGCCGACTTTAAAGACAACATTACAGCCAATCGTGCAATTTACGACAGTGCTAAAGAATATTATCCCCACACGCCACCACAAACAGCATAACTCAAAAGAAAAATTAACTTAAAATATTCAAACAAAATTTCACCAGTCATAAAGTTCATAGCATCTTCAGCTAATTTTAAAGGAAAACCCTAGGGTTGCACCCTTGCACAATATTTTTCGGCCATAAGTTTCCAATACATGAATTTTATTAACTTTCGCTCCCCATGAGTGATGGTGTTATGCGTTTGTTTTTCGCGTCATCGTGCTGACAGCCCTGGGGTTTCAGTGTCAATAAACGCGTTATGATATTGTGGTGAATTGGCGGGTTTTTTTATTAAGATGTTTTTAATTGTTGTGGGTGAATGATTTTGTAAATGGTTTAAAGAATGATATGAGATGTATTACCGAATTACACTGTATGCCAATTATTATCATTTATATTTTTTTATTTATGAAGTTTATTAGTCATAGTTAACTGTACGTTCATTATAGGTAGTTCTCTGCATAGTGGCCTTTTATTAGCACTCTAGGGTTTGTAATACTATTAACACCTATTATTTATAATTACTATTTGTGTCTAATATGCACAAATTACATTTAGAAGTCTTTATTAAACTGCAGTATCTGCAATTTCCTTTAGAAAAACGAGATCATGAATTTTCATAATACATTATCTCTTGTTTACAAATAACTTTCCAAAACCAAAAAAAATAATGACCAAAACTTGAAGGATAACGAAATGCGCTGCCTAATTTTTAATAAAATATTTATAAGTCCCGCAAGCGACGTTATTTGCTGAAGGGTGACTGGAAGATTTCAAACTTTCCCGAAGAGAAATTGGCTAAAAAATTCCTTAGCAAAATAAAATCGAAGAGCAGCTTCCGAAAGTTATCGAACTTCCCAACAATCCATTACACCGAGTTTCGCAAAAAATTGACTCCGGCTCTCTTTGGAACTTATTATTTTGAGTGAAAACATCCAGGAGTTTCGTCGCCTCATCCAAGTTTGCGACGCCGACGCTGCCACCCTCCTTACACTCGATAAACACACATTACGCCACTATCGCAAATTGTTCTCGTGATATCAACTACATATATACGAACCAGGCGAAGAGTTCAAAGTTTTAGAAAAAAAGTGTAATCTGTTAGCATTTTCGGTAGGTACTTCAGGTTTGAAGTCATAAGATAATCTGTTTTAGGCAACATCAAGACGATACGGTACCTGAAAAGGTAAAGGTTATAATCTTAACTGTCCCTTACCCTAACCATCACAGAATTATAATCGTATCGTAACCTTTATCACCCCAAAATAATTGGTCACTTTAACCCCCAAAACATCCAATCCCGCCGATAACCTCACATAACCGTAACCGAGCGTGTAATGCATCCGATCACCGCTGTACAGCCATTAGATAGGTCGTACTAACAAACTTACTGCTGAAATCGCCACTTTTAGCTGCGAGCGCGCACTAAACAGCAAACAATGCCGGCAGCGGCGGCGAGCGGCGTCCGGTCCCACCACAAAGGCTTTGTAGCTGCCATACTGACACGCTTTTTGCGTCGCCGCGGCCGCTATCGCTCGATGACGTCCCCGTAGATCGATAAGAGCCTCCCACTCGACGGGAATGCTCCATTGTATTACTGACACTACACTGTCTGAGATGTGGAAAATCGTAGTCCAAAATGCGCGTGATAGCGGTGAGAGCGTGACGTCACTGTTGCGTGCGGACAATGAGAGGAGTATGCACGGCGACGTGTCACCAGTGTCAGAGTGAATGGTGAGGCGGCTTTTATTAGTGTATAAGTGTGCGGTACACCTGTTTGATTGTGTCTTGTGGAGATTTGTTGGACTGCAACTTTAATAATAGAGTTGCAAGATGCATTTAAGTTGTTTTTCCTGCTAAGATGAGGGAAATAATATCTACTCTGTTGTGCCTTCGACTAAATGATGAAAACTGAAAATTTTATACCTACCTACTTATGATATCTATGCAATGCAGTAAACTGCACTAGCCATTTACGAGCTCCTTCTTTTCCAGAACATAAAAAAACTCATCTTCAAATCCTTTCCGGATAAAACCTCCTCAATAATTTTCAGTACCAAATCAGGCACTAGTCACTACAACCTACCTCCACGAAACCTCCTTACCATAACTCAAACAACATTACGTTCAGCCAATAAGGACCGTGAGGTCTGAACATTATTTTCGTCGCGGCAAACTGCTCTAAGTACGTGCGGCTCATACGTATGCCATGCTGAGACGCAATTAACATAAATTAGTTGTTAGTGGCGCGTGAAGTTCGTGACTCAGTACTAGTGATGTTGCTTACAGATTTGGGTAACGGGATTAGAAGAATATGATACTATTTTTACCCGACTGCGGCGAAGCCCAAAAGGAGGGTTATTGTAAACTATGTTCGTTAGTATAGTGGTCGAATGCGCTAATGTTTGGAATTGGATTTTCAGGTACAGTGTTACTGAACTTTTCTAGAAGTCTAAATAAGTCTGGATTTGGGCCCGCTTCCCAATACACGGGACATAAGCATGACTTGCAAAATGCGGGTGAAAAAGGTACACTGAAGCCTAAATCTGTATGTTATTCTTTACCACAATGTGTGAGACCAAATACAGAAACAGCAACAGAATAATCATAAAGTGTATAAAGCCTACGCCGCGCGTAGCACAGCTACGAAAATGTTAGCTCGTAGCAAGTTGGCATTCAATTTTTTTTCCATGAGGTCCGAGTATAGGTTTGGTAGGTATGTTGTTGTTGCTATGTCGAGTTATTGCCATGCAGTTGGTCGATGCTTTACATGATCAGATACAATGCTGCCAGCCTTCTGGGCACTTTTCCTATTGAATACGATGTGGACGAATTGTTTGACGCCTCGTTATTTTCTCATTTTTATACTTGTACAAATTTTGTTTTTATATTAGATTTATTTGTAGTTTGTAAATAACGTACATACTGAATTCAAAAAAGTACCTACTTAGTAAGAAGTCCATTATTTTCTTTGTTACTAAATTGAAAAATGTTAATAAATGAAATATGTTTTCACTCGAGTATAAAACCACCTAAAATATACTTTGATTTTTTAAGCGATACCTACTTTTCCAAGGTCCTCCGTAACTTCCTCCATCCCGTACGATGTACATCACTACTGAGAAGTGATCTGTATGCGTACAAGCACCGCACGGATCGTGGCGTGGACATCTCCCACGAATATAATACACTACTTATTACCTTTCCCGACAATGTATGCGTTTCGTAACGCGCATGATGACGCATAACGCAAACCCATAACGCATGCGTTCCCGGGGTGGTCAAGAACCTTTAAAATCAATTTGACTATGTGTGTGGGTACTTACGTTTACCTAAATAACAGCAGTTGTTTTTGGATTTTAATTTATGTTTGAAATCTCCCTTTGGTTTATAAGTTATGTAGGATTTACTGGCACTTGAATGTATAATTATTATAACACATAATCACCAAGGGATGTTAGAGGTGTAAGCATGTAAAGTCACAAGGGTTTACATGTAGCTAACTTTAAATGTGATTTTATCCTTACTTTTGATTGTAAATTTATGTAGTTACGAACAATACAGTTGCAATCATTAATTCCACGAGAAAGTCACTACTTATCGAATTTTGGTAAGTCTATACATGATTTTAGTGCTCATGACTGAACTTTTGTTACATTTTTTAAAAAATAAAGTCATAAAATCCATGATGTTCCTTCATGAAAAAACAGTCGATTGTGATCATTTCCTCGCGTTTTGAATTGAAGTGAGGTTGAAAAATAAGGGTCTTCCTGTAAATGCGCTATCTATCGATTTACACAAGTGAGGTACCTATTGACGTTTTATAGTGTCATAATAAATTTTCGTTTTCAAATGTATTGGAAAAGTACTTATAGGTTGGTTTAGGTGTTGGAAAGCACTACTGCTGTGTATTAGATACGGTGTTTGATTCCCAAAGCTGTTTGGGTTTTCCTCACTTGACTTCAGATGTACATACTCCCGACTGATAGCAATAGCCTCGATTAAATGGACATCATACATATTATAAAAAAAGTTCGCGATAAACTCAAGAACTACTGCACCGATTTTCATGCTGATTTCACCAATGTATAGAGTGGTGAATGTTATGTTTGTGAAAATAATTTCCATGTTTTCATGCTTAACCGTGATGCATATATTATATCCTCTCTATGAAAGGTAGTTTACAGATTTATTCGTCTGAGATATGATTCTCAGAATTAATACCCAATTCGACACCAGTTTCCAATTTGTATCGAGTTTCCTTCGAAACGTTCCGCACTAAACCTTCAATCCTATATTTCCTTAGATCATGGGAACAAAGCTGTATCCTAGTACTAGTGGCCTAGTGTTAGGGCTTAAGGCCGGAGTGTTCTCGTCACGTGCCAGGCTCGGGCACCTAATCGCGTCAGAGAACCCCCTTTAGAGAGACCTCCCTACTGGACTCTCTTGTGTATAGAAATAGTGGTTCTGAGATGCGAAGGTGCGTGTTGTCTTATGGTTTATTCATGTTTGGTAGTTTCGTATATAGTAACTATAGTGGGTGTCATAGTATCTACAGTATTTTGTAAGCTTTGAGGTGCAAATTGGGATAGCAATTAGCAGGGTTCTTAAAGAAAAGTTCGTCGAATCTGCTACTAGGATAATATTATTGTTAATTATAAGTGGTGCTTTATCTGTTTATTTCGAATATGACTAAGAAAAAGCCTGTAATTTTGTTTGGTGGAGATTCAGCCTACTTTGTAAATTCTCCAAAAACGATGGCCTGATGATGCATGCGGCTGAAAACGCCAAACTCTCAGCCAAATTCTGGGCCACCAGAATTTCTTATGACATAGACATGTCAACAAGAAGAATTGTTTGGTCAGCCAAACGAGCATTGATCCTGAACATCCAATGGTCTCAAATAAAGTATCAAAAAAGTACAGACGCCAGCATCAAGTTACTAAAACCTGTCAAATATCCTTAATGGATTTTCAACTTTAATGATGAAGATTCAATGTTGGTTGAGAAAACTTTACAGTACCTACTTTAAGACAGTCGGGCAAATAGACACGACGATGTTCCTTATCACCCAATTAGATGTGCATAGAACATTAAAAAGTGTTCCAAGTTGTCGCGCAAGTTGACTGTGGAGGTCAAACGATTTGCAAATGTCGTTGGAATAAAATAATAACAGTGCTGAACGGGACTGGATGACAATGAACGTGGATCACGGTCATACGACTCATCTTTTAAATGGTCTAGATTAGAGCTTGAAGCTATACACATTTGGATCATTTCATCATCATCATTTCAGCCAAAAGACATCCACTGCTGGACATAGGCCTCCCCCAAGCGTCGCCACAGAGACGCGCGGGAGCGCGTCTCTCATCCAGCGGGTTCCTGCAACCTTGACCAGGTCATCGGTCCCGATGTTGGATCATTTATTAAAAAATAAATATTTTTACTGGTACTTAAAATCCTTATTAGGGACGAGCTAAATGCTGAATGTAAATCTGGACAACTGGATACTTCTGAAGTTTTCAGTTTCCAAATGAAAAATTTTTCCCATCCGACTTTTGAACCCACGGATATACTATTTATCAATACTGAAAATAAGGAATAAAAAACTTCTCCTTATTTTCAGTTTTATCCATTATAATTACTCAAACGACATCCCACTCTCTACTATGAGTCATCAAAGCCCGAAGCAAGAGCAAGATTCGCAGGCAACATCTATCGAACATCAAACCTATTCCTAGTCCAGATACACCTGTCGGTACATACTTATGCCTATAGTTCTAGGCCGACCC
Source organism: Diarsia dahlii (assembly GCA_949775195.1). NCBI lineage: Eukaryota > Metazoa > Arthropoda > Insecta > Lepidoptera > Noctuidae > Diarsia > Diarsia dahlii. Next base: position 17,472,409 of record OX459193.1, read on the forward strand.
ATCTTCGTAAGTGACACTATTACTCAAAGTACAAGACGAGGGGGGAGGGGAGGGGGTTCGTTTCCGAATTCCCTCACGCACCGCCAGAGGGCGCGCTCCGCAGAGCACCAATACCCGTAATGTGATGGAGAAATAATTTCCTAAAATGCACTGGATTGAGACGGGACATATTCGGAGCGTTTTTGGATATATTTGAGTAGTTCGCGGGACGTCAATTTGGTTTATTGGTTACGTAAAAACGAAGGTTCGAAGAGTGGTTTCAGGGTAATTAAATTTGGGATCCGTTGATCTCTTATATGTGAACATATTGGGTAATCATTGAGATTACTGAAGGCAATTTAGGTTTGTAGGCATTATATATTACTCTTTTTATTTAAATAGATTATCCAATCGGCGAAGTCATCATCATTCTTCTGGGTTTACCCCAAATCATTATATGTAGAGTAATTATATTTTCAAAACGACATGTAGTCAAAATAAATGGGTTTATAAGAATCGCAGTCTAGCCGGTTTAATATCGAAAAATGCCTTAAATATTTCATTTTCATAAAACAATGATATTGAAAATCTGCAGAATCATACACTTTTCCAACAATTTGTCTGCTCTCCAAAGTCTTATAGTAACAATCTAGAATCTAGATAGTATTGCATATTGCAACTCGAGTCGAGCTTGCATGACCTCTCAAACAGACTTATCTAGGCAATAATAACGGCAAAACATCAAACCGATCGACTTGCTTATATTTTAAGACGATCTTGAGACGCTAGTCTTACAGAAATGTAGCTTTATACTAAGTATACCAATTGAGAATAACAATGGCTTTCGTATTTATGTTTGAGTGCGTTTTCTTGCTAATTGGGGGAAAGATTGAAGAAGAATTATGTAAAATTGAGGCTACTTATATTAGGCTGCGGGTTATTCGAAAGAGATACCGCGGCCTCGACACAAAGGGCTAAGAAGGAACATGGGTGGTTTTTAGTCAGTAGAAGACTGAAACTTCCTACTGCTCTGCCCAGAGCGGGAGGAATCATTTGATGTCCAACCTCCAAAAAAAAGGCTACTTAATATGGTTCTGTGGGAAAACAAAGCATATTATTAGAGTATTGATCTCTTCTTGAATTTAATCAAGAAGAATAAGATGCCAATATACACTTTGAAAAAAAAAATGCAATGGTTCTAGAACATTTCAGTATAAATAAAAATCTTACCTACGCAGTGATTTCAGATTCTTGGACTTAGGTTACAAATTATATGTACCCATATCTAGTTGTACTCCGTATACAATACCTTTTTCAGTTTCATTTTTCAGAAACCTTTCCTGTCGTATGTAGAAAAACTTGTGCTTTGCATCATAATCGGTTCAGTAGCTTAGAAGTCTATACGGAATAAAATATCACACTTCGATTTCTTTAATAAACATAAAACAAATAGTTTGTTGAATTACCTAATTACTTGGTTTAAAGCCAAAAAAACGAATCGACCAAAAGTTGCTAGCATTTTCAGGCAAATGAGGGCATGCGACATAGGGTAGGAACACCAGTTGTTCAAACTTGACTTCAATAAAAAAATGTTTAGTGCCAAAGAATTCTTCATTTGCAAATGCAAAGTTTTCATCCTAACCCATGAAATTTCGAGATTGGAAAATATCTAGCCAGGTCTTTTCGGATTAAAAAGCAAAATGCATCGTCAATATCTAAAATCTTAGCGTATGAAACGAGGGGGTGCAGAGGTGGGGAGGGGTACAATCTAAACAGTCATTGTGCTGCGTCTGTTGGACGCTCTCTGCTGAGTGCCCAACGTTCGACAGATATTGCGGCGGAGACGGCTAATCGTACGATAGATATATTTTTATACGTAGGTGGGTATGTTCTCAAGAATTACTATATTTTTGGGATTTAAACACTTCAATGTGTTAGTAGAAATATTTTCTGAAAATTATGCTTGTTCCAAATATGTTTAATTCCCGCGTCACAAGTTTATTTTTATTTTTTTTGTGCTTTAGCAGTTTTTTACACAGTTTTTTTAAGTGTCTGTTTCTTTGGCAAAACGCTTTTTAAAGTTAATCAGGGCTCAAAATGGCTTCAGACACACGACACCCATTACATCTTAACAGCCTTGTATCGCAAAGGCTGCATAGCCGAAACAGCTTTCTGAAGTGTGACACCCCAATCACTGGCGAGATGTCTACGGAAAGATTAAAGCTGTGGCGAGGTAGTGCATCCTTACCTAACCCATTTGTTCCACCTGCTGAACATCTCCCACCTGGACAAGAGTTGCAGTGGCTAACCTGGAAGTCTTTAAACAGACTCCGGACCCAGGTTGGTCGCAGCAAAGAAAACCTGCTGAGGTGGGGATACATAAATGACTTTGCACTGGAATCTGGACTGAAATGTGGTGCTGTTCCTCAAACAATGGGGCACTTAATATAATAATAATAATATATAATTTATTTATTATCGAATAACAAAGATCCATAATGGTTAGTAACAGTTGAACTTATAAACTATGTTAGTAGGCACAAAAATCACATAAGTAATACATATTAAAAAATAAAATTAACTGTGATACAATTTGTTAGTAGTACAATAACTTATAACTAGTGTTAGTAAAACAGGCTTAATCCACTCGCCCCCTGCCTGACCCACGAATCGATGTATCAATACTCATGTGAACATTAATACATCGATTCATGTACAGACAGTCAAGTCTACTGGCTATCATACCTAAAACGCTGTTGCGACTAGCCCGCACTCTGCTCAGCATTGACGCGCACCGCTTGCGTAGAGTAGCGTAGAAGCAATCGATGCGCGCCTCTGCAAACATACGTGACGCACTACAGTGGCGGGGCAGCCGCAACATCGTTTTAAGTGCATTATTGTACTGTACCCGTAGGGCACTGTACGCTTTCTGAGTATAGACTGCCCACAGATGATGCCCACAAAAAGATGTACAGAAGTGTGTTAATATCGTGCCCTGCATGTCCTGCCTGTTGTTCACTGCAGGAACTGATGGACGCTGCTGAAAGTGCCAAACTAGTTGCCCAATTCTGGGCCGAGACAATTTAGATTGCCATGGATACGCTAAGAAGAAGAAGAGCTTTAACTTAAAACCTAGTCTATGAAACGTGTGTGGTAAAATACTTGTTATCGATGCCTTACTGGTTCTCATCATGTAATCTAATATATTTAAAACAAAACACACAATGAATCTGACCCTTGTGTTATATTTACACACATTTGCATACATAAGTAGCAATACAAACATACAAACTACATAATATCAATGATTACTCTCACAAGGGTCCCGCAGCTGAAAGGGTTCCCTCAAATTATCAAACAGAAGCCACTTGAAAACTGCAATGACACATGTTAACATTTCGCCGCGGGATTGACGAGTTGTACAACCAGTTGCTCGATTGCGATTAGAAAATATTACATTATAAGAGGAGGTTATAAAGGGACTGTGCAAAATTAAAATAGCATGTAAGTTAAATTAATAGCTCGTTTAAATCAGGAAAAGCAAAGAAACGTTACCATTGTGTAATTACGAATCAAAACCCACTCAAACTGAAATGCAACAACAGAGTCTGAAATAAAATTCCATAACTCATTTTCAATCGGCGGCGTCGACATCACTCGACACGCAAACTCTCCAGGACGCACGCAAAACGAACATTTTTCCGAACGGAACGCCCTCTCGACGCAAAACTCTATAAAAACGTCGAAAAAAATAACAGTAACATGGCGTATAATGACAGCTGGTCCACTTGAGAACAAAAGGGGAAAGCCGAGCCTCGTCGAGAAAAAAATACATGAAGAGTAAAAACAACTAGGCGTACGTGCGGCCGCGGACGAGTCGCCGGCACCCGGCGCCCGCCCGCTAATAAATTTGCAATCGCGTTCGATTCGAACAGTCGACAATCGCGACGTTCACCCCACTCGCCTGGAGTGGACTCGACGATAGTAGCGCTCTGTACTCGTGACTACATAACAATCTACATTCAGTTGCTACACTCGACCTGAAATTAGGTAGCAGCGTTGAGAAAACTCGTTACGAATATTGCTATACGTCTCGGGGAGAATAGCACGGCATTCGAGTTTAAAATGCGAATAATAATCGCGGCATTCATAAAAATCCCGTGCGCGGAATGCAAGGAGAGCCGTGTTTTACACGTTATAATTTTGCGCCGAAAGCAGGTCCGCGACTAGGCGGGCGGTTGTTTTGTAGCGAGTGTAGGCTCGGTTCAAATGCCGCGCACGGACCATTAGTTGATGAGCGCACATGCACACACGCCCTACGCCAGACACCGCGCCGCGCTCCCGTGCTGCGCCGCGAAACAGTTACAATTTCCAACTGAAATATGAAAATGTTTTGTAGCTTACTGTTAAAAATATGTTTTGGGAAAACTACCGTTTTCACGCACAATGAGTTTTCGTAGGAACTCTGACCATACATACCGTGTTCCAGAATAAAACAATATGGAGTAATTTATGAAGGAAAAAAGATCTGCGAACGTGGAAGGTTTTGAATGAGCCGGATAAGTTTTTCAGGTGGGAATGTTTATGTTTTCAGTCGACATTATATTTTTGTAATGATAAAAGGAGGTAACTAGATTTTAATTACCAAATAACAACGTAGCTACATTCGAATGTATAGTGAAACGCTCCCTGTGGCCATTTAGTGCGTATTGCGTGTCCCTTATCGGTCCATCAGACTGGTTTAACCTCCTTAATGTGAAAGTTATCAACGTATCTCAACTGTCGATGCCCGCTTTGATCTACGGGCTTCATATAAAACGAGCTAGGAGGGTGCTATTCCAATACCTTTCGAGAGGTTGTTTGTTGATCATAAAATGGCATTCTATAGAGCTAGGATGGACGATTATTCTCAACAAAGATTATAATTTAGATTAGAAGTTAGGTTAATAATATATAACTTATCCTTTATAAAAAAAAAAAAAAAACATGGGTCTTCACTTAATGAATTAGGTTACAGTAACACTGATGTTTTTGTTACATATTTCAACAATGTTTTAAACTAATTTCCACTTAGAAGAAATAAAAAACAAAACAGATTCAATTTGAAGACTAAACTTCTAAAATTAAAGAAGCTCAAAAAAAAATCCGTTTAAAAAAAATCACAACTGACATTCGAAAACTATCGAGTATTAGAAACGAAATAACGAATGACATCAAATCGGCTCCAAACGAAACGATATGTGTGTTTTATATGAATTAATTCCTCGGCTCAGAGAACCCGAAAGCGTTTTACTTACGGGCCAGATGGCCGCGGACAGATCAATTTGATGATTGCAAAAAAACTCCACTAGGTACAGACTTTTTGACGTTCTACGGCCGTATGCGACGCCCGTCAAGCGTGATTCTTTTCAACTGAATCGAGTCGAGAATAGGTACCTTTATGATTGTTTTTGGCTAAGTGGTTAGTGTTCAATTTGGGATTTAAGGTTTAATTTCGGATTTATTTTTATTTTAATGGTTAAATGAATATTTTGCCCATATGAATGTTATTTTTGGCATTTGATGTAGAGAGTTATAAAATCAATTCAGAAGGTTGCAGATTTATTGTAGAAACCGTTAGCGCTATTAACAATTACTGGCATTTTGTAGAATCTCCGAACCTACTTATCGCATTTTTGCAAGTTTTCCGTCTTGAAATTTGTTTCTACGCTCTACACTTTGCCCGACCCGGGGGGATCGAATCAAAGATCTCGTGCCCAGTAGCCGCGCTTGGGACCACATGCTCAACGAGGCAGTCTATGCTTACAAATCCTTGTTCAAGTACATAGGAAATCAATATTCTTCTAATCCCACCCATTCAATGAAACCTGAAAATACTTTTTATTCGTTTGGAAATCCTCACCTACCACAACCATAGACCACTATACCACCACTCGTTTACACGATGGCCAAACATTTTTCCATTAGTGCACTGTTCTGCCGACGCCAATGGGAGATGGAGGGGAGATACTGTCGCACTGACTGACGTGTTTAATAAGCGTTATCATGTCTTACGTCCATGTTAACGTGTAGGGAAATTAATACGTCGTCAAACATGATTTTCAGTAAAATAACAGATGAATGTACGGAAGTGTATTGAATACATACCAATAAACGCAAACTAAAAGTTTTAGAAAAAAACTGGAAGATACAGTAGAAGAAAAGTCTTCAGCTTCCAATATAATATTGATACCGATTTCAATTTTGAAAACTTGACTGGCGTAGATTATTCAGAGTTCTTACAAGAAACAAGAAAAGTGGTGTTTACTCGTAGTTTTCCATCTTAATTCTGTATTTTCATTTGTTAAAAGAATCAAAGATACAAGAATTGCTTTTTAACGAACAAAGAAATGCGCCTGCCTGGGTTGAAACCCACGGCCACCACTACTCAAACGGGCATTACATTCAAGTGACTTTTGTTTCTTTGATTCAGTTTATCTGTATATTAAGAAAACAGCCATATTTCCTCAACCAAAATTAATAACTCCCCATCAAAATCAATGTCCCCATTCAAACCTATGCGTATATACACGTGGACAGGATGTTGATACGTATGTACGCCGTATCAAGGTCTGAGCCCCTACAGAACCCCAAGATCAGATATCAGACGACGACGTGCCCTGAATTAATCCCTCTATATGACATCACAACAATACGTACGCACACTTATAGGTAGACATATAGATGTATTATGAAGTACCTCCCTATATGAACTTAGATATGGACTTGCGATTAAAAGTACAGTGTGCAGATGAGAGCAGCGGTGACCTGTAAGTCGTGTATTTGAACCCAGGCAGGCACTTTGTGTAATTTATTTCATCACCACTGCTCTCAAAAATGGTGAAGGAAAACATCGCGAGGAAACCGGCATGTCTTAGAATCAAAAAATTCGAAGACATGTGACATCTATCAACTCGCACTGGGCACGCGTGGTGGATTAAAGCCCATCCCTCCTCTAGAGAGGAGGTCTGAGTTATGCAGTGGGAACATTATAGGCTGATGATGATGTGCGCAGATGTAGAACAATAATTTGAGCCGTTTACTGTCCCACAGCTGGGCAAAGGCCTGCTCTCAAACAGAGATGACACTGGCATTGATCCACGCTTGCTCAAGACGAGTTGGCGATTTGTTTTTTTGTTTTAGCAAATATTAGTTGCATTATAATTTTAAATCAGACATAATATTGTAGTAAAAAAGTAATAAGAAAGTCGAGATTAATTCAATTCACATAATCATTTAGAAAACAAACAAAAAATATCAAATTCAGCGTAATCGCTGCCTTACAAACTACAACTACTAACAATAGTGAAGGTAACACAATAGTTACTATCGTTTGAATGAACGCTAACTTACTCCAGGCTTAAAATAGCACCACTTAGGATTGACTTTGAACTTCACAAGTCACTGTAATCAGACTTCGAAGTCATACAAAATAGCGCACTAAACTAACAAGAAGTCTCATCTGAAAGTATGAATTAACTCTTACATAAAGTACCTTATTCATCAATGCTAGACCACAATTATGGAGTCACGAATCTGTCTCACCTTCTAACGATTCACGTAACAGTTTTTTCTTGAACATAAATCATAACGTCATCGAAATCATGTTTCACAAGCAACTAGGGGAGTACGAGACTAGAGGGGGGCGCACAATCGAAAGCCCCGATGAAAGTCGCTAAGAGATACGATAACATCTGTAGAGTGGATGGCATGCGACCACTGCCCCTATCGCCCCCATCGACTCACCAATAATGAGCGTACAAATCGTGACGGAAATTGAAAGAAAAAACTTCCCAAACGGCAGATCTTATCGTTCGTCCTAAACGTTCTCGTAAAAATATTAATAAAACATAACTTTTTTCACCCAAACCCACAGTAACTTTGGATCCCGTAGGAATTTATTGACAATTACGCGTCAATAAGTGCCAATAAAAGCACAAAGCGTCAATGTCCACAGATTTGAATGTCAATTGTACACAATTGTGTAATTCTGTTTTCGTGGAGGCTCATTTTGATTGTGACGCTAGTAATACAATTATAAGTTGACTTTTGCCGGCTCGGTTTCTTTGTCCACTTTATTATTATGATAAACAGACCTTCGGCTATTGTACATCAATTTAATCCATAAACTGTTTCCGTTATGGATATTATTTATTTTTACTTGATTCGGGTGCGTTTTGGTCAATTAACGTGGCCATAAAAGTAACTTACAGTTATAGTTTTTTAATCGTATTGCTATAAAATAGTTTTAGAAATCTGATGCTTTTTATTGCCTATTCTTAGTACTTAGTAGGTAAACAGTGTATCGTGTAAAAGTTGGTCTCGATTCTATATTTTAATGAAAATATATCGACAGAGGAGCAGAGTAAGTAGTAGCTACCAACATATAGATAGAATCTGCGTGGGAACACAAACACCCGATATCAATATTAAATTCGTCCTGATCTAATTTTAAATAAATTCAACGATCTATTTATAGCAGACGATAAAGTCGTACTTATCAAATTAAAGCTCCGGCCGCGAATGTCTCGTATAAACCACTAATAAGACGAGCTCGCTTAACCTTATCTCCGATCGAGGAAGTCTAAAAAACGGTCGCGGGGTCTGAGGAGCGGGGTGCGGAGGGGGGGAGGGCCAAGAACAAGAGCCGTCACTGAAATAGAGATAGATGAACAGTGGGAAATGAAATTCTTTGTGGCATCGCGGTCCCGCAAAAAATGCACAGATTAGATTTTTCCCCTCCGTGAGGGCCGAGGGATGGAGGCAATGATTTTTTACAACATTCGCCCGGGATATATAGGAGTTTTAGTGCCGGGATTTGTTGTAACTGCCCTCTGTTTGAGAATTTTAATTTCCTTGACTTAAGATGGGCTCATTTTGACGTGCGTATGCTCGTTATTTTGAACCGCTATATTTTTGGCTTTTAATGATGATTCTTAATGAGATGGCTGCATAATAATTCAATTTGAGAACGCAGGGTATACCAAACAATTTCCTTATTAAAATATTCACAACACAGACGTACTATGATCTTAAATTGGTTCGCTTTCTCTAGTTCTACGGTGGGAAGTTCTACGGTAGATCTAGTCAAAACGAACCCACAAATTCACTCACATAGGTACCTAGATTTATATTCCAAAACAGTATAAGCACAAATTTCCACATCCCACTTCCCAAATATTTAATACTGTCTAAAATATACGTTTCATATGGCTGCGACGAAGACATTAAGTCGGTAAAAAGCCCCAAACAAGGCAGGGTCACGAAATTACTTGGCATTAGGAGCTTACTGCCCTCGCGTAAAAAACAAGGGACATTGCGGTCTCAATTGCGTCGTGTCGTTTACACTGATACGCCACTTGTACGCATCTGCTGTGTAGTTGCTGACATACAACATGTCGTTCGAAGATTGGGACTGCTTGTTTGATGACACCACTGTCTTTTTACGGGTGGAGGCAATGAAGGCACTCTATTTTAAGATAAATAGGATTGATAACACTGGTAATGGTTTTCTTAAGTTAATAAATAAATACAGTTTCTTAACACCGAGATGATAGAATATGAACACATGAACCTATGAATTTTTTGCAATTTATTATTAGTTCTGCAATAGTTTTTGGAGTCGGATGATTAATATTTCGTTGTCATCAACTATAATGAACGATTTCCATTAATTAGGCTTGCGTTTGACCGCAACTCGAATGATGTAAAGCAGTGGAGCACGCTTACCTAGAAGAAACCTATTCAGTCGAACCTTGAAGAGATCCAGATTATAGTGATCAGGGAACAGAGAACCCGGCAGTGGATTCTACAGACATATTTATCCTACTAATATTATAAATGCGAAAGTTTGTGAGGATGGATGGATGGATGGATGGATGGATGTATGGATGTTTGTTGCTCTTTCACGCGAGAACGGCTGATCGGATCTGGATGAAATTTGGCACAGAGGTAGATTATAGTCTGGAATAACACATGGGCTATAAATTATCCCCATAATAACTTAAGGGGGTGAGCAGTATTGCATTATCCATAATCCTCAACTGTTTTACAGCTTGATACTGGAAATACGAAATAACGCAAGGGACATCGAGCGTGCTGTGCAATTTTTCACTTTAAGCACCTGGTGCGAGCGTTGCAAATCCAAGAGAAAGCTGAAGTCCCTTACGTCATTTCAAATTTCCGGTATCGTACACAATCGAACTGTCAACTGTCATACTATATTAAAACAGAAGGTCTATTTCAAACTGTTTGTCACTGGTGTACGTAGCCTAACGGTACAGAGACTTACCTGTAAACAAAGGTACGCAAGTTCAAATCACAGTCAGTATTCACTTTTTGTGATTTTTTATAAGATTTCCAAAAATGTTGAAACGTGTTCGCGAGTTCGATCCCCAATCGGTTTTCACTTTTTGTAAGTTCCACGTATTTGTTTTCATTTCGATGCTATATGATTTTCAAATCAATTCAGAGTAAATTTATATAACCTACTTTTAATTGTAAATACAATAATATAAATCTGTAGACGTAGAGTTTCTGTATATTGAACATAATTATTTAGAAAAAATAATGTTTTATTTTGTTGTGTCTGTGTGTCTTGGGTGTATAGTTTATTATAGTATTATCACGTGTACATTTTAAAACTAATAAGATTAGGGTTTTAGTTTTTGTTTCATTAGAATTGGTGCTCTCTATCAAAAGATATACGAATTTAAGGTATTTAAGAAAACTTATCATCATTTAGAAACATACATGCAACGACATCTATTGCATCAAAACGGTACTAATTAATAAGTGTGTTCACAAGATAACTTTTAAATCGTATTTTTCAAACAGTTACGATAACAAAATGTACCCTTGATTAATTTAAATGACGCTGCTTTGAAAATCTACATAGGGTTTTTTTTTGGAGGGTGGGAAATCATCATTTGACTCCTCCCGCTCTGGGCAGAGCGGTAGGGAATGTTAGACTTCTACTGACTAAAAACCACCCATGTTCCTTTTTTGCCTTTTGTGCTGTGGGCGCTATATTTCTTTCGAACAACCCGTAGCCCCGACAAGCGGCGGCCCTTGCGGGCCTCAACCATATTGCTGACATCTCTTTGAGGCGCGCGTGGAACCGAACGCGCCGTCGACACGGCCTGTCGTCGTCTTACGACGGGCGGACGGCGAGCTAGCCCACTACTTACCGTCCACAGGCCCGCACCTACGGTGGCCGGAAGCCATCACGTGACCCCCGACGCCCAGAGCGTCTCCTATTGCGGCTGGGACGAGAGGTTCTCTCTCTCACCACGCCACCTCCTTCGCTAGCATCACTGCTTCGCCGAAGGAGGCGACGGCGTCCCATTCCCTTTCGCCCCGCAACATGGCTTGAATCAGGGCCGGACGCGAGAGGTCGCCGCCGCCGATCGTCGCTAAGAGAACACGACGGGGCTCAACCCAAGTGGGGCTCCGCCCAAGCAAGGCAGACCTCCACGGTGTGCTCCACCGTGTCCTCCGGCTGATCCTTGCAATAATAGCATTTGGGCGTTTCCTTCCGCCTGATTCGGTGCAGGTGCCTTCCGAATCCCGAAACAACCGTGTCCGGTGAGGACCTGCGCCAGACGAAAGGCGAGGGCGCCGTGGCGCCTCTCAAGCCACTCCTCAAAGAGGAGACTTACCACCACTGTGCCCTGCACGGGGTTGCGACAGTCGCTCTCTCCATGTCGCCATGAAATCACACCAGTGGGGTCTGTCCGCCATGCGGCAATATACGGCGGCAGCGGAGTCATCCCCCAGTGTAGTGCCTCCGCGCACCATTCATGCAGGAAACTACATAGCCTAAACCCTATAGTGTGTGTTTGCTTCCCATGCATTAAATTTTGGCAGTTTAACTTCGTCTTCGACAGATGGCATTGTTCATTTGACACCATTTTCAGAATTGCGGTGTTAATATTTGTCGTGAATAGTCAACAAATACAAATTGACAGGTACACAGTAAGAAAAACAGCTGTAAAAACTTTAAAATAAAAACCTAATTAAAATTAGATAAGACCCGCGACGTAAATATATTTGTTCAGTGTGGAAATCGAATACAGGACATGCAGCGCCACAGTCAAACGCCGAGGCACTGCGCCAACCGTGCCGTCTTATCGGCTGTGGCTGCCTTGGGCATTGCCGCAACTTTGCTTAACAATGGTCAGATTGCACTTTCCGTTTACAAATTGCCGTCGAATCTTACCCCAACTTGCAACATCACCAAAAATCTGCGATTGGCCATGGAACAGATGTCTTTGCAAATAAACTGCTTTAAACAGGAGAGAGTCGCCTGGAATTAGATGTAGATGCGAAAATTCCACTTTCCGAAGAGTTTTCCCATCCAGTGCCAACAGAAGATCCCGAAAGAGTTAGGCAGTGGTGTACCTAATCGTAAACCCACATTTTGCCAGTAATGTTCAAGCGCCATGGAATAGGGGGCGTTTGATGTCTATACATATAATATTGCCATCGACCTGGCACGAAAACCACGCTCCGTGGCCTCTACTGCGAAAACACTTTGCAATCAAACCTCGGACCTCATCCTCAGTAGTTGCACTTGAGACCACTCGATCAACGAGACAGTCACACATCAAAATTTCCACGTGAACGAAGTCGCGGGTATCAGCTAGTACAATATAAGTTTGAATACAAGACAGATCATTTCATTCAAAATACCAAACAATGAGTGGAATTATAAGTGAAACCAAAATCCAACCGATTTCCAAATTGACAAAATAAAGAAAGTCCATTCGAATGATTTGACATTAACCCGTATAAGTGAATTCTATTCAGTGTGACATTTTTTTTTCGCAAATGCAAACCCGGGCAATATTTGAGGGTACTGCAGTAAAACAAGAAAAGCTGCTAAAGCTTGTAAGAAATGCTTCATGAAGGGATCAGCACTTATCGGGTTTTTTCTGACCAACTAAAAACCATAGTGTCCACGATTGATATAAACTAGGGAGAGTTTGTCGCTAGCATCCTGTGGGGAAAGTAACAGTGGGTTTAAATCCTGTCAAGTGCTTCAGTTGGTTTAGCAAAACCAAAAAATTAGGTTAAATGGAAATTCTTCGTGAATTCGCCGAAATTCTTTTTGCTGTCGGTGAATTTATTATAAAAGTCTTTGAGTTAAGTAGTTGTTTCGAACTTGAAACAATCAATTGTTTTAGAATTACTTGGCTGTCAATAGTGTTATTATATTTTTTATGAAATTCTCTGCAATGTGTATGATTTAAAAGAAACTTCAGAGATCTTGTAATTAATGTATATATTTCAAAAAATATTGTTTACTGAAATACTCAGTACTTAACTCTTGTGAAAGTTAAGAAAAATACAGACTATTTACAACAGAACCGTCTCAAATTTCAGCAGTTTCAAGACTCAACTTAAAAGATTTCAACAAAAAAGAGCCTACATTTTCGAGTGCAGCGGTTAGACTATAAATTACCTCATTAGTAGCAGACAAGTTGGTTGCGCAAAGGGAAACGGAAGAAAGAGATCGTTTCCCGAAACTAATTAACAAACACGATAATTAAAAAACAGATTTCTTCGTCGACTAAGGAATGGGGAGAAATAAAGAAAATGCAAAGTGTCCACCCGAAATTTCCATGACAAAACAGTTTTTTCGAATCGCCCAAAATAACCATTGTCTCGTGAGCGTTTTGTCCGTTATTTTTTTTTCTTTTACGTGTCTCATTTTCATTTTTATCTCTGACGTCGAGGTTTTTAATAAGATATGCAAATTTCTGTGACACGGAGCGACTGCTTCGTCAAATTTAATGATAAGCGTGAGCCTATTGTTGAAGTCACGTCCTATATGCCAACGAAATATCGAAAATCGAGGTATAAATGTAATTCCCAATGACAGAAATACGATTTGAATGCTTTTCATAAGTTAATAATTTTATTGATATATCTGTTAAGTGGGACATTATATATGGCCAGGTTATATTATATTATATCCGGTCTGGAGGTACATACCACCCTATGTAAAGACTTTGTGTTTACCCGAATTCCAGCTAAGCAAGTTTTCACTCTTACCGGATGCCCTAAAAAGCGAGTGTAAGATTATTTTTCTTATCTGAGGTAGCAAGAAGTAAATCTATTAAGTTCTTTATAAGCTTTGTACGTACTTAAATGAAGGCCGAAAAGATCAAAGTCACATAAAAATATGCCAAGTTGATGATAATTTATTTAGTTAAACTAATTAAATCTTCGATAGCCATATACACCTACTTAACACAACCACCATCTTTCTAAAGACACCACAGCCTCCATTAGAACACGAACGTAAAATTAATTAAAAGTGCACAACTATGCATTAGACGGACGACTGTCACACCCAGCTCGACCCACTTACATCGAGGGCTGAGGGGCCCACGTGAGCGCCATTCTCTTGATAGATTGTGAGGCTATAAAGTATATAGGAAGGTTCGAGAAGCTGGGGAAAGTGACGGAAATTGTGATAAAGTTTTTGATGTTAAATTATTATTTGGATTTGTTAGTTGATTAGACTGACTTTTCACTGTGCTGGTTTTGAGAATGCTAATCTAAGTAAGATCACATAAATAAAGGCCATACATCGCTCCTTTTGAGTTCATATTTTAAGGCGGGGTTGCAGTACTTTTTAAAAATTTTGAACCTTTGAAAATCGAACTAAATATGAGTTTTTTAACAAATAAAAATCATTACATAAAAATTGAACATCATCATCATCATCATCATCAGCCTATAATTGTTCCCACTGCAGGGACTCAGGCCTCCTCTCTAGGAGAGGGATGGGCTATAATCCACCACGCGGGCCCAGTGCGGATTGGTAGATGTCGCATATCTTCGAATTTTTGGTTCTAAGACATGCCGGTTTCCTCACGATGTTTTCCTTCACCGTTTTGAGAGCAGTGGTGATGAAATAAATTACACAAAGTAATGCACCTGCCTGGGTTCGAACCCACGACCAACTGTTCGTAAGTCGGGGCCGCCACCACTGGGCCACCACTGCTCAAAAATTGAACATACTCTCAAGTAAATCGTAAAGATAGAAACGCCAATTAGAATGATCGGCTCGATCATTTTTTTTATCAAACATGACTCTAAATCACAATTTAAAACTTGTACTGCTAAGACATTTTATCATGAATTTATATGAAAGTTATATATCAGTAGATAGAACTTTTTATTCTGAAGTAAATGTTGAAAACATATTGTATAATTTCTTTATCATTTTTCTCCAAGAACAAAAACCAGTCAAAATTGAGGCATTATATCGCTCGCGCGGCAGGGCGGGGGGTGAGGTCGTGCGTTCATAAAAACAAAGTACTTCAACCTCGCCATAAAGAAGATTCTTCATTATATACCTATAGGTACCTAAAGGCGGAAAAAAAATTGAACAAGTTCAATATATTTTTAAAAACTTATAGGTTTAGGCCAGATACCTACATTAAACATTGAATTGCTTAATTCTAACGGAATAAACTACAAATAAATATTTTGTAAATCTGGAAAACTTATAGAAATTATTACGTCATCTGCATATTCACATAAGTAATAACGTCGATTTCATCGGTTATCGAGACCAACTTACCAATCTTCAAATAATAGTTACTTACAAAGAAATAATCTAAAAATATAACACAAAATAAGCCAATTACCTCATAATAATTTCTTGTAGCGCGCAACACTGAGTTGAATGAACTATACATTAGACGGCCGACTGTCAGTTTCAGGTCGACCCACTTACATCGAGTGCTGAAGGGGCCGTCACGTGGACAAGCATTCTCCTCATAGATTTAGATACTTACGTGAAAAAACTAGCCGTTGCCCACTACTTCTTTCGCGTAGAAATTTTGATTAGTATGTGTGAGAAAAAAAGAAAATGTCTGTCTGCTATCCCTATCTGGCTTAATTTCATCTAGACCTGTTTAGCCGTTCTGGCTTGATTGGGTAACAAACATACATACATCAAAACTTTCGGGTTTATAATATCTAGTATGTAGTAAGATACGATAGATAATGTTTCTAGATTTTTTTAGAGAAAGAAAAAGGTCTGTAGTAAAGACTGACGGATTATGAACACAATGATGGCACAAAATTTGACACTAAACTGTCGTGGACTTACACAAAAATGTCAAAAATCAAGTGAAAAACTGTTTGGTCTAAGACAGACAAGAACTTTTCAAGTCCGATTTTGACGGGACTTTCAAATGCCATCTGCCTTAATAGCATTTTAAAAAGAGTAGCTTAGACTTCTTTTATTTTAGAAAAATGTTAAGGTTACGTGCAAAATAAATTAAAACCTTTGAAATGATGGAAATGATTAGGACAATTCGATTTAAACAGAAAAGTAATGTTACTCAATAGATCTCATACGTACTACGTAGGTACCTACAAAGATTGTGTCAAGGCAAATAAGAAAAAAGCCATCAAGACTTCCCCTTCCCGACATCGTGAACAAAGCAATCCCAGACAATCAATATCTCACATCGCCATTAAATTAAATAAGCGCAGATTTAAAACGAAACCGACCACTAAACTTGGTATTAAAAGTCAAAACGACCCTTATAGGGGTCGCTAAATAAATAAATAAGTGTACCGAATATGGCGGGAGCATAATAACAGAAGGCAAACAGCATCGGAAGCCGTGAGATAAAATCGTATTGCGTTGTCAAAAATAAATGAATCCGAGGATTAGTCGAGACACGCCGGCCGCGCAATATTGTCGCTTGGCGCCCAACGTGGGGCCATAATAAGCCGGCCTGGCATCTGTGCACGGAGCAAATTTTTTGATAAAGTTTGTACAAAAATATATTGGGTTAGGTGTTTGGGTTGGTTGGAGAATTTTGTTATTGACAAAAAAAAAGAAATATTCTTCGAATATTGTCGAAGATGTCACAATTTTGCACACTGCTGATTTCTTAGATAACATATTTGTTTTTAATTAGATTGGAAGGCGGGAAGAAGCACGCCATCGTGAGAAGTGCAAGGAATGGGTGGAGGCCATTGCCCAGGAGTGAGACCGTTCAGGCTCACAAAAAATATTTAATAACATGAATTTTACAAAGAGAACTAACTATCTCCAGAATAGAACAACCAATAAAGTTTTATTCTTAAGTCACTTAAAAGACAAAACAGCACACCCAACATGCACACGTCTATATTAATATATTACATGGTGTTTATCAAAAAGATCTGCAGATTATCATACGAGATTCCTTTGTGCGGGTAGTTTTGAAACGAACGGGGTGAGATAAACTACTCCGCACGATTTCGCCGCAAAGAGAGGGCTCAACGAATAGCTCGTACTACCGAGGGAGTTTTATTCCGATCGAATTTACCTTGCTATGAGAATACGAGCACCAATCTATCGTAGAGCACTTGCTGTATCGGTCGGGCGAATCATATTGATGGAACTTAAAAAATGATTGGATGTCGAGATATACCTACATTGAGTTTTTGTTTTTCGGATCTATTTTGTTGGGAGATAAGTTTTAGACGTACCTCAGTAGGTATGTGGCCGGGTATGGGGCTCTTTATTTTCTTCTACGGGGCGTAAGAGGATTATGTGATAGGGTAGCTGGGAGTATCAGCTTGCAATCCCAAATCCTTTCTGCTAGGTGTTGTGATTATAACATATTGCCTTTTTCGATTATGTATTATAGTAGAGGCTGTACCTAATATTTTGAGATATAAGGCAAGAAATCGAACGGACGGGTAACTCCCCTTGAGTCATTAAAAAGAGAATAACCATAAACATATTTTACAGCTCCGACGTCATTACTCATCAAACACAATCCACGAATACATTAAAAGACATTTAAAACTCGTCGCCACCGACAAGAAAAAACAGAATGAAGAAAAAACGTCAAAAAAGATAAGAAAAAATTTGAAAAGGTCGCAATTTATCAATGGCGCGTCAAACAGTCGATCGACTGGGCATCATTTTTATCGTATTTGCGTATAAATAGTGGCGTCGCGACGCTCCAAGCCGCTGCTAATGATACGGAAAATGACATCTTATTTCGAGGCGTAAATCGAAGAAAAAAATCGTTCATCGCGCCCGTCTGCATGAATATTTTATAGGCGCGTCAACAGCGAAATGACAGGTTTTATCGTTTGAAAATTCGTCGAAAATTGCGTGAAATGACGCGTCGATATTTTTTATTTGGTGAGAACATCCTTCCGCCAATCAGGCGCGCTCATTGTGGGCCCACAATGAGCTCCCCCGGGACGATTCTCGCGTAATTTTTATTTAACTGACGGGCGCAACAGTTTAGTTGACAATGTTTAGGTTATGTGGTAATTATTGTATTGTGTTTTAAATAATAGTTTGTGGGGAGATGGTGGCTAGCGCATTACGTAAGATTCGCAAACTATACCTACACATAAAAGCCCATACAACCTTACGTACCTAACTATAAAACATATCTGTTCAGCCAAGACATCTAACAAGATCAACTTCCGAAAACCGAGCCAATTATTCAAATAGAGTAAAGCGAAATGTCATAAGGTGACTAAATATCACAGAATTTTTTACAAGTGGGTAAATTATTATTCTAAACGTATAAGCAGATTACTACGCCCACAGTTCAATAGACGGTAACATTTGTTACACAATCATTGAAGCTCGAAGTCTGCCGACAAACAATGCTTTGAAGTAGTCGTACAACATCAAAGGTATTGAAATACAGATCAATGGCAAATTGGTGGAATATCTTTATTAATCTATTTAATTGGTTATTAGCTTTCTAGCATGTTGCTCGAATTAATGGGGGTGTGTAGCGTTTGATCGCGGGGTGGATGTGATGTTAAGTGTCGGAGTATAGGATACGGTTCACTCCTTTCGTGAGGAGTGCTCGATCATAGAGATGTAATGCGCTGAAAATTGGTGACAGAATTATTTTATGAGGTGATGGGTGCTTGTCAGCTGAAGGTATTGAGTGTAGGTACCGTTTGAAAGAGAAGATTCTGGCTAGATTTGAAGAAAGTTAAGACGTGTTCACAACCGATTTTCTTTAGAATTAGACCTATTATGGTATTTCTCAACGGCTAAGCTTTTCAAAATTTTCAAAACATGCGAAGGTTTGTTTCTTCAAGATAACCTCCGAGCCTTCTTTATTCAAATGTATAAAACCTAACATCCTGCCGATCATCATTATCATCTATACCTATAGCCTTTTCCCAACTACCTACATTGATGTCGGCTTCCAGTCAGACCGGATGCAGCTGAATAAAAATAAATAAATATTTATAGGGGTCATTCTAAATTTTTCCTCTAAAACCTAAAACTCCTCAACATCCTAAACAATAGAAAACATGTGCCACAAAACTCAACTTCCAATCCAAATATTTAAAACCTAACAGCCAGTATGTTCCACGGAGGTCCGTTGACATAAACCTAAGCTGCGCAGATTGCTGGCAACATTACGCGTGATCCGCATAAGTCGCGGCATATTTCGTAAATTTGTCCCCGAGGGGGGAGGGACGGAACACCTGCCGTAAAGATAAGCCCCTGATGTCGCGTAATATCCCCCTAAAATAACTTCTTACTGCCTCCGGTGCCATAGCGACGGCTTACCCTCCTTGTTCGGCTATGTATCGTTTATGTAAAACTAGGAGGCTAATTTGATGGACGAAATCGGGAATTATTTTTGGAGATACAACCAAGTAGGTATCTATTTCTAACATAGTGTTCGTAATAAACATAGTTTTTGAGTTACAATGAATATTATCGTCCCAAATGTATCTACAACTTTTCCTCAACACTTTCAACTATTTGGGCTACCATCAACTACAATTTTATTTATTTTATTGGTTGATCTCTACAAAGGGACATACTTATTTTTTCCATCTGATGCTCAGCGTCGACCAATTACATAAAATCATACCAGTTAACAATTAACTATTACAAATATGATCAAAAACAACGATCGATGTCAAAAAAATCGTCCCGCAAAGCAGCTTACACTTACTGCATTCAGAACTCCCAGTCCCAACCCAACGTGACGTAGAAGCGTCACATCACACCTCACAGCGCCGCTAAGATGCCGCCAACTCAACTCTCTAATATCGCGAATTAATTAAGGAAGTCATTACCTCCCGATAGCACATTAACGGCACGCATGTCGGGAAATTGCCAACACAAAGGATATTTCCTGCGTTTTCCCCGATTTAAAGCAATTCACCGATTTTGATTAAGCCCCCGCTGCTACACTGAGATTATTCCCCTTTCAATGTAAAGAATGGTTTATTTCAGACACCGTGAAAGTGAATTGTATTTCCTTTTGCCATTGATTTTATGGGAGCCTTGTGTTTGACGAAAGTGAAACGGGAATTATGTAGCGGTTCATGGTTTTCGAATATTTGAATACTGTATTTGGAAATAATATATTCTGTGCGTCTATCTCTAGCTAGATCGTGGGTATGTTTGTTGGCGTTAATGTTTTGTTATAATTGTTTTCATGAAGTCAGTTGCTCGCTGACTGTTTCGTTGGTCTAATGGTCGCAGGCGCGACTGCTGTTTATGAGGATCCTGGGTTCGATTCTCAAGTTGGGATGAGTGTTATTGGGTTTTTCCATCAGAAATTTCTCAGTAGCAGCCATGAAGTCCACATTTGTGCCCGGTTGATGGCAATAGGCTCTGCACTTCCTATTACATGGGACTTAAACGTAACTGTCGAAATGTAGCTGTACTATTGAGTGGAGTGATATTATCATAATTATGTTATTTTACAACATTACCAAAAATTAGATTAAATAAAATATACCAAACGAAACTCAACAAAATCCTAACATTTCGAGGATGACTAGTCAAGTTGGCAACACACAAAAGCACAGCCAATAGAAACTATGTTCATTAGGTATCTCAGACTGGCGCATCGCAACCGGTGGCAACTTTAGATTGCCGCAATAATTATTTATTCCGCTCACTTACTGCCCGACTCGGTGGAAACTATTCAGCGAAGAAACGCTATTTCCCGCTGGTCAGATAAGACGTTTGATTTCACCCATTTTCGCCTGGACTTTAATTATGGCCTCTGGTTTTGTGTAAAATAGTTGGGAGAGTAATTTAATCCAGATATCAGTATGCGGGGTGGCGCGCAGCTACGAGAGATGGGAGCCAATGAGCGTGAGCGAACCGGGGGTAACTGCACCGTCGACGTCTCGAGAAATTGTTATGTCACTAGCGTTGTTTGTTGCCGCAGACGAATATTGACCTACACCTACCTGCTCCGCTTTCCAAAACACTTTCAATAATCCCAAAAGATTTCCTGAAAAAATCTCTCAAATATGAGACAAAGTTATCCGACAGTCATTTGTTTGAAGTAGATTTCCTCGGCCCTGTCCCGCCTTGTATAAATAAAAATTGTAAACTTGTTTTGTTTCCCTCATCCACCCTCTCATTTCTTCAGTCGTTGAACTGCATAACTATAAGAGAGCTCACGAAACACAATATAGCGCCGTAAAAAATAAGCGCACATCAGACTCGAGCATGTAATTCTAGCGCACTCTTCCGGCCCGAACAAAGGAGAGAGGGTAAGAACACGAGTTACTCGACACCATGTACCTTACGCAGATTTGTTTCTCAGCGTCTCAAACAACTCCAAACCAAAATAAACCCTCACCTTGAAACATAGGCTTCACTTTACAACACCAAAACCTCTCACCATCAAACATTTTGAAACTGCAGGGACGCAGGAAATTCGCGATAGTCAAATTGTAGTCTTACAGGGCGTGTTACCATTAAATTATAACATTCGCAACTGTGTTACGTGCGTATAAGGCACTATTTGCATTACAAGGGATCGCGGAAGGGTCCTCGGGATATGGCAGGTACGTCACATGAGGACTGCAAAAGAAAAATGTACCTTTAACGACGACGTGAGGATTCTGAGAGTCGAAAGAAGAAATAAGCCGTAACAGGACGTCGTTCAGGATAATACCTCCTTCGTTTTATTTTCTTTTCATGAGATTTAAAATACATAATAAATCTGAGAGCTTATTCCGGGGGAAATGACGGTTAGCTTATGATTGTGTTTGTGTAATGTCGTTTAATATTTTCGGGCTAAATATGTACCTTCTTACGTTGTGCTTTGTTGAACTCTTTCAGGAGGCATGCAGTTAATTTTGAACCCGCACTGCTGTCTCATTTACGGCTGTTAACGTAGTCACAAAGGCGCATCGCGTGGCGGGCCGAGCTCAACTCAAAGCCGATATATTCCAGCCATTACTCGCGCGACTTGCGCAAACTTCGCCAAGTGATCACCGGCTAGACACCGCCACACAAACAAGCGCTACGCCCACAAAAACGCGCCAGCAGGTAAAAAACTTCAACTGTGTGTGTTTAGTGCACATGTGTGAGGTGGAGCACAGTTCTACTTATAGCCGACCCTCGGTAGCTACTCGTAGGTAAGTAGCTATCGCGACTCCTTTGTTCTAGCAGCTGATTGGAGCCGGGCCCGGAAATGCGTGTCACCTCACCCCCTCATTGGTCCGTTTCATTTTCTTAGCGCGAAAGAGACGCAGCTACGTGAAGTGTGTAGTTAAGGATACCGATCTCTGTGTGTAAAACGGTAGGTAGGTAGTAGGTAGGTGTCACGAACGGTTGTTTTGCTCGATGGCTATGTTTGCGCGGCGCGTTCGTCTAAGATAAACTATTTTGGTGAGTTGGCCGGAGAGTTTGCAAATTGTTTCGCCTGAAGTTTCCTGTTCGGAATTTTGATTTTATCAAATTGGATTCGTTGGGCGTTGTGCAGGTTCAACAAATACCAAAACGAATTAATCGCAACTCTAATGATTGTAGTTTGATAACTTTTGAGCACAACAAAACAGTCTTATCAGGCTTAGTTTTTTTTTTGAGTCGGATAATTTAAAACGTAATCTCAATTGGCCGGAATATTAAGTTTTAAAAGCACACATTATTACCTAATTAATGAATGTTTAATAACTTTATATATTCTAGTTCTTATTGAACTACTAACTAACAAACTTAAAAAGCCATCATTTCTAGAAACAATATCATAATTACACTGCAAACTGAAAGGCGATCCTCAGAAGCATTCATTTGTTTATGTTTAGCTGTGCACAGATAGATCGCGGGCAGAGACAGGCTAATCGGCACTTTATCGTAACCTGTCACCCGCAGAGGCCAATCCACTATGCGTTGTTTATATGTAAACGCGATAGACCTTATTGCAAAGAGGTAGAGGCGAAATTACAGCTGTTTCTTGCGATACTTAAAGAAAACCGCTGCTAAAATATAGACAAATATTTTGTAGGGGAAAGAACAAAAAGATGCTATTATCGAGGAAAGTGTGTTTGAGTACTACCTTATGTTTAATTAGTACGAACATTTTTACTTATTCATTTATTTAAGAATAATAATAACGTAGCGCTTTTTAACTAACCAAAGATCTGTATTTCTTGTGTAGGTACCTATGTACACAAATAAATAAATAATTATGATGCAATACAGAACAAAAGAAAACAAAAGTTGAAGTTCAATACTTGATGACGCACAACCAAATCCTTCTAGAAAAAAACAAAGTAAAAAAGAAGTAAAAAAATACTTTCATAAAATTTTAGCCCCACGATCCAATCTAAAATAGAATTTATGACGTACTTAATAACACTAAAAATCAATATAAAATTACAAAATAAACGGCTTTTATGATGAAATACTAAATATTCGTAATTAGCTAAAATGATTGTGTTGATGCAAGAACACTACAATAAACTTGGATCTTTGCTTAACTCTAATTTATTGCCGTTTCTAAGACTAGACTATGCGACAAAGCCCTTAAATAAAAATAAATAAAAAAAGCCTAGACTATACAATAAAAAGAAAACAAAATAAAATAAAATATATAATTCTAGACATAACAGCACGCATGATATCCCCGAAAGGTAAGGCAGAGGTGTGTATACCCATAAGTACACACATATTTGAATATTTCGCCAGTAAGAGCTCACATAGAATATTCACGAAGGAGCTTTGCAATAATTTGTGTCGTTAAGTGCAGTGTTTCATATTAATTCAATATAATATATCTCTATCTTTTTTTAAAATCCCATTGATAACCCTCCTTTTGGGCTTCGCCGCAGTCACGTAAAATTCTAAAACTGTTCAAAATATTCCCGTTCTAAATTCATCTAGTCGCGCACTATGCAGCGCGGAGGTATGTAGCGGGCGGACAGGCAGCGGGCTAATCGCCACTCTGTCAAGCCGTCACGCACAGACTCCACCGCGACACGTGGCTGCCTGCGTGCTACCTACCACAACGCCGCAACGCCACAACGCACCGCCGCCATTGTTTATTGGTTTATGTAATAAAAATTGGTGGTTGGGGTTTAATTGCTTTCTAAATATTTTTTTATAAAAGGGTTCGTTTTTATCTAAAGATGCGTACAGCACTTAAAAGAAAAAATACAGTTGTGAAATCGTTTAAGTTGTGAAATCATTTTTTCACAAGATTTTTTTAAAAATATATATAATATTCATCATCATCATCATTTCAGCCAAAAGACGTCCACTGCTGGACATAGGCATATAATATTACCACAGTATAAATGTATTTAATTATGTTCTTAGCTGTACAAAAGTGATAATTTAAATTTTCCGACATCTCCTACAAAACAAACATAAATAAGATTTTTTCACCTCAGATATTAAATCTACATCATTCAGTATTTCCGTTTTCAAAAAGCCATACCTACACGTATAAACAACAAACAAATTAATCTAAGCTTTACTTTTGAAATGTGAACCTACACATCACAAGAAATAAGAAGGTTGTGTTATTGTGTATCTAAACCGTAACAAAAATAATAACACAAATAATTCGAGTCAAATAATATTTAAGTGAAACATTGCTATAAATTGCTATAATTCAGGTGAACTAAGATGAAAGAAGAAGTAAGAATTCTAACTTTTAATTGAGTTTCTTAATTTAGAACTAGACAGGGGAGGGATTGTATTGTGACCGATTGCGACAGAAAAGTTACCCATGTTACAAAATATATTATTACGAAATGCAAACTTTTTGATTCTAGGGGAAAAATTCGTCACAGTCGTGGTATATTTTATAACATAACACTTCCACGAAAACTGGCTATTATTAACGTCCTTTTTTTTAGTTTCAACATGCAGTGTATTTCATGCTCGTGGATTTTTTTCATTTATCGCAACAAGGGTGGAATGAAAATTTAAATAAGCCAAGTTAACTAATAAAATGAAACGTTGCTATAAATTGCTATAATTCACGTGAACGAAGAAGTAAGAATTCTAACTTTTAATAAATAAATAAATAATAAATTGAGACAACATCACATACATTGTTCTGGTCCCAAACTAAGGTTTTCCCTTGTACTATGGTAACCAGGAACAACGAAGGTACTACAAACACCCAGACCCAACAATAAATGCCAGCGACCTTGAGCGAAGCGACTGATTAAAGATATTATTATTATTATAGGTTATTTATATATAGATGATATATATTATAGGTTATTTACTAGCGTCACAGTGTTTTGGATTTATCAAATTTGATGTGATTTGAGAGTAAAGGAAATCCCACCAAAAACATTTTGTAAAAAACTAGCCAAGTCTCGATGGAGCTGCTTGTTTATCTCTAAAAAGTAATGAAATCTAGACAAAGTCGTGCCAAGTCTAAGGTTCCTTACTGCGATTTCTTAATTATTATAGTTAATGTTGTGTGACTTGACCTAAAATTTCTGCTATCCAGAGGTTTGGAAATGGTCTGGAAATGGTTCCAGTAAAGAATGGTATTACGGCAGTGTTTGCTTCGCGCTCGACCTGGCGGGGGCCTAGTTTTGGTGCTGTTTCTTAATTTAGAAATAGACGGGGAGGGGGGGGGGGGTTGTATTTTAACCGATTGCGACAGGAAAGTTACCCGTGTTATAATAGTACATTGTGGTACAAGTGTGTAATGTTGGTGGCTACCGCTGAGGCGCGAGCCGTCAGGTGAGGGTCTTAAGAGAGCCGAGGACGGTAATCATCAATACACACGTGTATCATACGACGTTTTTCAACACGCTTGTGAAGAAAATAATACTAAAAAGTCATCTTCAACAGTTATTAGAATGTTTTTTCACAATAGCGGCAAAAATTATGCTATGCGCGCGCATCTACAGTTCGACCAACTTATCTGTGCAGGCAGCAAAACACGGAACTAAAATAAATGTACTAAGTTTGACGTAGCGATGCATTTTTCTTGACCAGTGGCGCCACCATGAAATTCGCACCTAAAATGGTCATACTGTAACAATTGCGATCGGCCATAGTCTAAAAGAATGAGGTTTCTTTATTTAAAAAAAAAAGTTATATTTATTACAAAAGTTATATTATTTGGGTGAAAGTTTCATTTATTAAAAACGTACATGTTGAAATTATCTATTTATATTCAAAGTTGCATGAAGTGAACTATGAACATTAATTTATTTTTACTATTGAACACGGTCTTTTTTGCATGGAAACTTTTTTAGAACATAGCAACTCAACCAATAAAATAAAAAAAAAAACCCTATATCTTCAATAATAGCAATGAAAAATTCACAGTTTGATTATAGGTGTCATTATGTGCCTAATTACGGTGAAATTATAGGCACTTTATGAGCAAGTGTGTTGAAAAAAAAAGTAGTTAAAAAACTAAAAAACCCGACGGAAAAAACTGAAAAGCAAAAAAACACAAGCACATTTTAAATTAAACAAAACTTGGAAGCAGGCGGGGTCCATTTTATTTTCATTTTTTCTTTTCATAATTTAATATTCAAATGAACCCCCCCGCCTGCTTCCAAGTTTTGTTTAATTTAAAATGTGCTTGTTTTTTTGCTTTTCAGTTTTTTCAGTCGGGTTTTTTAGTTTTTTAACTACTTTTTTTATTTCCAACTTTTTAGTTCTTTTGTTTGTTCTTTTGTTGGTCGCGTAAAATTCTTCGCAGATGATTTATTTAACTTGTGCTTGTTTATAGGATTTCTCACTTTGAATTTCTTTTAAACATATAAGTGTTATATATTTTTGTAATCACCTTTTAAAACCCTTCATTTTGATCTCGATGGTATTGAAAAAAAAAATTTTTTTTAATTTTTAATTTTAATGTAGCCTATAACACTCGCGCCATCAAGACGAATCTAACGACGTATATTTATAATATCTATAATATGTATGTATTTAGAAATATATAAGTATGTTTATCAGTTGTCTAGTACCCATAACACAAGCTCTGCTTAGCTTGGGACTAGATGGCGTTGTGTGATAGTTGTGGAATATTATTATTATTATTTCATTCAAATCGGTTCATCCGTTTATGAGTTATGAGGGAACAAAGAAACGGACATACATACATACATACACGTCAAACACATAACCCTCCTTTTGGGCTTCGCCGCAGTCGGGTAAAAATCGGTTCATCCGTTTATGAGTTATGAGGGAACAAAGAAACGGACATACATACATACTTACATACATACATACACGTCAAACACATAACCCTCCTTTTGGGCTTCGCCGCAGTCGGGTAAAAATATATTGTTACGAAATACCGATGACGTAGATTCCGAATTTCACAACAAAAACTTGATTTTCGGGGAAAAATTCGTCACAGTCGTGGAAAATTTATAACGTAACACTTCCACGAAAACTGGCTATTATCGTCCTACGATGTTCAACGTGCAATGTATTTCATGCCTGTGGATTTTTTCATTTATTACATCAAGGGTGGAAAGAAAATTTTCCGCTGATAACTTTCTTCTACGTACTAATTTACGAGTACATCACTCACCTTCGGTTTGCCGACGATATAGTGGTCATGGCTGAGACCATGGAAGACCTCAGTAAAATGCTCGATGACCTCAGTAGAGCTTCCGAAAGAGTGGGTCTTAAAATTAACATGGACAAAACCAAGGTTATGTCGAATGTTCATGTAACACCCACTCCTATCAAGATCGGAGACTCTACGCTCGAAGTTGTGGACGATTATGTCTACCTGGGACAAACGGTCCAGTTGGGTAGATCTAACTTCGAGAAAGAGGTCAATCGTCGAATCCGACTCGGCTGGGCAGCGTTCGGGAAGCTGCGCAGTATCTTCTCGTCCAACTTACCCCAGTGTCTCAAGACGAAAGTCTATGACCAGTGTGTGTTGCCAGTGATTACATACGGGACCGAAACGTGGTCGCTCACAATGGGCCTTATCAGAAAGCTCAAAGTCACCCAAAGGGCAATGGAGAGGGCTATGCGCGGAGTTTCCTTGCGTGATCGAATCAGAAATGAGGACATCCGCATGAGAACCAAGGTTACCGACGTAGCCCGAAGAATCGCCAGACTCAAGTGGCAATGGGCAGGGCACATTGCTCGCAGAACGGATGGCCGATGGGGCCGAAAAGTTCTGGAATGGCGACCGCGAACCGGAAGACGTTGCGTTGGAAGGCCTCCCACTAGGTGGACCGATGACCTGGTCAAGGTTGCAGGAAGCCGCTGGATGAGAGACGCACGGGACCGGTCAATGTGGCGACGCCTGGGGGAGGCCTATGTCCAGCAGTGGACGTCTTTTGGCTGAAATGATGAATGATGATGATGATGTACTAATTTCAATTGGTTCAATTCGTATAGTCTTAATTTTTAATCTCGACAAAGAGACGCGTCATAATGGCGTAATTATTTATTTTTTTGAATATTTGAATTATGTTTATAAATAAAATATCTTAAATAAACATGATAATGTAAACAAACATTTAATTTGGGATATTTTAAATGCACATCTGTATAATTTTTCAGCACACTATGTTAACAGAATGCACACCAGAAAAATTAATGGTGTGCCAAAAAACCAATTGATTAACTAAACATGTCAAAATAAAAACGTCCTACAAAAAAAACTGAAAAATCACACAAAACGAGATGACCTTTTAGCCGACTTCAAAAAAAGGAGGAGGTTATCAATTCGACTGTATTTTTTTTTTTTTTTATGTTTGTTAGCTCATAACTTGCGACTGGGTGAACTGATTTTCATGATTCTTTTTTCATTTGAAAGCTGGTGCTTCCCGTGTGGTCCCATTGTCACCATTTCAATATCTGATGATGGGATCTTGTAGAAATCGGGGGAACTCTTCACTATATAACAGCAGATTAACCGCGATTGTACCGCGATTGTTGCTATAGCATATCTAAGCATTGTTTACGCCATCACACAACATAATATCACGCCTGTACTCACTACAAAGGTTATAAAAACTATTTTGTGAAGATCTGATGAAGAACTTCGGAGATAAGCAACGGAACTCCTCAATAAATGATAGCAAATGGACTGGGATTGCTGAAATCTCATTGTCTGTCTATTGTTTACACCAGTTCATAACATAACATCACGCCGGTACGTTGTGAAGGGGTAAGCACATGTGAACCACTAAAAAGTGAAAAATAAAAACTTTTTAACAAAAAATAAAACCGACTTCAAAAAAAAAACACTCAAAATAAACTTAAGAAGAAAAATCAGTTTCTGAAGTCGGTGACTTTTGTTTCTTTGATTTCATTTTTTTGTCACCGACTTCAGAAACTAATTTTTTTATCGAATTCACACCAAAAATGTGGTTCGAACATCGGAAAAATACGAATTGTTTCAAAAATACTAACTTAATTGCACACTAAATTGTTTAGGTTAGGTTATGTTAGGTTTTTTTTATCGCGAGTACATTTCCGCAGATATTATGTGGGTCCATAATTTTTTTTTTGGTTGTGTTAGGTTAGGTTGTTATTAGTTCACTAAACAGTTCTGCAAATAGTATTAATCAGAATATTTAATTTATTTTTTCTACATAATTTGTGTGCAAGAAACACATTTATATGTGTTCTAAAATCAAAAATATCTGAATTTCCTTTTTTTTACTTCATACCTTCGCTTCTTCTTCAATCTGGCGACATCCAAGTGCGGAGAAAAAGGGAAATTAAATCATTGTTTTCAAATAATTCATGACAAAAATACTTTTCGTTTTATTAAAGTTCCCCACTTATATTAATATGTAGGTACTTCCTGTTTTTTGAAACCACAAAAGGACCAGTCTCTTAAAAAGGGGCCCGAGAAAAGTTGTCGTATTCCGTCTTAAATTTTCATTCAAGTTTGTACTACCTATAAAACGATTTCATTCATTTTTTGTAACACAAATAAAATTGATGTTGAATGAATGTTTTAATTATGACTTATTTCAAAAGTAAACAATAAGGGTTCCCGGTAACTCTATTTTCGGGTTACAGTGCCGAAGTTTTAAACCAATTAGTCGTTTTGTTGCTTTTAACAAAAATTTTGTATTTGTTATGATTTAATTTTGTATTAAATAAAGCCGTACATCCCTTCACGTTTAAAATTTCATACGTTTAGTTCAGCCTTGACTCAATCCACTTTTTATCAATACGCCACCCCGTCTTTTGTCACAGACAACTCACGGGAGGTCTTGTGACTATCGACGAGCTCGACCCGATATCGAATGTTGATTATCGATATTTATCAATTGTGTCCACACAATGACTCCCGAATTATTAAGAAAAAAACAGGTTTATTCAACCTTTTGATATGTTTATCAACCCTTTGCGTTACGGGGGCGGTTTAGTCGAACAATCAGTGGTTTTATGAATGGGTTACGATGGTTATCGTCAAAAACCTGAGGTTAGTGACAGGTGAGATGTCACAAACGTGAATGGGGTGACGTTTGGTTCAATAGTAAGGAACTTGACCTGATAAGATAGTTTGCTTGTTTGACTATGAATACAAGTAGTTTTAAATTCGCTTTTGTGTGTTGTTTGGTAAAGTACAAACCTTTTTTTAGTGAAGGTGGTTTACAATACAAAAGATGTAATTTTACCTCGTTGTTTGTTATTTTTTAATAGTTTTTTTGGGTTTACACAGGTTAAAAGTTT
This sequence comes from Diarsia dahlii, assembly GCA_949775195.1. Classification (NCBI taxonomy): domain Eukaryota; kingdom Metazoa; phylum Arthropoda; class Insecta; order Lepidoptera; family Noctuidae; genus Diarsia; species Diarsia dahlii. The sequence continues at coordinate 17,503,361 of OX459193.1, forward strand.
GATAAGCAAAAATAACATAGAAGCTGTTTACATAAAATCATGCCTGTAATACCCGAAGGGTTGGCAGAGGTGTATCCCTACCCATTAGTAAACCCATATTTTGTAATTTAATTTATCTTTAATTTAATTCATTTGTATTTACTTAATTGAACTGCTTAAACTCATTTAATTTTGTTCATTTAATTATAATTATTATGTCTTATGAGAAATGTCTGACGGAGGGTTAGCCTGGTGATCTGTAATACAGGTTCTACCTAAAACAGACACCAGTCTCTATGTAGATATTTGACATTGTATGATTTATGTGTATAAATGAGAAACAATAAAAAATTATTATTATTATAATTATTATTATTATTCTCTTTATTTATTTTCCTTACATACTAATTTACATTTTTAAATATTTGTTAAAAAAAGATATCAAAAAACATTTAAAAATATAAAAAAAATAGTAGTCCACCGGTGTCGGGAGCAGGGTCCAAGCTACCGGTGGTTAGGGTTCCAGAGACAGGAACCTCTTCACAATACGGGCCGTATCGAGAAGTACTGCCTTCTGCATCATCATTATTATTATTATTATATTATTTCGCTTGTTATGTTTAGTCCTATGTAATAGGGGGTGAGCCTATTACAACCAACTGGGCACAAATCCAGGCTCCGTGGCTGATATCGAGAAAGTTCCACCGATTCGATGCACGAGGCACTCCTTGAAACTGTTTATTCGCTCCGAAACAAATTATTTTATTGACTTGCAATCAAGTTTTTACCAATAAGTTACCAACCTAGTAAAATCCGTACATTTGCAATAATAATCAGCGTCAAAATAAGGAGAGCGGCCGGCCATCTTGGAACAAAAGACAGCGGAGACATTGACCGACGAGCGTGGATAATTGAAATGATGTGCGGAAAGATATGTATATATATAAGGTCCCATTAAAATAGGTGGACAAATTTTAACACAGCTTTCAGTAGGTCTAACCAAAGATATCTAAACAAAAAAAAACATTAAATGAAGTGGTTTTTTTTACTGAAAATAATAAATTGTCGGTACTCTGGAAAAAACTCATCCTTTATGAGTAGGTACTTAAATGCATTTTTCTTATTTTTTTTTTTACCATCGTCCTTATTTTGGTGGTCTGAAAGATTTCTGAAATTTTGTCCACCTATTTTAATGGGACCTTATATAATTATATTATGTTGGCGTAGTTATATATTGGGTATAATATTGAGTGGTATGTATGACTGTGCAAACTTGGTATTTATTTAAACACTGCCGGTAATTGGGACTTTGCACAATAAGAGTTTTAAGTTACTTAGCAAAATGCGTTTCAAAATTTTTTTTTCACAAGCATTTTTTTTTCATAATATTTGTTCCTTTTCTATATATTTGTGGGTAAGTAGGTATCACGAAAAACATTATTTCAAACAATAACCACTTTTGAGCGCATGACCCACTACGCTACGCCAGTGCTACGGCGTAGCACGCACTGTGCTACAATTACGTAACCGCTCGAGTTGGAATAATTCACTATCGTTACATTTTTCATACATTAATAATTTAGGCGTTTCTGAAATTGTTTCAATATATCACCAACCTAAACTTGTCTATATAGTTTTTTTTTATATTTCAGCGTACGCTGTCCCACTGATGGGCAAAGGCCTCCAAGTTTGTTTACAAATTGCCTTTTCCTCAAATGTTGAGAATGAGTTTTTAAACTGACATGGTCACTGACACTACTATTAATATCATAAACGGGATATTTACCATGTTTGATTATTGTTTCGAGTTCCCGATATTTCGGCGCTGTTACAAGCACCATGATCACGGATAAACTGAAGTCATTGCGGGTGGATGTTTATGAGCAGACAAAACGGTCTACCCTCTTTCTTGTTCGTTTTTTGCGTTCGGTACCACTACCATTGTCACTCACTACACGATTCTGTTCCCGACACACAAAACTCACTGTGTCCACTCGTGAACTTTTTTCGGCACTTTTTCGGTTTTTACACAGTTGAACCACTGGATTCCAGGCTCTCGACAGTTGAAACCCATCGTCCCGGTTAAAGTTGTCATATTTGGTAATTTCAATGGCCTCTCTGACCAGACGAGGTATATAGTGGCGTTCTGTCGAGATGACCTGAGGGTTATGCAACTGGATTGAGTGAGTTTTGTGTGTCGGGAACAGAATCCTGTAGTGAGTGACAATGGTAGTGGTACCGAACGCAAAAAACGAACAAGAAAGAGGGTAGACCGTTTTGTCTGCTCATAAACATCCACCCGCAATGACTTCAGTTTATCCGTGATCATGGTGCTTGTAACAGCGCCGAAATATCGGGAACTCGAAACAAAAATCAAACATGGTAAATATCCCGTTTATGATATTAATAGTAGTGTTGAGAATGAGTCTGTATAGTCGTTTCTTTTTGTCTATATAGTACTCAGATCACAGAAACAACAGGAGATATGGCAAGGAGGCGTGGTACATGCGAACTCATGTGGCCACGACGGGGCCTTATGCCACTTTCAATAATAAGTCGAATGTCAACTTGCGACGTCTTCACTGCTCGTGATTTTTTACAAAATGCCGCGTTGTTCAGTGAATGTTTGTAAAAATAATAGCTGTATTGTGAATTACACGAAAGATGGTATCTCATTTCACACGTAAGTACTACAAAAATAATGTTTTTCATATTAAATTCATTAAAACATTACTTCGTGGTACGAGAAACATGATGAAAAACCAAATCAATTGTTTTCATTAGGAACAAAAACCATTGCTTGTTTAGTACAAATCGACCAGTGAATCGGCTGATCTAATAGCGCAATGGATAGGTGTTTTACTGATGCTCTCACTCACACAATATTTTCGAAAAGCTGCTGCTGTCAGTCTTTGTGAGCTAGAGATGTCTAATTGTGATGTTTGTAGTTGTCGATATTTTATACGATGATTCTGCGTATACGTACGAATGATTATACATATTATGCATTATACAATTAATTACTCTACACAATTGTTACTGCAGTATAAGGCGTATTTTATGGCATTACTGAGAGTTGCCGTAAATGGAGATAAGAAAAACCAATATTCTGTACTATGTATTTACTAATAAAATATAAATTTATTTTTAGTTTAAACAACAAATTATAAATATAGGTAGGTACTAATAACAACGTTTATATTATCACGCTTTCTTATTTTTGCAAGCAATACTGAAAATAGGAAGTGCTTTTTATTGCTTAATATTGACTGAATAAATAGTATTCATTGGTTGCTCGAGTTATCTATCTATATACTTAAATAAAAAGAGAAGTCCTGACTGACTGACTGACTGACTGACTGACTCATCAACGCCCAGCCCAAACCCTTGGACCTAGAAAGCTGAAATTTTGCACAGAGGTTCCCTTTATAATGTAGACAAGGAATAAAGAAGGATTTATTTTTATTTTTTATTATTAAATACGTTTTTTTTATTTTTTGTTAGTGATTTGTGTCTGTAGTAAATCGTAATATTAACTTACTTATTGTATTGAGTCTGGTTCATCTAAACTAACAGACAGACAAAAGTGCTGCTAATAATCAGCACTTTTCGAACGTCAAAATCTGTTGCAACACATCAGTGGTGTAAGTTAATATTACGATTTACTACAGACACAAATCAATATACATTTTTTTTAATCAACCTGTTTTGAATAAATGACTTTTTTTATTTTGAATGATTTCTGGACATATTGTTTTTTATTTATAATATATTATTTTCAGGAAGGTAGTGAGCAATACTTCATCAATTAAGAAAAACAGGAAGAACGCATTCGATATGATGAGACCTAAATCAAACTCTTTTTCCAGTAAAAAACCAAACCCTACTCAGTAGCAACCAAATATCAGCAACCAGAAGCGAAACAACCGCAATCCTGCTGGTCCCCGTGGGGTTGTCAGACCACCACCCCCTAGAAACAAATCCTTAATCCAAAAACGAAAAAATAAAATATACCTTGCAACACTAAACGCTAGAACGCTAATGACAGACAACAGAATAGAAGAATTAGAAGAAGCAATTAGATTTATAAAATGGGATGTCATTGGTCTTTGCGAAGTGAGGCGAATAGGAGAAGAGATACGAGAATATAACGAATACATTTTTTACTTCTACGGTGAAAAACAAGGTATATACGGAATGGGCTTCTTAATAAAAAAATACCTGAAAGACAAAATAGTCAGTTTCCAAGGTGTATCAGATAGAATTGCAGTTATCAATATAAATTTGCCTGATTATAAACAAACATCGTCGATTATCCAAGTCCATGCACCCACAGAAAATGATACGAAGATAGCAAAAGACAAATTTTACAAAGATCTGACAGAATTAATGCAAAAGACGAATAAAAACACAATATTGATGGGAGACTTCAATGCCAAGATAGGCAGCAAAACAAACAAAAATGAGTTTGTCGTAGGTGACTACAGCAGTGGAACAAGAAATGACAACGGACAGAGACTCATAGATTTCTCCTTTGCAAACAATTTTAAAATAATGAACAGCTTCTTCAAAAAAGGAAAAAACAAAAAGTGGACTTGGATGTCGCCGAACGGTAGAGACAGAAATGAAATCGATTTCATTCTGACAAGAGACGATAGGATATTTAGCGACGTCCATGTGGTGAAAAACCTTAATTTCAACACCGATCATAGAATGGTAAGAGGTGTCATACAATGTGAAAATCATAAATCAAGAAAACATATTATCTCATCTACTGAAAACACAATGATAACATTGCCTATACCACAAAATGCGCTAAGTGAACTAAGAATTGCATTAGAAAAAGGCGGAAGAAGCAGAACATTGCAAGAAAATTACGATTTTCTGGAGAAGACACTGATGAATATTAATAAATTGCGTACTAAAAAGGAGAAAAAAGATAAATTAGGAGAAGAAACGATAACATTGATGAACCAGAGGAGCATTATGTTGGAGAAACGAAAAGATAACCGTCAAAACATCGCAAATATTAGCAAAAAAATCCAAGTATCTATACGAAAACACAGAAAAGCGGAGAGACTGAAAGTATTAAGAAAACAAATAGGGACAACAGGTGGAATCAAAAAAGGTTTAAAGCAACTGAAAGAATACACAATGGATACCTAACATGAAAACCAAAATTAAGAAGAAAAATGAGAAATTGGCGATTAAAAGATTATCAATAGCAAAAGTAGCGACAGATTTCTATAAAAGACTATACACTGAGACAGACAAAATAACATGCACAGAAACGGACAAATACACCGATGAAGAAGAAGAAATACCTGACATACTGGAAACTGAAGTCATAAGAGCTATTAAAACACAAAAAACCGCCAAAGCACCTGGAGACGACAAAATTTCGAACGAGCTACTGAGAGACACTCTAACCGTTATATCAAAACCTGTAACACATCTATTTAATGAAATACTGGCTACTGAAGAAATACCAACTCAATGGACGAAGTCCACTATTGTCCTGTTACATAAAAAAGGAGACAAAAATGAAATAAATAACTACAGACCTATATGTCTAATGTCCAATTTATACAAAGTATTTTCTAAAATAATTCTTGGTCGAATAACGAAACACCTAGAAGAAAACCAACCAAGAGAACAAGCGGGGTTTCGCGCTGACTATTCTACCATCGACCATATACACGTGGTCAAACAGATCATCGAAAAACTTAATGAGTATAGCCAGCACTACTACATGGCATTCGTTGACTACAACAAGGCTTTTGATTCTCTAAGTCATAGCTATATCTGGACGACGCTGAAAAACCAGGGTGTGGAAAGCAAGTACATTAACATAGTAAAACAAATATACAAAAACTCCACAGCGAAGGTTCAACTTGAACAGCAAGGAGAAGAATTTAGTATCCAGAGGGGCGTCAGGCAAGGCGATCCACTTTCCCCAAAACTTTTCACGGCAGTTTTAGAAAATATATTCAGGAATATAGATTGGAAACATTTTGGAATAAATATTAATGGAACAAACCTCAATCACCTAAGATTCGCTGACGATATAGTGATATTCGCGGAGAGACCAGACATTCTACAAACTATGTTAAGGCAATTAGATAAAGACAGCAAGAAAGCAGGTTTAACTATGAATCCAACGAAGACTAAACTAATGACAAATGCAATAAAGGAAAGAGTAGAGATGGACATAGGAAAGGAGGTCATCGAATATGTTGATGAATATATATATTTGGGACAACTAATTTCAACAAAAGATCAATATTCTAAAGAAATTGATAGAAGAATAAGCAACACCTGGAAACGGTACTGGTCGCTAAAAGAAATTGTTAAAAACGAAGCAATACCTATGTCGTTGAAAAGAAAACTTTATAATACATGCATCCTCCCATGCCTCACATATGGCTGTCAAACTTGGCCTGATACGAAGAAAAACTGTCAAAAACTTATAGTTTGCCAACGCAATATGGAGCAAAGCATGCTTAACATAAGGCTACGCGATAGGTGGACGACGTCAAAAATAAGGAAAAGAACAAAAGTAAGCGATGTCTTACTCAAAATAAAAAGACTGAAATGGAACTGGACAGGTCACATTATGAGAACGGACAAAGAAAAATGGACGAGAGACGTTATGGAATGGTATCCTAGAAATGGAAAGCGACTAAAAGGACGCCAAATCAAGAGATGGGAAGATGATTTACCAAAAGGATGGAGAAGATTAGCTCGGGACAGAGATGAGTGGAAGAAACTAGGGGAGGCCTATGTCGAAGGACAACCTGACCAACAAACTGGTTGCTGAAATTATATTATTATTGTTACGATAGAATTAAGTTACTTTTATTTAGCTATTTTTAATAATTAGTTTATATTTTTAATTTTTTAGTATTTAATTTTAAACATAAAATGTACTGTATTTTGGTCAGAGAATAAAGGCTTTTATTATTATTATTATATTTTCAGGACCCCAAAAGAACTTTATAACAATATAATAATAAATAGAAGAATCGATAACTTTTCGATTTAGTCAATCACTAGCGTCGAAGTAAAACAAAATGTATTAAGTAAATTGTTCGGTGCATGGTAAATACACGCTGTGACTGAAGGGATAAGGTTTATAATTGATTGTGTAGTACGTAATGTTTTAAGAAATGCGGGTGTGTTTGCGAATGCGTATATCTATTGTTTTTACTGCTCTGCGTGTGTGAACTGTCGACACAGGTCCCCATACATTTTCGGCTAAAGGGCATATCTCCTGTTGTTTCTGTGATCTGAGATATAGTACCAACGAAAATTCGATAGAACTACAATAGAATTCTGATTATCCGGACCAATTAAATTCAGGGGTATTTCGGATAATCGAAAATCCGGATAATCGATTTCTTAGTAAAATCAAACAATATTAATAACTTTTTATCATATTCAGTGTTTCACATATGTCATTTAGACAATAGGATATAAAAATACGGTAATAAGAGCCGTGAACAATGAGTCCGGATAATTGGATATGCGGATAATCGAGGTCCGAGTAATGGGTATTCATCTGTACTTTATAATCTAAAATATTGTTGTACAATACTGCAGTTGACTGTTAAACACGTAGAAACTAAAAAACCATGCAGTATTTCCATTTTACCTACATAGTATGTATGTAAAAATCTCACGTAACTGTAGTATTAAAACAACCGGGGTCTACAAAAGCGATACTCTAAAAATTCACTGGAAAATACATCGCGAAGTTTCTCTTGAAAGTGAGGTAACGCACGGAGCGTTGCAGCTAACCAACCGTGGAGCTAAGGAGACGGGTCTATGTCTTGAAACTACAGCGATTCAATATATCTACGAAAAAGAACCTGAAAGAAACCTGTAAAAGGTGTTTTGAGGGGATAAATGTTCCCGTCGGGGCTGTGGATATCGAAAGGTTACCGCGGCTCCGACACAAGGGCGAAGAAGAAGGAACATGGGTTTGGTTTTTAGTCAGTAGAAGTCTGACACTCCCCTTCGCTCTGCCCAAGAGCGGGGGGGGTTATTCGATGATTTTCCACCCACTAAAAAAAAAAAAAAAAAAAAAAAAAGGGGATAAATGTTAAAATATATAAATAGCTGTACTATTTGAAACTTTAAAAAAACTGTTGTTGATTCTAATCACCTTTTTAGTTTAGACTAAATACCTGAGTGCTCACAGGTTCATTAGTGGAACTTACTGCTTGCTTGTGAAATTGCTATGTATAAGCAAAAATAAACAAGTATCATGTAACCGACATTTTTTACATATTATTTTAGAGATAGGTACATTTCATAGAGAGGAGGGTCGAGTTCAGCAGTAGAAGTAAGAAGATTTTAGCACGATTGTGGGGGTGGAGAGATACATGTATGAGACTTGGGTTCGGCCCCCGGATCGGGCAAAGTGTTATCAGCCTTTTTCCATCAAGAATTTCTTAGTAGCAGCCACAGTCACAGTCACAGTCTGGAATTGTGCCCGGATGATGGCAATAGGCTCGCACCCCATGGACTTATACATTCACATAACTGGCGATCCATGGGTGTACTGGTCACGTACACCTCTGCCTGACCTTACGGGGATCACATGCGTGATGTTATGTATATATTTTACACAGAGGAAGCTCGAGTTCCAGCAGAGAGAGTGAAGAGATTTTAGGATGATTGTGGATAGAGATAAAGGTCGATTTTCTGCGTAATTTCATCACCAAATTCCCTTTTTTTTTTTGGAGGGTGGGAAATCATCAAATGACTCCTACCGCTCTAGGCAGAGCAGTAGAGGATGTCAGACTCTGACTAAAAACCACCCATGTTCATTCTTAGCCCTATGTGCCGAGGCCGCGGTATCTCTTTCGAACAACCCGCAGCCCCGACGGATTCTGTACTAAGGTACCCCTTTTTTTTTTTTTGGTGGGTGGAAAATCATCAAATGACCCCCCCCGCTCTTGGGCAGAGCGAAGGGGAGTGTCAGACTTCTACTGACTAAAAACCGAACCCATGTTCCTTCTTTGCCCTTGCGCCGAGGCCACGTCATCTAGTACAAAAATCCGCGGCCCCGATGGGCTCCTAAGGTACCCCTTAGTACAGAATCCAGTAAACCGCTCATCACTCGGAACACACGCAACCCTGCTGAATAGCTGGTGTCGGCAAGGCGAGCGCCTACCGCTGCATATTTATGAAGCGCCTCAAACACCATAAATAGTTGATACGAGGCGGCCTCCACGGGTAATGGAGTAAATACAACGACAGTACCCACAGTACTTGTTGTACCTCATTCTTGGTGATATGTGGTAGGATAATTAACTTATGTTTCTGAAATTGTGTATCGATGACCCGCTGGATGCGAGACGCACGGCACCGGTCAATGTGGGATACCTGGGGGAGCCCAATGTACAGCAGTGGACGTCGCTTGGCTGAAATGATGATCTGAAATTGAGAGAGATATAATATCACGATAATCGCGATGGCGTTTTGCGTTTCTTTTGGTGAATTTCGATTTATTATTCTTTTTAATAAAAGAGTTTCTCTGACAGACAAACTTGAATGTATATAGGTATGTTTGTGTTAGTCTATAATGGTACTAGTACTTGCCAAATTTGGCTGAAAATAAATAAATGTTATGTTATGTTACTAAGAAATTTACTTTGTGAAAATACTTCAATATTCTAAAATACAAACACAGTGCCGTGGGAAATAAATCCTCTACAACGTTTTCCAGGGAACAACATCGGCAGGATCCAATCTGTAGACATAGACACGTTCTTAGAATCCCCCACGTCGTTGTATGTGCTCGCTAAGCCGATCCGCTGTTTCAGACATTTATTAAACCTCCGGCAAACTAGCGAGCGACCTGCCGGCCCGGACGGCTGTACCCACCGATATAGCTTAGATAAACGCGCACATAACTGTGCAAACTACTCTCAGCGACATCCACCCATCGCAACACATCATAACTGCCGTCGTTCCGCAACTTACTTTAAACTTTAATGCTTCTGTTTCTAAGCACATAATACAAACACGCACATATTGTTGCTGTAGAACATTCCGGTCAACAGGCGCACACACTATTAGCTAGGCACATGTCTGAGTGTGGTGAGAACGCGAGCTGAATACCGTATGGGCGTTGTAGTGAGCCTTAAAAAATTAAAACCGCCGACGGTACTTAGAATGCTAAGTAAAGATTTGAATGGGGCGGAACGCTCTCCGCAACGCGATGCCGACTTACCCGTGTCACGACGGTGGGTTATTTTTTTTGGTTCGAAAGTCGGACGTGCTCGGAGACTTCCTTTCAATATGAAGTGGAATCGATTAATGAGCCCCAGTTTAGAATTGCAGTCGGGTCACACGCCTAATTTATATTTCTATCGCGAGATCGACTTATCCTTTTGTTAATCGTGATAAATGTTTGTACAAACACGACAAACGGAAACACCAAAGTGTTGCAATTACAAGTGAGAGACGGCTAAGCGAACAAAAAGATGTACGAGGGTGTCCACTAATATAATTTCAGAACGGACTGAGGGACGGAAAAGCGTGTATGGTTTCAATACCTGTACGCGTAATCCGGCGTGGATATTCTGAGGTTGACGGCGAAGTGAAAACTGTCGCTGTACAATACTGGTATAAGTGGTACGGGGTGTGTGGAGTGGTGGATTCAATGTTCAATGGAGAGCGACGAGAGCGACGAGTGTGAATTTTCGCGGTCGCGTATCGGTGGCGTGGTGGGGGGGCAAACTGGGCACTGGTCGAGCGTGCTAATCTGCGGAGTGTCGCATGTGATTGGGCAGACGGTGCTGTCCAATTTTCCGGTAGCGACGGCCCGGCATTAGTTGGACAGACAACGGCGTCGCTTAGTAACGACGTACATATTTGACTATGTATCTCATAGTCGAACGCAACGTACACTGTGATTGATAGTTGCGTGATTGGAAATGGCTATCGGTACATAACTTGAGTGAGTGGTGTGTTCGTTTTGAACATTAGTGAAGAGGATATTTAAGAAATTAGACTTGATACTGTGCATGTTTTGAGTTAATTTTAACTATGAGAAGTACAATACATTTTAGCAAACATAACACACGATCCCGGCACTGTCTATGTTTACTGTCAAACAGAATCGTAACGTTAACTTTTAATTGAAATAAATAAAATTCTACGATAATAAAAACACCAAAAATGTTTTCAACTAGTTTATAAAATACAAACATAACATTACGCCTGTCATCCCCAAAGGGTTAGGCAGAGTTGTACCCAATAGTACACCCACATTTCACCAGTAATGTCTAAGTCCAATGTAATAGAGAGCGACAAAGGGCACGAATTCAGTCTTCGTGGCTGCTACTGAGAAACTCTTGATGGAAAAACACAATAGGGATGTGTCCTGGGTAAAAAAATAAAAAATAATAATAATAATAAAAAAAATGATTCCGTTTAGTCCGTCAGTCAGACCAGAACACCTACGCACAACGGACCGATCAAGAGTCTAAGTGCGGAAAACGGAGTCCCTACTCTACTCTACTCTACTCCGTCAGTCAGATTATCGAAAAATATTGGATACGTGTTTTTTGTTTTATCAAATTAATAAAAATTGACGAAGATAAAACGCGTCAAAGATCAGGAGTGGGGGCTTTTGACGGCACTACGTGGTAAAAAATGTAGTGCGATGTGACGTCACACGAGTTTTCGAAGCACTGCATCGTCTTCATTTTTTGTTTACTTTAAAAAAGAAAAAATACGTGTCCAATATTTTTTGGCAATCTATGTGACGGACTAATTAGTTTTTTTTTTTGTCAACTACCCTATTGAACCCAAGACCAACAAGGTAGTATTAAAGGTCGTATAAAAACTTTTTAACAAAAAATAAAACCGACTTAAAAAAAAAACACAAAAATGTCAAAAATAAATCAGTTTCTGAAGTCGTTTTTTTTATTTAATTTTTTTGTGTATTTTTTTTGAAGTCGGTTTTATTTTTTGTTAAAAAGTTTTTATTTTGCACTTTTTAGTGGTTCACATGTTCATGGGTCATAATGTGGACAATGTGTTTTTTTTTGAGATTTCTCGATTTTTCAAAAACCGCTTGTCCGATTTCAATAATAAAATTATGGTACCATTTCAAATCGGTTTTGCAAGTGACTGAGTTATGCCCGAACAAACATAAAAAAAAATAATGTATAAACATTCGAATTGAGAACCTCCTTCTTTTTTTAGAAGTCGGTTAAAAATAACAAAACTCAATACCCTGAAACTTTACATGAATCTGGGAACACAAAACATCTAAATGTCAATTTGTATTCGCAAACAAATCTGGTAGTTCAAACAGCTATGTTGCTGTAGCTCTAATGATTGTTTACTGGGAGGGCGCGGTGGCTAGTTACCCGGTAATGCAATATTAATGCAATTCATTAAACGTGCAATTCAAGTGTGCACGGCCCCCTCGAATAGGGATAGGGTAGCACACTTTATAGGATAGTCTTCTATTAGATTGTGTGAGAATTTTCTATGGCTTTGTACTTGTGTAGATGAGTTTTAGACACGATTTATTGTTTCCACTACTGCCACGTTGGTCTAGTCATAGTGGTTCAGGTACTGGGTTCGATTTCCGGGTAGGGTGAAGCGATATTGGGTTTTTCCATCAGGAATTTTCAGTATCAACCACCGATGTTGTGCCTGCCATGGTAGATGACAATAATATTGCCCCCTATTACATGGGAATTACACATGACTGTCTTAACCTTCGAGGAATGCTGTCGTGAATGTATTCTCAAAATATTAACAAAAAAAAACTTAAACAAGAAATGTTTGCTGATTTGATTTTACAATTATCCCAGTTTATCATAACCATATTGAATATCCTAACAATGACACATTAGTTGGTCACCATACCGAGTGAGGGCATGCCCACTAATTTTATTGCACATTTTCAATTTGATTGTCAACAAAATGGTGACACGATTACAATGGGGAATTTACTCAAATTCAATCAAACAAATTGATTTATTTATTCAAACTCTAGATGCGCTCGAACTACGCATTCATTCGCACTTCGTGATTACTTTTTTCACAAAGTACGATTGCGAGCTGTCAGAAAACTTCTCACATACAAGGTTTCCCAAAGCTAAACAGTTTATTTACCCCAAGTGATTGTTAGCGTACAGCAGCCAGGCGGACGAAATTAATATCGGACAAATCGAGACCGCCTCCGGGCCCCATTACACGATCAAAGTAAAAATATATGAGGCGAAGGAAAAGAAACCAAACATATGCCGGGGTAAATATTTGGACGTCGAGCTGCGTCCCCTTCTCCCCTTGGACCGCACCCCCGGGCTCGCGTATTACGTCACATTGTTCTCGCGATCGATTAGCCGACCGACCGTGACGTCGCGACGTGTTTCATAACCGCTGCGTTTCGTAATCTATTCCTGTTCATTTTGAGCAATGTTCCACCGACTACGTCACGTTACTTTCCTCAGATTTCCAAACTTTTTCAAGACTACTATAAAAGATTCTGTCAGCCTCTCAGTTATGTCAGCCACAAAGCGGGGGTAGCGACGTGCAAAATTATTTGTTAGATCCTAGTTACCGTGAGAACCTCTCGGCGATATGACTCCCTGAATGAAAAAATATATTTCATTGAAAAAATACACTCCAATCGCTGGCCTCGAGGCGTATAATAGTGATTGAACTAACCTGTCAGCCCCATGTTAAGTGGTTTTGAGGGTACCATACAACCATTGTCCGGACAACCAGTAGCGTGTTTTCTTGGTAAATGTTTGATTTGGGAATATTTACTAATCTGACTTCATAATACCGGTGTGTGTTTGCGTTTCAAATTTTTGCAGCTTGACAGGATGTTTTCGTAGGCTGGCGAACCTCAAACAATCCTTTGCTGACGGCAAGCTGGGCGAGAGCTCATAAAATCTACTAAGATATTTTTGGCTAACTTTTGCCGGCATTTTTTTTAACTATGTGTTAAGTACTTCTTAGAACAAAATCTATTGACACCGATGTCTTAACGACTCATCTTAAATCCATAATAATGCAGTCTGATCAGCTTTGGATGACTATGGAACAAGATAAAATCTCCGTCACCTGTTAACACTCAACAACTACATAACCGCGCAATTTTACAATCTGTAAATAAACACGATTCGAATCGCACTCTCAATTTCAATCGAGACGCAAGTCGCATCCGAACGATTCAATCGCGCATATGTCCCATTGTCCGCGCTGACAATGGAAGCGGCGCGCCTCTGCGTGCCATTCAGCCACCAGCCACAAAAGTCTGTTTCGCTAAACTCCTTGTGTGCTGTAACATTGACCTATAGAGCCAACAGGTGAATCTCACAAAGCGTTTGTTTGGGTGTCTCCGGTGAATTAACGCCCTAACGCTCGTGCCGCGACGATCTAATGTAAAGTACATTGTCTGATGCGCTCAATAGAATAGTTTAAATTGCAAATGTGTTGTTGTGCTGAGTTGGTTGTCGTAACCTTGCCAGCGAATCCGCGAGGGGACCCTGTAAGAACCTACTTCAAAAAGAAATTTGTGAATGAATAAATACAAAGAATTTAGAATCCATTACGTATCAGAGTGGAGTGCAGGGCAGTGGTCCAACTGCTCTGTCCTATTAGTTGGACCATGGGTCTTTACTAGGGGCAGTTGTCCAACTTTAAAAATAGTTGGACCACAGCACCTTTTGAGAGTTCCGTGGTCCAATTCATTTAAAAATAACTTACCTACCCTAAAAGGATTGAATTTGATAGTTAATTAATTTAATAATAATAATAATAATATTCCACAACTATCACACAACGCCATCTAGTCCCAAGCTAAGCAGAGCTTGTGTTATGGGTACTAGACAACTGATAAACATACTTATATATTTCTAAATACATACATATTATAGATAAATTACACCCAGACACAGAACAAATGATCGTGCTCATCACACAAACATTTGTCCTGGGTGGGAATCGAACCCACGACCTCCGGCATAGCAGTTAGGGTCACTAACCACTAGACCAACAGGCCAGTCAAAAATTTAATCCCAATCGATCAAACTACCAGGAGAAAAGAAACATTAGGTGGTATTGGAATCTTAAAATCAAATCTATATGCCTTTCTAATACCATGCAGTTTTTTTTTGTTGGAGATGAGAAACAAGGACAGTAAAGTCTCACAAAGTACCAGGAGCCGAGAAATAATAGGAGGTACAGGGTTCATTTAATGAACTGTAATGTCTAATTTAGACAACCTGATTTAACATTTTTTTTAAATTAATTTCTTCGCCATGTATATAACTTCTTTAACAGTAAAATCTCACAAAGTAGCAGGTGTTCAGAAATATATAGGAGGTATAGAACCATTAGAGAACCTGATTTAACAATTCTTTTTTTTTTTATTAAAGTTTTCGTCATGCGTATAACTTCTATATCAGTGAAGTTCTCTAATGGTTCTGGTTCAGCCCAGAAATATATAGGAGGTACTCCTATATACTCCTATAATTATATTGCACACAAGATGCAGTTGAGGTTTTTAGTGTTGGTAAGTTATTTTTAAATGAATTGGACCACGGAACTCTCAAAAGGTGCTGTGGTCCAACTATTTTTAAAGTTGGACAACTGCCCCTAGTAAAGACCCATTGTCCAACTAGTTGGACAGAGCAGTTGGACCACTGCCCTGCACTCTCAGAGTGTCAATCATCCTAATTCGCTAAAACCTGCTAAACAACGCATTCAGATATTAGGAACTGAAATGTTTAATCCCTATTAACAAATAGCAACCGTAACCAATTCATAGCAACCAATTCGTATATATTCGGAGGACAAAGGCCGGCCGGCAATCAGCATATTCGAGCTATCTATTTAGAGCATAACGGTGGTGTATACATACATAGCTATGGAGCATAAATTCGCCACAGACCTGCATTACCTATTAATTAATCGCTCTACGCTAATTATAGGACACAAGTGCCAACACGAACGGTCAGCGGCACAAAGGGTTCTATACAGTGTGTTCACGTACTGTACTAGCGCACATATAGGGATCTCGTAACATTCTCGATTATGGAAGCCTGGTGTCCGTGTGCACATAGCCGTTCTCGAGAGCCCACATAGGTATTGAAGACATTGATCTTGGCTCACAATGCTGTGTCCTGCCCAGTGACTGGTGAATGGCCGCGCTCAAAGGAGGCTGCATACAAACTGTATTTCTGTCACAAAGTTACATGCGGTTCACAGACAGGCTGCAGGAGTGAGGAGTGAGTGTACCTTAGCAAACTGGATCTTAGTTATACAGCTCTGAGATGTTGTGTCTCTTTGTAAGGTTACTAGAGGATATCTTATATTATTTTGATTAATATAACATATACATAATGTTCCCTTGGTAGACCGCCACTGAATCAGCTATAGCTAATCAATGAAACGTTCGTAAACGTAGTTTGTTTGTACTACCCATATTGCTGATATACCTTAGTGTGCAAAGCGATAGTACTAGCGTTCACTGTGACGTTCACAAATCGAAATACAAGGAAATGTGAATATTCTGAAAAACAGCAATTTGCCCAGTGTCGTTGTCGTTGGAAAAGGTAGTGGATTTAAAACTAACAAGAGCATTCGTTTGACAAATGTGAGTGTACAATAATTTCTAAATAAATTGGAGATGATATTATACTTACCTGCATGTCTAGCATCACCAAGAGGGAGAGTCAGAGAAGTGGAAATTTATTTCTAAGGGTAGTTCACGGGGCTATTTTTCAGTGAAGTGAAAACATGCCTCTATTCTTAGGTGTATATGTTTTTCACTTCACCCAGCAAAATACCAACATAACATGCAGAAAAACAAAAGAAAAGTTAATCCATTTCCGTACTACATCTAGCCAGGTACTACAGATCTCGTCATATACGGATAGCTCCGCAAGATGGCGCTGTCTCGGGCATTCAACGCTTGTACCTGTCTATTGTGGATCACGAGAGGATGGCGTAGTCTTGATACTTGACGAGTTATTTTGTAAAAAAAAAATACTAATCGAATTGAGAATTCATTAACCGACTTCCCAAAAGGACCTCCTCCTTTTGGGAAGTCGGTTAATGAAACATAAATCATTTATTTGCATAAAGAAAAATAAAATATTTTTTAAAAACGTTGCCCCACACTAGGAATTTCTCCTGTATCGTGGGTGCGTTCACAAACATTTAAACTCACATACACAAATACCCAGACCCGAAACAACTATCTGTATTACATACATACATACATACACCATACATTCTTTGCAACTATAGGAACTATATTAGTTTTACCACTTGTGTAATTTAATCACCGGGATTTAGTTTCACTTCACTTGAAAAGTTTACCTTGTGAAGTCGATGAAAATTACTTGGTGTTAAACCGAAATCCAGCAAATTACAGATAGAGCAACACTTAAAGCTATTGTGAATAAAAACTAAACTTATATCTTAAAAATAAAAACATTTTATTATCAGGCAACTAAGACCTATGCATGAAATACACAAAATAATCTTATGCAATAATAAACGAATACAAATTAAAAAACATTATCAAACTATAACTATAAACAAATCGTACAAAAAAAAACGTACATTTCGGTTAATTTCTGTTAATGACCAGCCATCTTGACCATTTGTAGGTACCTAATGAGTACTACATCTACTCTGTAAACATACAGTCGTTTTCCTCCTACCATTAGGAAAGTATCAAAACTCATAAATCGGCGTACCTATACTACGCCTGTACCCCGTAAAGTCGCGAATCGCAACGAAAAATAAACGCATTCGTAGCGAGCTAAACGGGTAATGCGCTCTTATTAACATATTAATAATATGCACAAAAAGATACAGACCAAAAAAGTATTTACGTAAAACCTGTATTTTTCGCTCTCTATCCCATTCCGTTTGTTATGTTTGTTTAAAAAAAGAGTTAGTAAGTGAAGGTAAACTGTAATGCTTATAGATTTGTGTTAAGCTAAGTTAAATTACGTAATTATTATAGATAAATAAATAAAGTAGTCATTGAAACAGTGAACAGAAAAGGCTGAAAGATTTTTAGGTAAGTTGTTCAGAAGAAAGTAAGAAAGTCATTCAGCCCACATAAAATAACCTTTACTAAGTTACCTACCAGGATTTATCCAAATGATTCAGATTTTTTAAAACGTACTCGTACAAGGACAAAAGTAATATGTACCTACCTCAACCTTTTTAAGACACAACAAACGGTAATTACACTTTTTGCGCACCGATCCTGAAGCCAATGAACTGAACTCCAAGCAATCAAATCATAGCGTAAAATAAGCGACAATATACATCCTGACAGGCCATCACTCGAGGCATACGATCAAAGCATTCAAACGGATTAAGAATAATTAGCTAATTTGTCATTTTAATGTCACATGCCATCACGTTCGCGACGAAAAGGAATAAAAACTTAAAAAAATATTTAATCCAAGCCAAGCGTATCGTAAAAACTACAAGTCGGCATAACTCATGCGTCTTTGCCTTTTGTGCGGTTTGAAAAATAAAAAGGGTATTTTAAAAAAAGAACATTAGTTAGTGCGACGGATCAGTCATCCGCGGGCCTCGGCGCGAAACACGTCGCTCGGATCTTTCATGCGCACTTTGCCAGTTATTTAAGTCTTGACACGTGTACTAATGACGTTTCGATTTTGACCTCCGATACTCGAGGGTAGCGATTTTCGATGCCTATCAGCTCCGACTTACCGCTTGTTTTGAATAACAAGACATGCCGTTTACATAATTCGTGTGGTTACGTAAATGTGACCTATGCTCTCGTAACGCGGGTAAAGCGGGTTTAAACACCTCTGCTACACAATGTTGTTATGGAAAATTGGAATTCGTCTAACCCTTGCCCGTTGGGTTTGAATATAACTAATAATGAAGACCAAATTAACAGCCTTTTATGCGAAACAAGACAAAGTTTTCAATACATATTTCAAGAAATCCTGTAACTAGAAACGAAGAAACCTTAAAAATAACAACTTATTATAGCAATATTTCTTCAATTCTATAATTAGATACTTTCTCTTGCTACTACAACCCTTTATGTATCGAACATACTTTACCTGTAAATCTGACGCACCAGATTCTGTTGACCTTATAAATTCTATGAAAAAATATGTATTAATAACAAAATAATGCGTCAATCCAACTACAACTCGTCACTATTCATTTATTTGAGAACACGTTGACCCGATTTTTAACACGAAAGGTCATTATTTTTCCTTCAGGAAACTTCTCAACACAGAGACGACTAAGCCTTCCGTTTATTTTACAAAAACACTACATTCAGAAAACATTGCATCACGCCTGTAATCCTTAGTTAGGCAGAGATGTACCTAATAGTATACCCATATTTTGCCAGTTACGTTTAAGCCCCATGTAATAGGGGGCGAGCCTATTTCCATAAACCGGGCACAAATTCAGACTCCATGGCTGCTACTAAAAATTCCTGATAGAAAAACCCAATAACACTTTTCCCGGAACCCAGGACCTCATGCACAGCAATCGCGCTTGCGACCACTAGATTAACAGTTATTATTTTTCACCAAGAAACTTCTATTAACACAGAGACGACTAACCTTTCGTTTACTTCACAATAACACCACATTCAGCCCCCGTAGCATGGCGATTCTATCTCTATTCTACCAAGAATAGACAAAGATTTTTCCATACAATTAGACATGAAATCTTGCTATAATCTGTTATTTTGTTTTGTCGATTCTTCCGTCGACAAAACCCGTTTCTTCGGTGGTCATGCTAAGCCGGCAGGAAACTCAAATAGATAAGAAACTCAAACACATCCTCATTATCGACAGCAGACACGACTTCAGTAAATCACTAGACTTGGTCTAGCTAGTACCAAGTTTTAAAGCCTACAATAGTAACCACTAACCACCCACGAAAGTCCGTCCGTCCGGTTCGTCATGTAATGATTAATACTGACTTGGCTCATTAGCTGAAGGGCTTAGCAACGCCGTCCGGGGCACTTAATCACTCGAACAAAGCTCTACCTACTCGCGAGCAGCCGAAAGCATCATTCTTCGTCAGGAATGTGTGAGTGGGGTGTTTGACATAAGCGGTGGCTTAAAGCGGCTTGAAGCTGCTTGAGGAGTTGATGGTTCGTGGTGACAAGATGTTTTAAAAAAATCTGAAGAAATTCAATTTCTCGATTATTTATTTATTTTTAGTAGTTTATTCCCACAAAACGGCATGGAAATATCGAGGGAGTTGAGTGAACAACTTTGGCGGAAACACCATGGCATGTCTGCGTGCGCTAGCACTGTGCCACAAGCAAATCTTAGTACAACATTGCTTGCTTACTCCAGTCGTGTTGGCGTTCTGTCGGCGATTTTCGATTGGACTATGAGAGTAAGGAAGAAGAGAGCTCAACTTAACATGCAGCTTAGCACGACAGTCGTACCTGCATCGCTGACTAGTCTTCTCTTTTTTTTTCGTGGGGTGGGAAATCATCAAATGACTCCTCCCGCTCTGGGCAGAGTTGGAGGAGTGTCAGACTTCTACTGACTAAAAACCACCCGTGTTTCATTTTACCCCTTTGTATCGAGGCCGCGGTATCTATTTCGAACAACCCGCAGCCCCGACGGGAATCTCCTCTAAGATTAGCCGCCATGTTCGAAAAGGGCACAGGATTACAAACTGTAATAGTCTCATAACTTATCATAATCTTATCGACAAGTTCATAATCGGTGATCGCAGTTTGATTCATATATTATTTTCGACAACAACTTCTCGATCCGCCCATGTGTAAAGGATGATATGGCAACAAAAGAGGTGTCTGATGAGATGACGAGTAATAGTATGGAAGAAGAAGACATGCTGAGCTGATCCAAAATTAAGATAAGGGCAAGAGAATCATGATGATAAACCTTCAAGAAACGAAACGTGGTCGCTCACAATGGGCCTCATCAGAAGGCTTAAAGTCACCCAAAGAGCAATGGAGAGGGCTATGCTCGGAGTTTCCTTGCGCGATCGAATCAGAAATGAGAACATCCGCATGAGAACCAAGGTTACCGACATAGCCCGAAGAATTGCCAAACTTAAGTGGCAGTGGGCAGGGCACATTGCTCGCAGAACGGATGCCCGATGGGGCCGGAAAGTTCTGGAGTGGCGACCGCGAACTGGAAGACGTTGCGTTGAAAGGCCTCCCACTAGGTGGACCGATGACCTGGTGAAAGTTGCGGGGATCCGCTGGATGCGAGACGCACGGGACCGGTCAATGTGGCGACACTTAGGGGAGGCCTATGTCCAGCCTTGGACGTCTTTCGGCTGAAATGATGATGATGATGATGTGATGATGAAACCTTCAAGTGGCAATCACTGGTACTTTTTTACTTACGTTTGTCCGCTGATCGTCCATAACTTAAATCCCATCATTAGAACGCGAGGAGGACGAAGCGCATGTAAGTATGTACTTTGAATTCTTGTGTACTTGCATACGTACTTTCATATCTATCACGAACTCTTCGTACAGAACTGCGAACTTTAATTACTTGCCGAACTATTTTTGGATGCTTTGGCATATAAAACTAGTTGTGGGACCTTTTTGCGGTAGATAGTTGTCTGTAAAGAAGAAGGATATTTGAGCATCTTTCTTATGTAAGTACGAGTGAGGTGGATTACATTTATGTGGCACACTTGACGAAGACCCATATACCTAATCCACATTTTCCACTATTTCAACTACTCAAAATCGGCTCCAACCAAACGAAACGCTATCAAACCACCATAAATCCACGTGGGATATAAACCAATCCGTGCATTCTACCTATCGCCACTAAATAGATAAGTATAGAAGGTAGACTCCATACAGTAAGTGAAAACACACGCACACATTGTCACGCTTCACATGCAATGGGCACAACGTATTTTGCGACTGGCATGCGTTTGAGGCAGTCTGAGATTGTCGGACAAGCAGATAAACCAGAGAAGGAATACGCGTCGGGAACTTTCTTCGCTTGAAAGTTGCTTGTAAGTTGTGTGATGCCGCGATATGTAGTACTGTACACATCATTCCGTTTGACAAAGTTTTCTTTTTGTAGGGTTTTGTAGGGCACTCCAGTCACACCTTGTCAACTGTTACTTCAAAGTCTTTGGATTTTCATCGAGTAATACAAAATTGACTAGTACTTCCATGGTTGTTACCAGCTCTATTTTTTAGATCTCACTATCAGGTGTTCCTATTTCCGAATACTTATATTTATTAGTTTTGACGGAATATTAACGATAGCACCGGTTAACTCAAGACTCAGGCGACCTCTAACTTAATTGGGTTGAATTAGGTAATAATAATTAACTTCTGTCTTATCGACATTATAATTGGTTATCTTACGAACCTAACATAAAATAACAAAAAGACGATCATTGTTAAAGCACATAATTTCTTTGGGAGATCTGTACTTCAATGTGTGCGCGTGCCTATTTCACTCGCTGTACAAAGCAAGCCTTCTGCACCTATCTATTCTGTGCTATCGGCCTGTTTAATTACCATAATTAATTAGATCCCGTGGCGCAGACGTGAGCAGAATAGAGGATTGATGCCAGTAACATATCGCCGCCATTTGCCGAGGTGACGAGTATCGTTCCTAGTCGTATATTTTTAAAAGCCTTTCATTAGGAAGTGGGTTTTTTGTGTCCATCGCCGCGTTGATAGTGCTATCAATCATCGTAACGTGTATGTAAGTTGTGAGGTTTTGGACTTTTTGTTCCTAGACCGTTACTAATTGTATCGTGTTTGATGTTAGCGGTTCTGGTGAGGTTCTTAGGCTATTTTTATGTCAGGATCTGTTACATGAGTTATATTGTATTGCAAGGGGGATTCGAGATCCTGTCGGGGCTGTGGATTATCGAAAGGCATAACGCGGCCTCGGCACAAGGGCGAAGAAGGAACATGGGTTGGTTTTTAGTCAGTAGTAGTCTGACACTCCCTTCCGCTCTGCCCAAGAAGATAAAGATAGATTGGATAGATGAGAGAAATGATGATGAGATAGATTATTTGATGATTTTCCACCCACCAAAAAAAAAAAGTGGGTTTCGAGATGGTCTTTTATGGTAAAATACCTTGTGTGGCAAAATACTATTTTCTCTCCTAATCAGCCAAATCACATTAACACCAAGACAAAAGACACAAGTCTTGGAGAAAAGCTCATAGTTTGTAGAAAACATTTGGATTGTCAAGGTGGCTGTATAGGATGTGGGTTTGCTTGCCTATTATCCACTTAGGAACTGAAAGTCTTTGACGTTTATGACGTCAGAAATATAAAGCCCCTAAAAAGTCACCTGCTATTTACGGGGTATTTAGTACTTAGCCTGAAAGTTTTCTTGCATAAACTCAATCTGATTGGCAGGGTTAATGCTTATAAGTCCATCAATAGCCGCCACGCAGCCACGAAACAAATGACAGTAACAGCCATGGAGCCTAGATTTGTGCCGGTGTGGTTGATAGTCATATGTAAGATCCATATTACATGGAATTTAAACATAACTGGTGAAACGTATAACTTACGTAAACGTAAGTGAACGTATTTGATACACCTCTTGCTAACCCTTCAAGGCATCATGTTATATTATTCCAGAAATATTTTCCGTAGATTCTAAGTTAGTATTGTCAACATTTTCATTCCCCCCACTGTACGTAAACATAGCCTAGCTCATTAGACACATGGAAATCAATGAGTCAATTAGTGACCGCATTGGCGGGCATGCTTGAGTGAGCGCTCATATTCCCCCTACATCTGTTGCTTAATTAGAAAAACTCGTAATTATTGGAGAAGCACGAGTGTTACTTATCTTTTAATTAATTAATCAACTGTGAAGAGTGGAGTGTGAATTAAATATGTCAAAACACCAGTCGTGTTACCCACAAGCTGGGTTTTGATGGTCAGATAGGCAGACGCCCCATGTAATATACTGATATGCAGCTGGATTCGGTTGGACTGGAAGTCGATCTCAACTTTCCAATCTAACCTTCACAACCCAGTTAGTCCTGGGTAGTATGATATCCCTTGGGAAGACTGGTTGTCAGACTTTTGGGGCACAGTCCACAGACTATCTGTACCGACTGTCAAAGATTTTCAAGTCTCCAAATGTGCCTACAAGACAAACATTTGGAGACTTCATCAAACTTAAAATCCCTGATTAGATTAAACGTCATGTTTCACATTGTCACACTGGCACACAAATTGCGAAAGAAATAGACAATAACAGTTTCCTGACCTTATATAGAGGGTTCGGTACATAATGTACATATTGGCATATTAATTAGTATAGCCCAATCAATAAGGCAATCAGCCACCACAGCCAGTGGCGATGGGATGGCGACTGCGGAGTGTGCTTGAGTGAACGCGTGCCACGTATACCCTGCCCTTCATTTGTTACTTATTGGGTACTGACTACTGATGTTTAATTAATTTGTGTTTTAAAGAGCATTTTTTGGTACATGTAGGTACAGCTCGCGCCAAACTTTGTGACCGTCCCGAAACTAGGCTCTTGCATTGCGCAGAACACAAAATTAGGTATTAGCGGGACGCACAAGAGTTTGGGAGCAGGGCTGTTTGGTTGATTACGTATTCCCACTTGACTGTACCATGCGCAAGTTCGGACTCGCGACTATACTCAGGGCGGTCACAAAGTTTGGCGCGGGCTGTACAGGGTGTTACTAAGGTCGAAGAACATATGCTGGATATGTTTTAGCACATTATTCTAGACCCGTAGAATTTTTGTTTCTTTTATATAGATCTAAAATTGGTTGCGGTACAAACGCCAGCATCACAAGCTACGTAATAGGTGAGGTACATAATATACATGTAGATAATTCATATTAAGTAGTATAGCCCAATCAATAAGGCAATCAGGAACCACAGCCAGTGGCGATGGGATGGCGACTGCGGAGTGTGCTTGAGTGACCGCGTGCCTACTCCTGCCCTTCATTTGTTACTTATTGGGTACTGGGTATTAATTAATATTGTATTTTAAAGAGCTTTTTTCGCTTGCTGTACACCGTGCAGGCTGTAAGGAAAGTCGACGTACAAACTGTTACAGTGTTTTAGCACATCATTCTAGATTCGTAGAATTTTTGTGAAAATAAAATGTGTTGAGCTAAAAGAATATATACCATGCTAAGAATATCTACAACAAAAAGGAAAGAAAATTATTTAGCTAAAACTGATTTACTAAAAACTCATTACACTATTTATTCTAGCTTGTTATGTTAAATATTTATTGTCTAAATAGTAATTAAGAGAAACATGCCTTCTTTAAGATAATATGCGTCCCAAAATATTGGTTTCGATAAGTTACATAAAATGAAATTAATATGGTAGACTAAAATTGCTTCTAAACGTTGCTAACTGTATACATATTGGTGCTGCTGATTTTACAAGCATCCTGTGATATATTCATTACTAGCTGATGCCTGCGGCTTTGTCGGTCAAATTATATACCAAAACCTTCCTTTAGAACCACTCTATCCATTGGTGACAACAGCATGAAAATCGATGCAGTATTTTTGAGATTATCGCGAACAGACTGACAGACGAGGCAGAGGACTTTGTTTTATAATATGTAGTGATGTAGTGATTTCTAAGATTTAAATACTACGGTACTAAAAAAAAGAGCTCAAAGAAAGCAGAAAGTTTTGTAGAGCTATCTCATCATCTACTCAGAATTCATCACGCATCAACAAGTCAAATAATTTCAGTCACAGACTCAATCACCTCACTCTCCGCCACTCCAATCAGCCAAAAACTAAACTCCCAAACAATCAATCAAAATAATATTAACGACACTACACCATTGTATTTAAAAGCCATTTTAGCAAACAGACAGGTCGACTAATGAAAATGAAAACCCGAAGTAGTAATAGAAAAGAAAGGTTTTGGTCGAAGAAAATGATTAATTGCGGGTCGGAAATTAGCAGCAGATCGATAGGCAGTAGCCAGTCACGCTCTAGGCACGGGGTGACACCGACATACTGTGTTTACTTACTGACTGCTAAACTTAACCGTAACTTAACTTCAAGCTTGTGTTTCGTATAAGGTTAGGCAGATGTGTACCTTTACTTCACCTTTACAACGTCGAAGTCAAATAAAAACTAATAAGGGATTAGTCTATTGACAACGACCGTGCACCGTCAGGGTGCACGGTTGTTGTCCTAGATGCTTCTGACCAATTTCTGATGGCAAAGTCAATAACACTTTGCATGACATGAGAATCGAAATCCAGCACCCCAAACTCACCGCCTGAGCTTGCTTCCATTAGCCTTAATTGCTCTTCTTACTTACAGCCTAACATATTTATAAGTTGGTCCATACGTATGAAGGAGTTTGTAAATTCAAGACTTGTAGTTTAGGGTGCGCCAAAGTTCACCTAAAATTTCAACTCCGATAATTGGAAATCCGAAAATGTTCTTCCTAACATTTTTCATCCTAACAATCGCAATTCCTAACTACTCTGTCTCTAATGTTTTAATTCCAAAGCATTCAACTTCATAATGTCAGTAGCAATAAACATCTATTACACTATTATTTGTTTTCCTATATTTTCTCAACATAACCATCTTTTACACTATTATTCAAAGTCATATCTTTTTTGTTTATATTACTTTTTATTCATAATAATCAGTATTACATAAGGTCCCATTAAAATAGGTGGACATAATTTTAGAAATCATTCAGACCGCTAAAATAAATAATAGTTAAAAAAAATATAAGAAAAAGACATTAAAATACCTACTTCTAAAGGATGAGTTTGTTATTTATTATTTATTATTTTAAGTCAAAATAAAATCACTTTATATAGTGTTTTTTTTTTGTTTAGATGTCTTTAGTTAGGCTTACTAAACGCTGTGTTAAAGTTTGTCCACCTATTTTAATGGGACCTTATATATTATGCAAAGATATCCATAGGTTAGGTTAGGTTAGAACTGTGACCAACTATGCTACCTCGAAATTGGTCGCGAAATTTCTCTGTTTTTTTTTTCATAGTTCCCCCAAAACGACACTCTGACCTGAGTTTAATTCATTTAAGACAAAAATCAGTGAAACGACCTTTAATCATTCTAAACAGTTGTATATGAGTAAAAAATGTTTAGGAATAAAAGCGTTAGGATAAAAAAACAGTAGGAGTTTAAATATATTTACAATAATGATATTATGAATTACAATTTTCGGAAACATGAGTGTTATGAACATCGTCGGTAGTACTACAAATAGTATGAATGAAAACTTTAGGATGAAAAATTTTAGGAAGTGTGATCATTCGGATTACAAATCGTTAGGAAGAACAATTTCGGATAAAGAACTTTAGGTGAGCCAATATGGACCCAGTTTATAAACCCAATAAGCTAAAATTGGATATTATTAACTGTTTTTTTTTTCAGGTATTTACCAAGATCCACCAATTCATTGTGCTTTATCCTACCTTTGCCAAATACCTGCCAGCTGCCTGCCTATAGTATAAACATATACTCGTATATACATATAGGTAGATATTACAAACCCGAACGTCTGAGTGCATAAACATTATGACGAGGATCTTTGTATCCTTTTATTTCATTTTGTAGGTCTGAGCGCGAGGAAGCCCAAGACACATGGACTGTTTAGTGTTTACCTCGCAAGTAGACACTCCATGCGAGCGGGTTCTACCCAAAATTTACTTTTTAATGCGACTTTAAAAATGTTGTTAGTAGGTACACATGAAAATCAAAACAGCATGATCGTACAAATCTTGCTTACGTATTCCCTAAACTTTTAATGTGTCTTGAAATGTTTTGACCAAAACATGACCTCACAAATCTTGAAGCAAAAGTCATAATATATCCACTTTGTTTCCCACAAGTAGGGACAAATGAGAGCCTGATTCCCCTCTCAAACTCCTCATTCACCGTCGATTAACCATGGAATGTATTTATTTAGGGTTCCTCACTTCCGCAACGACCTTAATGTGTCCAGTGAAAAATGAGCGGTCCTCAAATATATGCAATTTATGCACATATGCAATTTGCGGCAAGACGTTGCCTTTCATGCGATGTTTTCGAAGGAATAAAGAAGATTTGTGATAAAAATAGAATGCGTGGTAAGTAAACAGATACGTTTTTAGAATAGGAAAATAAACATAAATATTGACAACTCTGTAAGGAAACCCTACAATTTCTGTTTATACTGTCCGAAATTCTTATTGTCTGGCGTTTGATTACGCAGTTGGTGGGTTTATAAAATGTACGAAAATCATGGTTTTTAGATTGCTCTTACTTTTAAAATAAATAGTTAAAAAAATATATAAACATATTTCTAGAGAATGTCTCTCAATATACCTGCGAAAGGAGAGTAGATAAAAAAGAGAACCAAAGAAGAAAAATAAAAGAAGAGAAAGAATAAATATCGCCTCCGAACACCAGGTCACTCCTCCCCCTTTCTACCCTAACCTCTTTCTTTTTCTTTTCTTCCTTCTCCACCTTCTTGTATCTCTACGTAGCGGTAGGTATATATTGTCAGTTCGGCACTATTCGGCAGTTATTACAATGCTAATGCTAACATTTTGAACCTTAACTTAAACCCAGTTCCTCAAAACCGTCTTCTCTCAGCTTAATAGTGTCCGAAAAAGTCCTTATCAGCATACATTCGTGCGTTACGCTTTTCGCCGTAAGGGCGGTGCCACAGGGCGTACCGGAAGCGTATTACTCGCCAGCGGTGGCCGGAAATCGGCAATATATTGCGATCGACGGTCGCCGGCGAGCGCGTAAATAATGCGGTGATAAGGAACCATGTTTATGCCTTGCGATGCCGCCAGCTTGATTTGTGTTTACCCATTATATGGTGCGGTGTGTTAGGGGACAGTGCATCTTAATATGAGGTTAGTTGCAAATATTCTACGGTCTGGGAAGGTCCGGGGATATCTTCGATAGCAAGCTTGCATCAAGAATCTTGCTTTGAATTTTAGTTAGGAAGAATATTAAAATTAAATATTTATGCGCTTGTAATAATTGAGGTCCATCTTCAAGGCTAAAAGCAATCATACGATGGCGACGGTTCTATCCTCTACAATATCATACATAAATATAAAGAGTCCATACTAATAGACACAGACGTCTTCCAAGTTACCCCTAGACCTAGCAAACAAATCCAAGTAAGTGTCATTACATCCTTATGTCCTGTCCATATTTCACCCCGAAAGCCTACTTACCAGCCTTATAATTCCAGCCTGATTGATGATGATGATGAAGAAGAAACAAAAGTACCTATAAATTGAAAAAAAATCACTACCCCGGTACTAACCCCGATTTGAACCCATAGCCACAACAACCTCATGAGAGACGAGGTCTTAACCTCTGTCCTATATACCAGCTTAAAACATAATAAATAAAACATATACCCGCGTTATCAAAGACCCCATAGAAAAACACAATGTTTAGTATATCGTGTAACATGTAGGATGTCATTAGCTGCTGCAGCGATGGACCACGACATTTATTTTACGGCGTCCGGCTATAAAAGTGATCCAGTGCTTGCATTCTGCAGCTTTGTCCGTGGCTCTGTGGTGTGGGTATCTGTTGTGCTGGATGGTGCAAAGAAAATTGCACTGATATATTAACGTCACCTCGTTTGGGAAAAGCGGCAGAAGTTGATAGATTTGGCAAACATAAGCATACAATTATATTATCACGTTGAGTTTAATTAATTGGGTGTTGAGTTAATTATACTCTTAACTAGTCCTAGTTTTACGGAATGTCTAGTAACTATCTATACACATAGAAGCTCATAATATTCTAAGAGCTCTTCAATCAACTCGCACGGTAATTAAAAATATTACTTTTTAAAATTTTCATTAGATTCTTTCAATTAAAGATCTTGGCATATTACTTCTACATAATTAAGACACCAAATGTAGTAAATAACTATGATACTAATAAAAAAAACAAACACTTTTGAGTTTCACAAATTAAAACATGCATTTTCTTTGACATTTTTCTTTTCAACTCACATGATATCGTTGCTTCAAAAAAAAAATGTTCTATTGACGAAATGTCACACAAAAACATGCTGTCTGATGAGACAAAAGATTGCAGTTTAGAGAAGAGATACAACATTAAAAACTACGACATGTTTTATCAGAATGTTTCGCGAAGTACGCACAGTTACCGTATCTAGTGACCAAACATCTTCGATAACTGGCCATAGTCCGCATCCCCACGGAAGTGATAAAGCTTTTTGGCTAAAAAAGCATTCGGGCGGCGATGGTGCGGAAGCAAAGTGGGAACTTACCGTAGCCGCCGATAATCTTGAGTTCGGGTAACATCGGTAAAGTTCGGTCAAGTCCGGTTTACTGCGTTACTGTGCCGCCGAGTGGAAAGATATACGTCTTTATAGTTTTACCTTGATTATCGGTTTTTTTTGGAGCTGCCTATGAGCGGAAAAAGATTGTTTCTGATTTTTCTTAAGAAAATGCTAAAGATGTGCCAGTTTTCCACAACCTAAGATGAGGTAATCGGAAGAAATGCTTCAATAAGATGCTATAGTACTTAGCTATAGGACCCCTACTAAACAAAAATACACGTAACGTCACGCGTTTTTTCGATAAATATATAATGCAAATATAACCAGAAATACATACTATGTGAAAACATTGCCCCGCAATTTCCTAGGAATAACACACATATGCATACATAGAAATTTAAAAAAACAGCATGCATATATATGTTATCGTACACCGACAGATTTTTTCTTCGGGTTTTATCGGTCAGGAATTTCTTATTAGTAGCAACGGTGTCTGGTTTTACTACCGGTTGATGGCAATATGACACCTGGGGGAGGCCTATGTCCAGCAGTGGACGTCTTTTGGCTGAAATGATGATGATGAATGATGATGGCAATAGGCTCGCTCCCTATTACATGGGACTTAAACATAACTGATGAAATGTGGGTGTGTACTATAAGTGACGTCTTTATATGATAAAAAAACACAATACAATGTGTATTATAATTATTCAATTGTTTATAACTATAGGTATCTATCATATCCTTCATAAAACCGTATTGTTGCATTTCAGGCTATTAAAACTGAAGTAGCAATAAGGCGAAACAATGTATTTTATTATTTTTAGACCACCAATATAATGTGCAAACGTGATACATTGTCATTCATTTATCTAACGTTTTATTACACCTTACTGCCATTCTGACGAGTACCTAATACGAAAATGAATGATTATCATCCGAAACCTTTATGCCTTGATATATAAGGTCCCATTAAAATAGGTGGACAAAATTTCAGAAATCATTCAGACCACCAAAATAAGGACGATGGTAAAAAAAATAATAAGAAAAACGCATTTAAGTACCTACTCATAAAGGATGAGTTTTTTCTAGAGTGCTGGCAATTTATTATTTTAAGTAAAAAAAAATCTGTTTATTTAATGTTTATTTTTGTTTACATATCTTTGGTTAGACCTACTGAATGCTGTGTTAAAATTTGTCCACCTATTTTAATGGGACCTTATATAGCTAGTAGTAGAACTAAGAACCCTCATCATTATTTTGCCCTTATCCCAATTCATTTCGGGTTGGCGCAGCATGTCTTCTTCTTCACTACACTACTGTTTCTAGTCATCTCATGAGACACCTCACGCCATATCATTCTTAACACAGTCCATCCATCGTTTCTTTGGTCTTTCTCTACTCTTATACCCATCCACATTCATACTCAAAACCTTCCTCACGACATTTTCCTCATTCCTCCGCATCACATGCTCATACCACAACAACAATAATAATAAAGCGAATTTTAGATAGCGATCTCATTTATTTATTGACTGCCTCGATGGTCTAATGGTAGCAAGTCGCAAGCGGTTCTGCTGGGCATGAGGTAAGGGAGTGTCAGACTTCTACTGACTAAAAACCACTCGTGTTCCTTCTTAGCCCTTTATGTCGAGGCCGCGGTATCTCTTGTGAACAACCCGCAGCCCCGACGGGGTGCATGAGGTCCTAGATTCAATATTAAATTTTCACTCCTCTTGCTCAAAAAGAACGTCATAATAGCATACCAGAGCGGCCGTAAAATTGCATATATTGCCCTAGGGCTAAAAGTAAATCTCGTACGACAACTTGTTCAGCCAGCTGGTGCGTGATTTAGTTTCAAGTAAAAAAAAAAAATTATTTTAAAAAATGGAACTAAACGCGCTGAATGCCGAACTCTTTGGTAGAATGTGTGCGTTGCATTGCAGCTACAGAAGAAATAAAAAAAGGCATTGGCGCGAAATGTATTATTAAATTTAATTTAATTTTTAATAAAATAAACTCATATTGAACATGGTTATTTTATTTTCTCGCAATCGTAGTGAAAAGTACAGTGTAACACACGGCGCTAAAATCCCATTATAACTCGGTTCCTATTTACTACCTCGCTAAAGCTCGGTAGTAAAACTACCTCGTATATAATGGGTCATTTTAGGCCCTTGTATTACAATGTACTATAATTACTTCATAATTTTGCAATCAGACCTTTGTTGCGTATGAATATAGCTGCTGAGATGACGAGTAAAAGAGAAGTATGGAAGATGAAGAGAGAAAAGAAAGAAAGAAAGAAAACTAATTTATTTGACACATACCACAAGTACACACAATAAAACAATATAAAAACTAAAAATTAGGAACAAAAAGGGATAAAATTGTGTGTCTCACGATAGCGCCAAATAGGTCCAGTTCAGCAAACTGCCGAGCAGTTAGTGCCCGACGCTGGTTTTCAACTGAACCTGAGAAGAAGACATGTTGCGCCGACCCCAAATAAATTGGAATAAGGGCAGAGTGATGAATCAGACCTTAAGATCCTAAGCCAAGACTTCTTCTCGTAATATCCAGGTTTCGCATCAATATTACTTTACACTTTTACAAAATTTTGCTTTCAGGCTTCCATTAAAAATTCTGCCAGGAAAATAATTGATACCTACTCGATTGCCAAGCTAAACCACATCCACTCCAACCAAGTAGGTAAGTACACTTGTAACATTTAAACCAATCACCAAATTAGGCAGCGATCCTCAGACCGAAGAGCGTTGTCAAATGAACAATACATGATGAAAGGAAATGAAGTTGATCCACAGGAAATCGGACATTGATTCAATTGAGGACCACCATTGTCCGCAACGAACCGGCACGGACAGTTTTAACTATCGCATCGATGTTTATTAAATTATTGGTAAATGTTAAGTAGGAGTTTGGGGAGAATTTCAGCGGTGGAACATAAAGGGTCCTTGATAGTGAGTGATACTTAGGTAGATACTTGTATTTAAGTAACGTGTGATTGAGAATAGACGGGTGACCATCCCAGTAGAAACCGTGTTTCCTCTGTGCCTCGGAAAGCACGTTAAACCTTTGGTCCTGGCTGTCATTTAAAGAATTGTGACAGTCGTTACAGGTAGTCAGTGGCCCGAAAGTTTGACAACGAGTCTTACCAAGAGGAATCATATATATTACCTAATACTAATTGGGTTGTGATTGTTACGTGTAAAATACTGTTACTCAGCTGCATCCGGAATCAAATCCGACGCCAACATAGTTGGGAAAAGGCTAGGCAGATGATGTGTGGTTTTGAACCAGTATGTGTGGTTAGTTAATATCAATAACGAGCTGTGACCTTCTTCCGCGTGAAATTGTTATAAAAATATTACTTCCGTGTATAAATAGGATTTGGTTAATAATTTCAAGAGCTTTATTTTTTTCCCACGGAACCGTAAACTTGTTTCTAAAATAAAAGCCTAAATAAGTCCTGCATTATCCCACTGCAGGGCAAAAGCCTCTATCCATAACTTCCAATTGTTTCCACACCACTGGATGCTAGTCTTGTCCAGATCGTTCTACCATCTTCTACGAGGTTTGCCGTGACGCCTTATGGCTATGTCAGAACTCCAGAAAGTGAGTATTTGGTCCACAGCTTATTGGGCATGTGGCATAATTATGTGCCCAGTCCAGCCCCACTTCAACTTAGCGACTCAGTCAGTAATTTGTGTTTAAGAGCACAATGTGGTTTTAAAATTAACATTACTAAATGTATTCTATTGAGGTATGAAAACGATGACTTCTATAATTTGAGGAAAAAGAACTTTATTAACTTTAGCTGTTTAAGGCGCCACTAAACAGGAAACTAGCGCCATCCGATTAAAGATAAAAGTGGCCACTTTTGGCGGTAATAAGTAATTCTCTTAATTTATCAAGTCTAGAATCACGAAAACTGATTTTAAAAATACTACAGGTTATTTACTAGCATGATAGTGTTTTGGATTTTTCAAATTTGATGTGATTTTAGAGTAAAAGAAATAAGATGTGAGTGGCGCTAGTTTAAGGCGGGGTTGCAGTACTTTTTAAGATTTTTGAACCTATAAAAATCGAACTAAATACGAGTTTTTTAATAAATAAAAATCATTACATAAAAATTGAACATACTCTCTAGTAAATCGTAAAGATAGAAACGCGATTTAGAATGATCGGCTCGATACTTTTTTTTATCAAACATGACTCTAAATCACAATTTCAAACGTGTACTGCTAAGACATTTCATCATGAATTTATATAAAAGTTATATCAATAGATAGAACTTTTTATTTTGAAGTAAATGTTGAAAACATCCTACTAATATTATAAATGCGAAAGTTTGTGAGGATGGATGGATGGATGGATGGATGGATGTATGGATGTTTGTTGCTCTTTCACGCGAGAACGGCTGATCGGATCTGGATGAAATTTGGCACAGAGGTAGATTATAGTCTGGAATAACACATGGGCTATAAATTATCCCCATAATAACTTAAGGGGGTGAGCAGTATTGCATTATCCATAATCCTCAACTGTTTTACAGCTTGATACTGGAAATACGAAATAACGCAAGGGACATCGAGCGTGCTGTGCAATTTTTCACTTTAAGCACCTGGTGCGAGCGTTGCAAATCCAAGAGAAAGCTGAAGTCCCTTACGTCATTTCAAATTTCCGGTATCGTACACAATCGAACTGTCAACTGTCATACTATATTAAAACAGAAGGTCTATTTCAAACTGTTTGTCACTGGTGTACGTAGCCTAACGGTACAGAGACTTACCTGTAAACAAAGGTACGCAAGTTCAAATCACAGTCAGTATTCACTTTTTGTGATTTTTTATAAGATTTCCAAAAATGTTGAAACGTGTTCGCGAGTTCGATCCCCAATCGGTTTTCACTTTTTGTAAGTTCCACGTATTTGTTTTCATTTCGATGCTATATGATTTTCAAATCAATTCAGAGTAAATTTATATAACCTACTTTTAATTGTAAATACAATAATATAAATCTGTAGACGTAGAGTTTCTGTATATTGAACATAATTATTTAGAAAAAATAATGTTTTATTTTGTTGTGTCTGTGTGTCTTGGGTGTATAGTTTATTATAGTATTATCACGTGTACATTTTAAAACTAATAAGATTAGGGTTTTAGTTTTTGTTTCATTAGAATTGGTGCTCTCTATCAAAAGATATACGAATTTAAGGTATTTCAGAAAACTTATCATCATTTAGAAACATACATGCAACGACATCTATTGCATCAAAACGGTACTAATGTGAATAAGTGTGTTCACAAGATAACTTTTAAATCGTATTTTTCAAACAGTTACGATAACAAAATGTACCCTTGATTAATTTAAATGACGCTGCTTTGAAAATCTACATAGGGTTTTTTTTTGGAGGGTGGGAAATCATCATTTGACTCCTCCCGCTCTGGGCAGAGCGGTAGGGAATGTTAGACTTCTACTGACTAAAAACCACCCATGTTCCTTTTTTGCCTTTTGTGCTGTGGGCGCTATATTTCTTTCGAACAACCCGTAGCCCCGACAAGCGGCGGCCCTTGCGGGCCTCAACCATATTGCTGACATCTCTTTGAGGCGCGCGTGGAACCGAACGCGCCGTCGACACGGCCTGTCGTCGTCTTACGACGGGCGGACGGCGAGCTAGCCCACTACTTACCGTCCACAGGCCCGCACCTACGGTGGCCGGAAGCCATCACGTGACCCCCGACGCCCAGAGCGTCTCCTATTGCGGCTGGGACGAGAGGTTCTCTCTCTCACCACGCCACCTCCTTCGCTAGCATCACTGCTTCGCCGAAGGAGGCGACGGCGTCCCATTCCCTCTCGCCCCGCAACATGGCTTGAACCAGGGCCGGACGAGAGAGGTCGCCGCCGCCGATCGTCGCTAAGAGAACACGACGGGGCTCAACCCAAGTGGGGCTCCGCCCAAGCAAGGCAGACCTCCACGGTGTGCTCCACCGTGTCCTCCGGCTGATCCTTGCAATAATAGCATTTGGGCGTTTCCTTCCGCCTGATTCGGTGCAGGTGCCTTCCGAATCCCGAAACAACCGTGTCCGGTGAGGACCTGCGCCAGACGAAAGGTGAGGGCGCCGTGGCGCCTCTCAAGCCACTCCTCAAAGAGGAGACTTACCACCACTGTGCCCTGCACGGGGTTGCGACAGTCGCTCTCTCCATGTCGCCATGAAATCACACCAGTGGGGTCTGTCCGCCATGCGGCAATATACGGCGGCAGCGGAGTTATCCCCCAGTGTAGTGCCTCCGCGCACCATTCATGCAGGAAACTACATAGCCTAAACCCTATAGAGTGTGTTTGCTTCCCATGCATTAAATTTTGGCAGTTTAACTTCGTCTTCGACAGATGGCATTGTTCATTTGACACCATTTTCAGAATTGCGGTGTTAATATTTGTCGTGAATAGTCAACAAATACAAATTGACAGGTACACAGTAAGAAAAACAGCTGTAAAAACTTTAAAATAAAAACCTAATTAAAATTAGATAAGACCCGCGACGTAAATATATTTGTTCAGTGTGGAAATCGAATACAGGACATGCAGCGCCACAGTCAAACGCCGAGGCACTGCGCCAACCGTGCCGTCTTATCGGCTGTGGCTGCCTTGGGCATTGCCGCAACTTTGCTTAACAATGGTCAGATTGCACTTTCCGTTTACAAATTGCCGTCGAATCTTACCCCAACTTGCAACATCACCAAAAATCTGCGATTGGCCATGGAACAGATGTCTTTGCAAATAAACTGCTTTAAACAGGAGAGAGTCGCCTGGAATTAGATGTAGATGCGAAAATTCCACTTTCCGAAGAGTTTTCCCATCCAGTGCCAACAGAAGATCCCGAAAGAGTTAGGCAGTGGTGTACCTAATCGTAAACCCACATTTTGCCAGTAATGTTCAAGCGCCATGGAATAGGGGGCGTTTGATGTCTATAGATATAATATTGCCATCGACCTGGCACGAAAACCACGCTCCGTGGCCTCTACTGCGAAAACACTTTGCAATCAAACCTCGGACCTCATCCTCAGTAGTTGCACTTGAGACCACTCGATCAACGAGACAGTCACACATCAAAATTTCCACGTGAACGAAGTCGCGGGTATCAGCTAGTATTGTATAATTTCTTTATAGTTTTTCTCCAAGAAGCAAAAAACAGTCAAAATTTAGGCATTATATAGCTCGCGCGGCAGGGCGGGGGGTGAGGTCGTGCGTACATAAAAACAAAGTACTGCAACCTCGCCTTTAAGTTAATTTAAACGTTTCGGACCAAGCATGCCATCTGCAAATGTTTTAGTTTATCTCCGTCTAAGTTTGAATAACTTACGTTTTGTATATCGTCATAAGATGAAGCAATCCATTCCTGAAACAGAAGAAAAAAACATTAAAATCCGTACCAAATATAACTAGGTACGCATGAGTAATGATGTTATTTTCAAAACCCTTTGATAAGTATCAGAAAAACTGCAAAGAAATATGGAACATTATGAATAATCAAATTACCATACCATTTCAATGAAACCCATAAAAACAAGACAACAATTCGCTAATCAATTGGATTGCACAACACATCTCATCATTACAAGTAAACCAACCAATTACAAATCAGCAACTACCAGCAATGAGTAATTAAGATTTTACATCAGATTCTTTTCTTGACAGCCATGGAGTCTAGATTTGTGCCCGATTGGTCGCAATATGGTCCTGGGACTAAAACAAAATTGGCGAAATGTGGGTGTACTATTTCTGTGGTTATTTTATTTTCAAAAAGTTTCTTAACTATCACAAAACTACAAGGAAATGTGGACCAGTTTAGATTAATCAATTAATCCCGTCAAAACAAAACAACAATCCGCTAATCAATTGGATAGCACAACACATCTCATCATCACAAAGAAAATACATCAACCATCCACACATCAGCGAAAATAAAGGCCAGTACACACACCCCACCCCCCATTAGAAAATGATTAAGTCCCGGGGTCCATCAAACCCCACTTTCACTGCAATTAGGTGCGCTCAGAACAATGTGCAGTGATTTTTAAATGATCGACCCCGCTCGACAGATGGCGGGGCTAGCTACCAAGTAATATTGATAATTGCTTTCCTGTACCACTCCCGAATTGGAATTTAAAGAGGTCTAGATCTGAGTGATAAAAATGTGAGTTTGATTGACCTTTTTTGTTTGAAGTTTTTGATGGTTTTAGGGCATGGGTGGAAAGCAGTTTGGTTATGTGATTGGTTGGCGTCCTAAGTCTGGTCGATGAAACTTGATGATGGAAAATGTCATCATGAAAGATGCAGATGGTACTAATTTGATAAGCTATGTAGATTGAACTTGACCTTACAACATAATGTTTAATAAGTAAAGCTCTCATTATGATCAACTAGAGTACAAAAGATAGCTGATAAAGTCATAGCATACAATTTAATCCGTAGGAAAATTGGATAACCGGAAAATTGGTAACAAGTTATTTTTTTATTACTATGCAAATCACAAAATTTATAAATACGCTATCTGTACTTACACAGGTTTATTTATTAAACTTTTACAAAACTAAGGCTATGTAGCGCTCATGAAAATGATCAACTTTTACTGTAGGGCCGACTATGAAATTGTACCAGCTGCTGCCTAAATACTTTCGAGTTTAAACCAATAATGTATGGAGCAGCAGATTTTTTTTTGAAAATCACCCAGTCCATGAACCTACATCACTCGCAGTTAATCATATTTGTCTCTAATATCAAACTCAAATTAATTAGTCACAAGATCACACATTTTCAATAAACTAGTCTCTCAAACTAAACAAAGCCCGATATCTACTCGAGCGTCAATACGGGGAAATCGTTTCATAATTAAAATTTCCAACAGAATAATATTAAAGGCACTCAGCTTAATTTGCCAGCATTACGTACGCCTGGCTGTTTATTGGCACCGAGAAATTAATATTTCGCGTCGATATCAAGTTTACGCTCAACTAGTCACCCCCGGGGTCGGCAATAACTACACTCCGGACGAATTGTCGCAGGTGAAAATGCGCTTATATTATTATTTTTTACCTTGTGTTGGGAAGATCAAACGTCGCCGTGGTGATGGGGGCGCTTGGGGATTAACGCGAATTATTTACGTGCCATAAAGCGCAAATTACATTGGCAACACGTGCCGGGTACGCTATGCAATATGCGTGCGTGCCCTCAGCGGGTTAGCGCGCTAAATGATCGCTACTGGATGCCGAATGTCTGTAGAGCGTAAATTTTTGATCCGAATTAAAGGATATCAGAACTTCACGCCTGTAGGCAATCCACAAAGGATTGGGTAGAGGTGAGCCTTATAATACACCCACAATACGCCATTATTGGTTTAAGTCCATGTAATAGGAGGTGAGCCTATTGCCTTCAACCGGGCACAAATCCAGGCTTCGAAAAACCCCAAAAACAAATAATCGAACCCAGGACCTCATGTTTAGCAGTTGTGCTTGCGACCACTCAACTAACGTGGTAGTCTTCGAATTAGAGGATATTTATTTTGTCATATAATTTTAACCTACATATTTTCGACTACAAAAAACAACAGCATCGATAAACAATTACCTACTTAGATAAGTTAAAATATATAATTACAGTAATATATTTTATAACAATACAATTTATACATTCATTCAATGAAACAGTTAACGCCCCCTAATTGAATTCGCACGCAATTATCACCTCGTACATCGCAGCGCAACAGACATAATTCGAAATTAACAAACAACAAATAATCGTGCCATTACATTATTCCACATTATTCCACATACGCAGAATATTTCCGGATAACAATTAATTCGACGTCACTAAACAAATAGCATGATCGGGGTTCGACTGGCATCGTAGCGTTCTATTCGAGCACCTATTAAATTCTGAATGCGAGGTTAATCCGCAATTACCGCCTAGTTATCGCCGGAAGACGGCGGAGATAGTTAGGGCCCGGAAAATATTCCGTTCACTAATTATTCCGCGTAATTAAACGCGGGCATTATCGTGCGACGCCGCCGCCACCTGGTGGCATTGTGCGAACGTGATTTACTGCGATCCCGCCGCGATCCCGTTGCGATTCCATTGCGGTAGCCGGCCTCTTTTTGCACCAATTAATTATCGAATTGCTCGTATTTAATAATTGCTGTGAAATTAATGTGAAGAGGAACTATCGATTTGTCGAGGTTTTATGTTATGGTAATTAATGGTTTTTGTAATAGTCGATGGTAAACTTTGATTCGAGTGCGTTTTTTGTGAAACATTGCTGTTTGTATCATCAATTGTGTGTGAATAGTACATACCTACAGTTGCCTTGTTCCTAATGGCAATACGTTACTAATTTCTAGGAGCAATTTGGGCACGAATATCAACCCTTCCCAATATAAGGCAACTCCCTAAACAGTCAAAATACCCACCCATATTACTTCAACACACTTCAGAGCCACTCATTATCCTCCAGCATCCAAAACACACAACAAATCATCTTCCATCCTCACACAATTTGCGGGCTACGTAAAAAGGAACGCGAAATATGCTTCGGCCGAGATGAAAAAATAATAGCAACAACAATGTGGGTGTTATCAGGCCAGTCCCTTGGTCCACTCTTATTACGAACCTCAGGCCTCTAATTTGGTCCCAGAAATTCCTCTTATTTCCCCGTCGCCTTCCGAGGCCAAGGCTTCTTCTAATGAAATGTTATTGCACACAAATGAAAATTCTTGTACTTTCTTGTAGGAGTATTTATAAGGCTTCTGGCTGATTGCTAAATATTAAAAAGTGGTTAGATATTTTAAAGCAATGCTTTTTATTTCATTTATGTTGTAGCAACTTTTAAACTTTCAACTTTTAAATGTTGTTATTTATTATTTGCTTGGCTTTACCTACAATATGTAACTTACCAATTTAAATCTAAGTACCTAATCTCCTCATCTCAAGCATCAAACATCACGACATAATCAAACTAAATGAATGTGTTCATTCAACCACTATTTCTAAATTCCGTTATTAATTAAAATAATTTAGTTGTGTGTTGTCAGTGTCTCCTATACATGTACGGTAAAGCTCATTAGTAATTACGGAGGGCTGGTGAGGACGGGAGGCTAAATATTTTCTCGAGCCCGCCCCGGCCAGGCGCGGTAATTAAAAGACCGGAGCCGAGCCCAGCCCCGGGGAAAATCAAAAATTATTATTGTTCACGCATATTTTCTTCTGGGGAAATATTTTGATATGGAAGGAAGATGTTTGTGAGAAAATGTGTTTGGTTAAACGTTTTATTTTGGTAGCTCAGCATTCTTAACAACAACATTTTATACAAAGTCTGTAAAACACTAAAAACTAGAGTAGGTACACAAAAATGCGTACGCGGAAAAAAATACGGCACTGCAATTCCAAACTCAAACATGCAATGACAATTTACTTTTTTTCGTTCCAATTTTGACAGTTCAACTTTTTAAAATCCTACCATAAACAAAACACGAACGCTTCAATCCCGCGTAAACGCAACACAAAATATTAACGTCAACGTCATTTTGTTAATGAGGTAAGAACAAGCGGCTGAGAGTCGCGTCATTAGGGCGCGGAGCGTCAAGCGGAGCGGGTGCGACAAAGCTCCCGGAATTAATGACACCTCGTGAAAAGCCGAGATGAGTTACTCGTATTTTCGAGAGGAAAAGGCGCACGTGAAGTGCGTGGTTGTTTTACATGCGCCTGTGACGTTTTGTTTGAACTAACGAGGTCAATAGTGAGCCGTGAACGGCTTGGAGCGCGCGAGTAACAACTTGCTGTAGTTATCTTAGACTGGGTTTGTTTATGCTCTCTGGCATTTGTGAAAGATTTGGCGTGGAAATCGAAGGTTTAATTGGTGTTGAGAAAAAAGAATGGGATGACGAAAGAATTTTAAGTTTTAGAAATTGAAATTTTGAAGCATTTCGATGTGTCGTTGCGTAGAGACGCATAGAGCTGCATATAGCCCCATTGCTTAGCATAAGGCAGATATCGATAGTTTCACCACATAATACGCTGGATAACATTATAACAGTAACTTAAAAACACGTAAGGATAAAGGCAAGTGAATGATACTGACGCCTTAAAAATGATAAGAAAAATGGAGCAACGTTAACTTTCCAGTTTCGCAAAACCCACCACTGGAAGTTTGACTGATCACAATCTCAATCCACATTCTCACGCAGATAACCAAAAAAAAATTAAAACAGGAACACATCACTCATTTCAAAAAAAGAACGCGCGAAAATCAAAACTCCCGCGATCCGTATCGCATGTCGCGCCCGCACGAACACATCTCAGTTTTCTCTTAAAAAATATAATTAAAAAAAAACAGTTTATGGTTGATCACAAGTGCCGATAACGCTTGTGCTACCGTTTACGCGCCCTTTGTTCGCCATGATAATAAAAACCTCAAACAATAGAGGCAGAATAAGGAGCAGTCGTTGCCTCAAACACGCCCCACTTGACAGATAAAAAAATATGATGTGTAGTGGACTTGGTTTTCTTATTGCGTTCCCAAGCTCATATGGAATGGTGGGATTTTGGGATGCCGAAAATATATAATTAATTTGTTTTAGGGAATTATTGTGTGGTTTTAACATCGATGTTAATTTATAGTAAGTAAAACCTTCGTTCTTAAAATAACTCTAACATAACATCACGCCTGTAATTCGGAAAGGGTTAGGTTACAGGTGGACGTAGTAGTATACCACGCGGCATATAACTTGAACCTTTAGTAGTCGTTTTATAGTCGTCCCATACAAATCAAGCAGACAACCTGCGCAGAACGACGCCATTTTGGGTCAAGTTATTTGCCTAGGAGTATACTACACCCACATTTTGCCTGTAATGTTTAAGTCCCATGTAATAGGGCGTCCAGCCTCCGTGAATGCTACTAAGAAATTCTTGATGGAAAACCCAATAAAACTTTGACCGAGCCGGGAATCTAACCCGTGCTCAGCAGTCGTGCTTGCAACCACTAGACACACGAGGCACATTACGTCATGTCTATTATGTAACACTAGCTGACCCACGCAACTTCGTCTGCGTCACATAAATATAGCTTAAAACCTTTCTCGATATCCACTATCCGACATAAATTAAGCTAAATCGTAACAAACAAAAAATAGATTAGCTATAGTTTAGATTAGCTTAGATTATATTAAAGTATGAATTACTATAGGTATCTCTTACTGTTAAATATACTATAACACTCTATACTTGTAAACATTATGATGCAGTAAATTTTTTGAATTTGAATTTCCCGGAAGCCAGCCAGAATCCCCCGTACCTACATTGCGACGCGCGATATATTTTGCCGCGCGGATATTTTTACATTGCGATATCTTCTAAGATATTTGTTTAAACTGTATAGAGTAAAGGGCACAAATATTCTATATTAAATTTCCGTTCTAACAAACACATTTATTTAGATATAGATTAATACCATATGGGTTAAATAAGCTTCGCAAAAAATAATTCTTTTTAACCTAACAGTTTAACTGTAAAAAAAGGTTACAGTGAGTCAATCTTAAAAGATAGATATATGCTGTCGCGGACTTTTTTTTAGAACTTTTAAAGAGGAACAATTCCTTCATACATGATATTAGCGTAACTTAAACCGTTTTCGCAGCGCACGCAGCGGAAGCTCTCAAAAAGGAAATACCTTTTCCCGTTTTTGTAACATTTTTCATTTATGCTCCGCTCCTATTAGCCGTAGCGTGATGT
This sequence comes from Diarsia dahlii, assembly GCA_949775195.1. Taxonomy (NCBI): domain Eukaryota; kingdom Metazoa; phylum Arthropoda; class Insecta; order Lepidoptera; family Noctuidae; genus Diarsia; species Diarsia dahlii. Next base: position 17,547,479 of record OX459193.1, read on the forward strand.
TATATAGCCTATAGCCTTCCTCGATAAATGGACTATCCAACACAAAAAGAATTTTTCAATTCCAACCAGCAGTTTCTGAGTTTACCGCGTTCAAACAAACAAACAAACAAACAAACAAACAAACTCTTCAGCTTTATAATATTAGTATAGATTATGGGTTAGCAGAGTACCTTTTTAAGCTATTACATAGCTTCTATCGCGGGCCTTGAGCGTGGAGAGCGAATCCAGAAATCGTAACGAAAATATTTTCAACCAGGTTGCTATGGTTACGGAAAATAACAAGGTCAACTGAGGTTGTCAAATTAAATAATTAATTATTTGCATAAGTTGATTAAAAATACAATGCAATAGCTTTACCGCGGCAGTCTCTGAGTGCCACACTTTTTTTTTTTTTGGTCGGTGGAAAATCATCAAATATCCCCGGCTCTTGGGCAGAGCGAAGGGGAGTGTCAGACTTCTACTGACTAAAAACCAACCCATGTTCCTTCTTCGCCCTTGTGCCGAGGCCACGTCATCTCTTTCGATAATCCGCTGCCCCGACGGTTAGCAGAGTACCTTTAGTACAAAGGTCAACTTTATGTACAGTTAAGTCCTATATAAGAGGGGACGAACCTATTGCCGTCAGCCGGTTAGGAATCCAGACTCCAAAAAAGATTTGTCGAGAAAAAATTTCTACTTCTTTTCAGTAAACTTACTATGTAGGTATGTATATAGGTGAGTAGGTTATTAACAAAAGAATTTGATATAAGTATGTGATTCTTAACACAATATATTCTTAGCCATTAGCAACACGTGCGTTTTGTCGCCCAAGTATTGAATTGTTAAATGTAAAATCATATGATTCTATGCTACCTAATGATAGTACAGAGGCGCACAAAATTCTAATCATACCATTTTTGAACTTAGAGTCAACATTTCCCAACAAAAATGGAAATATAGGGGCCGTATAAAATTGAGCTGGACACAAAAAACTTTGATGAACTTTCAAGTAATTAAATGAAAGCGCGCTACTTTAATCCGTATGTAAATTATATTGGCACCGACACCGTCGATTACAACTGTTCATCCATATTAATTTAAGCTAACTCGTGTCCACATTGGAAAAAATCGAAAAACTTTTGGACTCGACTGTACTGTGCGCACCTGGGTCGCCGGGGGCTCTTATTCAAATGCAAATCAAACGTTCCATTTTTAAAATCTACCATCTCGGCACTCCTTGCTTCCGGAATGACTTATGTCCAATAGCTACCAACATGGAGCCTAATGTGCGAGGGAATAACATCCTCACTTCTGGGTGGCTAAAGTAGAGTTTCCTTTACAAGCATTTGTACATACGCCCTTATATCGTTGAGCAGAACTGTCGTTTGGGACCTTTTAGGGCAAATTTCGAGTACCCAGGTGTGCTCCCGATCCGGTTAAGGGAAACGTCCTTGTTAGGGATTCTCGTATAAAATCGTTTAATGGTTTGTTTTTAATTTCATTTTTACATTCAACGACGCGATGTAGTAAATTATTGGTAATAAAATGTTCGAGTTTTATTGGGAGCATTTGTAATTCGATCAGTTTCTATACAATAGGGATTACTAGTGAATGAATTTGATGCTCGTGGGTGGGTTATTTTAATTCTATCGTTACCTGTATATTTTACACAGTGTTTATTTATGAACATTAGCTTTGTATAGGAATTCAAAATAACTTTAATCCTCGACAATGAGCTATATTTGTATAAATCTGTGATTGAATGTTTGATTACGAGGTGTTTATATTGAGCAATTATTAACTTTAAATGAAATGGTTAGATTTTGTGGCTTATGATAAACTTACGAATATTAAAGAGTTTTCAGGTAAAAATTCGCACTGGGTTCGTAACTTTAGCATCGCTAAAAAATAAAACTTCACGGTCATTTAAAACTATAAATCAATCAACACACATAGCGATACCTACATCTCTAAAAAAAAAACAAAAAAACCCTATAGACCCCACACAGGTTTAGCAGACAGCGTGGCACCAACAACCGGTCCCAACCCATGCTGGGCCACCTATTGTTCCAACCATTAATAAACTGAGGAATGTTAACAAAGCCCACATCTCCCTTACGAATGTACACACGGCTACACATCAAGCTATACAAAACCACTGTAATCTGATCGTTCATTGTGCGAAAAGATCTAGTAAAGTGAGGCCAAGATTAACTGGTTTTGTATAGCTTGATGTGTAGCCGTGTGTACTCATTTATTAGATGCTTGTTTTTCGTCATATCGGCAATTTAATCAATTTTAAATATCGTACAAGTGTGATAAGTGGGGTACTTAGCTTATAGCTCTGATAAGTTATTAGCTAAGTCCCCATACAAAACTTTAGTTTTCTTTTTCTTTTAAGGATGGGAAATCATCAAATGACCTACCGCTCTGGGCGGAGCTAAAGGGAGTTTCAGACGTAACCCTGGCAGGATAACTTTAGTACCAGCCACACACTACTAGTACAGCCAATTGTTGAATGACCTGAGAAGAAAACTGTATAATTTGATGGACTAACCACACAATTTCTGTTGCACGCCATAAAATCAAATTTTACCAAACGATTATTCAATTATTCACAATTTTACGGTAGAATCAGACCTCACACAGCAGACAGCATGGCACCATCCAACATTTATCACCTCCCCAATCTACATTGGACCCAACATTGATCAAATGATCAATCACTCATCTAAAGAATTTGGGACCTAATAAATTGGGCCCAACATTGGCCACGGCATTGGACATAATTAATGACTGCCGTAAATATTGTTTCGAAAAGGTTTGGAAAAAACTGTCGATGGCTTTTGGCACTCTAACACCACAGAATGACAGAATTGAGTAGGAATGTGGGAGACGTGTTAATTTGAAGATCTGCGAAATTGGTAGTGTTTATGGCATTTTATTTTAGTTTTTACTGGCGTCATTAGGTCTATGATGATAACGTGTTTATAGACACGTAGGAAAGAAATGAGGTTGTACGTGACAGTGTGTCGGTTTAACCTGGACATCAAGGAACATTGAGAACAGGTGGCCTACCATGACGTCTATAAGCAAGATTGTTTTAATCTTATACATGTTTGGAAAAAAGATGACGCTAGACACCCTGTATAGCTCTGTCACTTTCCCACACTGGAATAAGATTAAAACAATCCTGCTTTAAGACGTCATTGTAAGTATTGTAACCCCCACAGGAGACAGGACTGTGTCTGAGCCACATAAAGCTAACATACCTAATTCTTTACGATATTGTGTTTGGCATGTTATCACAAAGTCTTGCGTGACGATAGTTTAGCTATTATGTTGAATCAGATATAAATCAAGTAACAGAAAAATATTTCGCAAGAAATCGTAAACATTACGAATTTATGTCAGTTTCCAAAATGAGATATCAGCCACAATACGATTCACCAATACTTTTTTCACATAACTCAAAAATAGTTTATAATTCACGATTCTCCACGCAAATCAGAAAATCATAATAATTCACCGAATAAAAAAGTATCGTCTATCCGGAGACGGGTGGAGGCCGCACAAAGGGCTCTCGTAGTTCGCCAATAATAATAGCTAATAGTTTTCTCAAGTTCCATACAAAAATGATTTAGTGCGCTCAAAAGTCAGGCAGTAAATCAAAGAGCTATCTCGGACCGAATCGACCAATACACAATCCTATAATGATCTGAAGGACACGTGCTCTCTCATTATTTGAAGTTATTCCTGATTTAAAATAAATTTTTATTGCGCCATCTGTCATAAGGGAGATAAAACTCGTAATGGCGTTCGCGGGAGTCGACTCTTGCGCAGGGCTCATCATTCCACCACTGACATTTACTGTCGATGAACTCAAGTTTAATGTAAATGCCGTGAGCAATGGCATTTCCCTCATTACGGGGCCAACGCGATGCGAGTTTTGGTTTATTACCTACTCGTCAAATGTTAACATATTATCATATTAACTTTCATAATGGCATCGTAATTTTTGAAACTGATAATGACGACACCATAAATGTTTCGAAGCTAATGTTTTAGGGGCGTTAACATCATTTGAGAAAGCTTTGGCTTTGCTTGGCAGGTTAAGTTTAACAGATACTGTGAGGCACTCAATTCTTAGTCGGAAAATTTACACATGAAGTACAAAATTCACAATTTCTATTTCAAGATAAGGATTAAAACACAAGTTATCAGACCACTCCATACATCCTTCTCATGCCCTATTGTTAAGACAACATCTCTTACTAACAAGATCGTACTCGAGGAGCCAGCACTCCAAAATATTCAATAACATACCCCCAAAAAAACAAGGTAAGCTCTCCACTCGAAACTCCATCCAGGCAAATTAAATTTATACACGAAATGTAATAACAGTGGGCATCAAAAGGCCTCGACTGTCCGTGCGGAGCTTTCCTTTTAATTAGACCCTAAGTACTCGTTAAAAAACAGGATCTTCCCGAACAGACAAAGCGCGCTGTACTAACAAACAGTGCGAATGTAAAAACGTTGGATAAATAAGTGGAAAAATACAGGTAAGTCCAAGAGGGGTTTTTGTACGGTCCGGCCGGCCACTTAGGTCATCCTGCGAAATAAAGGCCCAAGTTTTTTATATCGTTTTTAAATGCGAAGCCCGTACGTCCAGCCGGACCGACCCGCCTCATCCCCTTCTGCGTCGGTAATGTGAAAAGAAACGAACGAAAGAAAATGTTTCCGAGCGCCCGTTCGCTTTTATTGAACAGTCTTTTCCGTAGTTTCGATAGCAAATAGTTCGTGTAATTTAGTTAGCTCTCGGCGATCCGAATAAAATTGAACACTATAAAATATCTGAAGGCAAAGTTTACCTGAGTTAAAAAACACGTTTTTTAAGTACGAAATCAGCGAGACACGTAACGATGTACTGTGCCGTTTCGTAGAAAACGGCTTTGCACCGACGCGACGATCCATTGTTTGCGTATTATGTTGCGTGAAACGCTATGCGTCTTTTTTGTCGTGCCGTCGACAAAGCGAGTCAAAAATAATATTACTGTAATTTAATTATATAATATTTTAACGTGAGTTTTACATAATCAAATTCGTGAATTATCTTAATTCAAGTTGGCTTACAGTCGGGCTGGTTTACAACATTTTAACCGTTCATTACAATGTTATCCTGTGTGCTCTTTTTAAATAAATCTTGGGTTGTTTTCTACCCGCATTTGATTGGAGTCTTCATGTGTGAAGCTATACGTTTTCAATTTGGCCGGCGAAGGGCTAGTACACTCTTCGTCCGCGAGGGGGCGCTACCCGACCGTTTGAAGCGGTGATTAGTAATGTGGCGGGGGCTTATGGTGAAATAATCTTAGTGGAGCCATTAATGAGAAAACATTCGGGGATGGCTGACGATTAATTAATTTCTTTTGATTTCTGTCCCAGAAGATATTATGAGGGGAGTAAGTTGTTAACTCATATAATATGGATTAACAGATTACTGGTGCTCTTGATGTTGTCATTAAAAGGGAACAATTATATACATTTCGACAAAGTAACATCATCATCATTTCAGTCGACAGACGTCCACTGCTGGACATAGGCCTCCCCCAAGTGTCGCCACATTGACCGGTCCCGTTCGTCTCGCATCCAGCGGGTCCCCGCCACCAGGACATCGGTCAACCTAGTGGAAGGCCTTTCAATGCATCTTCGAGTTCGCGGTCGCCGCTCCAGAACTTAAAAAAAGTAACGTACTTACACTTATTAGAATACTTTGTGCCTTTTACAAATACAAACAACGAACCCAACCTACCGTCTTATTGGAAGCATCCTACTGTCCAGGTAGAACCTCATTAGGAGCAACCGAAAACCTCCTCCCGATCCATTTAACGTCAAGTACCCTTGGCATTTACCGAAAACCAATCCTAATAGATAGTAAGTAGGTGCTTAGCTGTATAAAAATTAATTTTCCAATATCGTAAGAAACAAGTAATGAAAGCAAAATGTCGGGACGAAGGTATAATACATACCTAGACGGAAAAATAAATCGATTATGTGCTACTCGAGTGAGCACGGGAGGGTTGTCTTATTATAACCCCATAGCGCCGTACCTACGAGACACTCGATTTAATTATTTATATCAGCTTAATTTGATTTTCGAATTCTATTGAATTTGTTTTTTTAAAGTGTCGTGGGTCGGAGAATTTATTAATTAGCTTTTGGGTGACACGTAGTCGTGTAGGGGTTAATTTCTTAGGGATAGGTGGGTTGGTTCTTAGTTTTATAAAGTGTGATGTTGAATAATGTGAATTGTGTATTATGTGTAAAAATCGAAATTAATAGGTAGGTACCTTCAGGCATGAGCACTAACATGTATACACGTAGCGTCTGCGGCTTTTACAAGTTATTTTCTCTTGTTACGAATGTACTATTTTGGTACCAATGAAATTATGAAACAGTTCTAGTTCAAAGTTGACGGCACGGTTGGCGCAGTGGCTAAGCGATTGGACTGCTGCGCTGCGTGTCGCAGGTTCGATCCCCGCACGGAACAAATATTTGTATGGCCTGCAGATAGTTGTTTCGGGTCTGGGTATTTGTGTATGTGACTTTATATGTTTGTGAACGCACCCACCATACAGGAGAAATTCCTAGTGTGGGGCAACGTTTAAAAAAAAAAAGTTGCTTAAGTTATTCAGTGGTAATATCTCTGGAATCTTTCTAAGTGGATACATATTACTACTGGAAACTGTACTTCCTAGCGCGCTCACTGATGGTCGACCACTTTGCACCTTTATATCCATAGAAATAAGGTTGAAAAGTGATCAACATTCAGTGAGCGCAATAGTACAAACACAAATCTATTTACAAATTAAGATTATAAACGTAACTACAAACCTATAATTGGAAACTCCAAAACACTGACAACGTATGACGCAAACCAAAACCAAACCTAACTCTAAAGTTAAAACAATTGAAACAAAAACAAACCAAACAAAAGTGCACTACAGAAACCTGCTAAACACTACACAAAGATACACTGGGCTTTTTCTAAACAACAAGCGAACAGTAAACTGTTTTTGAAACAACTCCGAGTTGCTCGTCAGTGGAAGCCAAGTCCAACTACTACCGAAAGTTGGGTAACATTATAGAAACCAACAAAATGAGAGTATTGTAATTAAGCAGAGAAGTAAAACAAAGGTGAACAATTGTTTATCGAAAGCCTAGGGCATGAAACTGTTGCTACTATTGGTTGCTTTCGAGTGTTGATTTCGAAACGAGAGTTTTTGCTGTCGTATATTTAACGTAGATAGAGTATGTCGTATGAGTATAAATGCATGTTGTACGATGACTGCTTATTACGAAGTATTCCTGGATAAGAGGTCGTATGTTGTTATGGCACATAGATTACGTTCTGGTCATTTTCCATCCAGAAAATTTGGATATTTAATGAAAAAAGTCGATTCCCCAAATTGTCAAGTGTGTAATCAAGTCGAAGATGTCCAACATTTGCTGGTGGAATGTGAAAAGAACAGGAGAGAGAGGGAGATAGTGATGCGGGAGTTAAAAAATAATTTGTATGATATTGGGGCTTTCATTAGAATACTATCTGTAACACCAAATTCGGGAGACGCAAAACTGATTTATGAAATGATCGCTGCATCACAATCTCCCTCGCTTTCGCAATAATATGTTTGTGTATAATTATAAATTAATTACGTATTATAATTAGTTAGGGTATGATGAGGCTGACATACCTTTGTAAGGTAAAAGCCTCTAAATAAATAAAGAAAAAACAAAGTATTCCTGGATGTGTTTTGCTGTATTTTGACAGTGCTTTGAGTAGATTTTAATTGATTTGGTTCTAAATTAATAAATTATCCTCTGCTTAGCCTTTATGGCTTCTAGTCTAACCAGAAGTATCTGAATACCAGTATTTTACATGGAGCGACTACCTATCTGGCTTCCCAAAACAGTTAGTACTGACTGAATAATATGATACCCTTGGTAAGACTGCTTGTCAGAGTTTCGGGCGACTGACTTTCGGTTTCGGCTTGACATGCTTTCTGAAGGACTCACTCGGTATGTAATTCTAATTTAATAGGTATATATAGTAGGTAAATCGTTATGTCTGGAATGGAAAAATAATTTCTCTTCGACTGAAATCCGCACAGCAAAAAATCTTTTCATTGAAATTACAGCATAAAACAATAAAATTATTACAATCGCTTTTCAAAGACTAACCCTAAAAATCTGCCGGGAAATTAATTTAACATCTACAAACTCGAAATTAATTCGCCCATTGTAATCTCAGGTTTGAGCAATTTATCACCTTGAACGCTAGCATCAATAGGGTAACATTGGTACTTAACCTGTGAAAATCAAAAACTTCGGCGAGGTTATTGCTCGGACATTGTCACTTATACTTGTAAAGGGCACGGTCTTTGTCGGGTTAGGTTTCGGCTTTCGGCCTGTTCTTCACAACTTGCACGAGAAACTTTTCAAAAGAATTAAAATGAAAACTCCTTCTTTCTGCTTAATTTCGAGGAGGTCCTTCACTGAATTTGTTTAAGAAATTCAAAAGTGAGGAATAATTAAAGTACTTTTTAGTTCAATAGGCCACACCACAGTTCTTAAACGTTTTTTGAGTTTAGGCTATTCTTTGAAATTTGCAGATTGGGATGAGTCCTGCATGATTCCTTCTAGTTATCGCATTTTTAGATCGTCTGTTCCATTGACATTTTTAACTTTAAAAAATAATATTAGATCGTATAAAATTGAGATCCACCCGCAATAACTTCAGTTTATCCAGGATCATGGTGCTTGTAACAGCCGCCGAAATATCGGGAGCTTGACACAAAGTGTTTATGGTAAAAATCCTGTTTTCAGTGTAAATATATAATCGTATGAAATTATTGAACAAAATTTATACCTACCTAAGTACTTCCACATTCGTACTACGTAAAACGTAAGAGCCCCTGACGAAAATATTTGTAATCAAGTACCCTCATCAACCCACCAGCCGTTTCAATGACCAATATGTATTTAACAACATTTACCTCCAACCAAAATGTGTTGTTTATAAAAATTACCAATAATAGTCCTTATCTCGTAAGAAACTAAGTGGTAATTAGGTTAAACAGGGTACGGGCAGTCGGTGCGAACGGCAAATTCCTATTGTGGCGTTATCGTCGGCCCCCAGTCGCAACCGGGAGGACTGCCATCAGCCAACTTTAATTCGCTTTTACTAGGCAAATTTTTAATTCGATTCAGCTTTTATTTTTAAATTGTTTGTGTTTGCGACTTTATTTTAAATAACATTTTTAAGTTGTTTGTTCTAGTGGATTAATCGATTGTGTCAATGTTCTCCATGTTATCTCTCATCAAATGTACGTGAAGAGTGTGAAGACGTTCTCCAAAGCATAATTTCAGCACCAAAATCTACATAAAAAAAAGAAACTAATCTCCAAAAACTATAATCTCCTACATCAGAAATTCAATCAATCTTTTCAATTTCCTACACGAAATTCGGTAGTAGGGTGTCACCATCATTCGTGTCTAAAAGTGAGATAATGCTAGGGAGCCACGTGCGCGGCCACACTCCATCGAATAGCAATACGTACCCAATCAGGATTATACAAATCCCCGCGGGCAAACCCGGGGAAAATAATTACGAGGAACCGGCCTAATCAAGTGCTGAGTATTAAGGAAAAACTCTTGTAATGTATCCTCAGCCAGAATGACATTCGGTTTACGGTTATTTTGGCCATTTGGATTTGGAACGAGACGGTTTTTTCTTTGTTACCGCTCTTGTAGATGAGGCTTGAGGGGCAATCATGTTGATGAACCATTAGGAAGTTGTAGTAACAAATAGCTTTGCAGAAATGAAATTGCTTGTAGCTACAAGTTTTTCAGCAATATTACACAAAAATATTGGTATCCATGTTCCGTTTTTTGTTATAATTTAGTAAATATGTATGGTACTCAATATCATGTAGGTATTTTTTAAACATGCCACAATTGGTATTTACATCGTGTCTTGTTCTATGTATATTTTAAGTAAAACGGCAAATACTTCGAAAAAAAATCAAACCCAAATTCAATGTTCATACTTTCAATTCGTGTAAATCCAATCGGAAAGATCGGAACTCAGAATAAATGACGTAGATATATAATTGAAGCCTAAAGGCTAATGTTCATCGGGACGTGATGAAGCGTCACACATCACTTCAGTGGGCTCTATGACCGACCCAATGCACCATTGCACACCCCATGATATAGACCTTGCCTATATCCATGGCAAGAATTCGTTTTATATTGAACTAGCTTTTGCCAGCGGCTTCGCCCGCGTGAAAATGACGATTTTCCATACAAACTTTCATCCCCTATTTAAATCCCTTAGGGGTTGAATTTCGAAATATCCTTCCTTATTCCTTGTCTACACTATAAAGGGAACCTCTGTGCAAAATTTCAGCTTTCTAGGTCTAAGAGTTTGGGCTGGGCGTTGATGAGTCAGTCAGTCAGTCAGTCAGTCAGTCAGTCAGGACTTCTCTTTTTATTTATATAGATAACATCAAACATTTTTATTGCAGTCTAAAGCGCGGCTTTGATTTTGTGTGTGTGTCTATGGACAGGTATATTCTAGGTAGCGGTGTGTTTGTGGACGATAGTGGTATTTCTATAGACTGTACATTAATTGTATTCAAATAAATGAATCATTCATACAGAGGGACATTTCATAGCAAATTACTTTTTGGTCGAGAACACGGCATTACGGAGGACCCCCTTGACTGCATTTTGTCCTGTGCCTGGTGTTGCCTTAGTAATACTGGTCAGTTTGACCTTAGACTTTGTTATTTATGCTAATCATACTCACTAAGGCTGCGGGTTGTCCGAAAAAGGTACCGCGGCCGCGGACACAAAGGGCTAAGAAGGAACAAGGTGGTTTTTAGTCAGTAGAAGTCTGACACTCCCTTCCACTCCGCTCAGAGCGGGAGGAGTCATTTGATGATTTCCAAAGTTTCCAACCCTCTAAAAAATTAGAATAAAATACTCATCATGTGGCCGTCGGACACAGTTTCACTGCTATGAGTCTCCCAAAAAGTGGCAACAGCCAATACAAAGCCATATTAGGTACTCATCATCTACCTAGCCTTTTCCCAACTATATATTATGTTGATTTCGGGTTCCAGTCTAACCGGATGCAGCTGAATACCAAGTTAGGTAATACGATACCCCATGGTATGACTGATTGTCACACTTTTGGGCTACTGACTACCCACGGACCAACCCAGGCAGGCCCGGCGTAACCTAAAGATCGACCCGAGCGGCTGCTCTTATTTTGCAAAGGGCTCCTCACTGCTAGATACTCATCATCATCAGCCTATAATGTTCCCACTGCAGGGACTCAGGCCTCCTCTCTAGGAGAGGGATGGGCTTTTATCCAGCACGCGGGCCCGGTGCGGGTTGGTAGATTTCAAATGTCTTCGAATTTTTTGGTTCTAAGACATGCCGATTTCCTCACGACGTTTTCCTTCACCGTTTTGAGTGTGTGTGACTAGGTAAGTACTACAAAATCACAAAACATTGCTAACCTAAACGAAGTTAGACAGAACGGCGACCCATATCAAATTACAGACAAAGCTAAAAACACGTGTGCCTTTAAAAGCACACCTTTTCAAGTTGTGAATCGTCCAGTTAGCGTGGAACGTAAGTCGTTCGTTTTAGAAGTTCACTTAGGGAATGAATACTAGCGGGTTGGCGGGTTGTCGGGTTGTCCGGGCTAGCGGACTGTCCCCGGACGCATTCACTACACCCTATATTTTTAATGTTAGGTATTTCTATTCAAATCGACGAACCGATGGAAGGAGACGTCCCAAACGTTGAGAGGTGGTGCCGCGTCGATATGTTTGTCGATGTTTTCGTTGTCTTTGGAATAGAATCCGAGATTTTGATTCCATAAGTAGAATGATTTATAGTCTATTATTTTATTTGGCAGAAATTTATTTTATTTACAGAATAGCTGTTCGTGACTACAGTAAAAAAAAATACTTTAACTTAAAATACTATGTGAACTTCTCAATAGCGTATTTACCCATCACCTTTGCCATAGTCTCCAACTACCCACACTTTTGCTTAGACGTTCCAGCCTAAGGCTCGTAGAAGATTGACACTGCGAAAAAAGGAATCTACTTTGAAAAAAAAATATTTATGTACCAGTGTGACCAGATTTAAAACGTCAGTATGTGAATGGAACATATCTTATATCCCCAAACTACTTCATTAAAGGACACAACTTCTTGTTTAAATAAAAAACAATCAATCGCACAAGCCAAGACAAAAATTTCGCGATAAGTTACATCCCTAATCGCTAGGAAAGCCCGTCAACCAATTACTCTGAAAGACTCGTGTAACATGGAGGCATTTCAATTTGGCTTATTGGCTCATGTGCGCTTGGATTTTGACATCTTTTTCCCTGTCCGCTACTCATTTATTTCCATTTCATCAATCAGCTATTACTTACCAACGAATTGCTTGTAGCTCCGCTTTTTGTGATTCGGGAGCTAATATTTTTAAGATGGAAACGATTTTAATTTTGTAAGAGATGTTTATGTTTTTTGTTATGAAGGTGATCTACTCTTTTTCAGAGACAAGGACTTTTTTAAACATAACATCACGCCTGTATTTCAACACCTCGGATTGATTAGCAGAAATTTAGCTATTGTACTTCCATTTATCCAGGTAGGTTTAAGTACCAAGGAATGGTGGACTAGGCCATTGCCATCCAGGCTTCGGGTAAAATTATCTCAGGAATACCTGAAATTATTTTGTTGCAAAACCCAATGCAACTGTGACAAACTTGGAAATCTAACCCAGGTCCTTAAACTCAGCAATAGAGCTCGTGACACGTCGAACATAAAAGACATGCATGTAGAATATAAATTAGTAATCAATTATCTTTTATTTTTGATCAGTCGTCACTGTTTTTTTTATTTTAGATGGGCGTGTCCCGGTCAAGGCTCTACATAAATTGAGTTAAAATTAGTCAAAATAACACACAAATGTTAAACCTCAAACTATTTCAAAATAGTTTTAGGTCAAAACGCATTTAATAGCACTAAAGGCAGCTTCACACGGGCGCAGGTTGCGTGAAAAATGAGCGGCTCGCGGCGATAGCGACCGCGCCGCCAGCCGCCTAATGAACTAGAACGACGATAGCGTGACCCCGTGTGCACACCGCTTTACTTTGCCCTGCACACAGATTAGTAATACATTTTAGAAAAATAAATAAAACGAACAATGAAAAGCGTTGTTTTTGTATTTTGGCAGAGGGTCGTTGATGCGGAGGTCATCAGGTGAGTACCCAGAGCTAGTTTGCTCGTTGGGACGACCCAGCAATGAGACAACGAGGAACGGGCTAGTGGGTTCCTTTGGGATACACCCGCCACACCATTCTTAACCACTGATCCTGAATCCCAAAATCAACAGTGGTGGCCTGAAAAACATATATATCCCAATGACAGCTCAGTTCAGGGTGTTTTACGCCTATTATATCTTCCAATCCTATTCCTACCCAAAATGAATTAGCAAATAACTATTAAACAAACTCATCACTAAAACGTCCCCATGAAAAGCAAAAATCAATTAAAATAATAGCACAAACACATCGCCCGCCATGTGCCATTTAATTTGCTACCCCGATCGGGACAATATTCAAATAAGGCTTCATCTAATTACGTCCCGTTGCGTATGTCCTATTATCAGCCAATGGCATCTGCACCCCTGTAGGGCTTTACGCTAAGACTTTTTAGAGAGAGTGTGGAGGTAATCTAATAGAAGCTCGTACGGGGAAGCTTAATGAACTGTTGTCTGTTTGTAGGGCAAAATTGGTGATATCAATGCATGTTTCGTTATAAACTTTATTATATATTGTACGTACTTCTGAATTTCAACCGCAAATTCTTCTAACTAACGTTTTCGACTAGCCTAGCAAATATGGATGTAGAATTGACTTAGAAAGTTCTATCAAGGATATCTTCGTTCGTTCTTATTTGAACGTCATATCATGTGGCAAAATGCCTTGTACCTAATAATGTTGTTACCATCTTGCAACCTTGTCTTTTCTTGTATGTATGACACATATCTTTAAGCAAATTAATTTTGATCTTATCTTATATTGAATTTCCGTGAACAGAAACGTGTCCAGTTAGTTGAATTCTGAATAAAAAACGCATGGTTAAAAATCTCTCTGAAAAGAAAAAAGCTCATCTTAAATCCCTTATCCACAAATACGTCCAATTTTCCCAATCACAACATCTAAGCCAATCAACCAACAAACTCTAATAACTTAAAAACCAATATATTCGTGTGACGACAACATCGTAATGACACCCTCTCCCTTGCGGTGACACAAGGCAGGCCGGTGCCACTATAGTTTTTCAATAACCCCTTGAGAAGCCCCGCAGAGTTTCTCAAATACCCTGCCGTGTCAATCACACGAAATGAATATTATTCGCCTCCATGTTTTGCTTCTGACAGATGTATATGAAATCTTTATTTCAATGCGAATATTTAGGTACAGGTATTGTTTTCTGGTAATTGTTTTGGATAGGTATTATAAAAGTCTGTTTACTTTGAAAAGTCTGCGTTTGAGTTTCTGGTAGGTTTGCAGGTTCGTGTTCGAGCTGTTCCACGCCTAGACACAAAGTGCTAAGAAAGAACATGGGTGTTTTTTTGTCAGTAGAAGTCTGACACTCCCTTTTGCTCTGCCCAGAACGGAAGGAGTCATTTGATGACTTCCCACCCCCCCAAAAATAAAAAAGGATCAGCAATACGTTTGTAGTCTTTCTTTCTTTAACGTGTGATTATTGCCTAACCTGGGGTCAGAGTGTTTATATTGCCCGTGGAGCCTCTGACTTGGCTTTACATGCCGTCGAGAAAAATCTCACAACCATGCTGGTTTCCTAACGATGTTTTCCTTCACTGAAGCTAGTGAAAATCATACAATACGCAAATGATCCGAAAAATCTGAGGTCGAACTTAGGTTCGAACTCGGGACCTAGACTTGGCAGTCCAACAGTCACACCACTAAACTATCACTGCTTCAGACTTATTAGTGAGAGATTCATTATGTCTAGAGAGAACTCATGAAGAAACGAAGAATGTATCATTGAACTATTCCACTTTACCACAAAAAACATGGAATACATTTAATTAAACGTGTGGATTTTTATAATAATCTGCAGTGACAAATACGATATCACTATGTCAATAAATTCCCAGTGTTTACTGACGCTTGCAAATTGATACTACAATTAAAAAACCTTATCAATACTCAAAGCGGTAGTCAATTAAAACGTACGCACATCCATGTATCGAGTATTTTAATTTCAATTTTAATTTTTTTCTAGCATCGCGTTCGGCCTGACTCGGCATGATTTGATGGGTCGCGGGACGCGCTTTGTGCCCGGCAAAAATAATATCGCGCGAGCCACGGATCATTGGAGCTTGCCTACACTTCAGACTGTTTTCATCTGTTTTGTCTGCTACACATAACAATAGGGAACGATTCAAAAATATTGCATAGAATTTTCGATAAAATTATTGTTGAACAGTGTCTACATATCGGAAATAGTTTCAGGTGAGGTCATTAGAACGTATAAATACTCGGAATTTCCGCGCAAAGTTACGGGATATTCTGAGGTTTCATTCGTAACCGTAACTTCCTTAAACATTCAAAATTGTTTGTACAATTGCTGTGCCCGAAACCCCGAAACGGCATTGACATTTCATATTACTTATACGTATAGATATAGCTCAGTGTATCAACTTGACAAAACGAGGGTGAGAATGAAACAATAGAACATCATCGTTCACCCCTCGGTTGCAAGCCACAGGAGAATATCATAAACGTCGGCTTAAACACTCGTCTCGGCGGACGTTAAGTAAATAAAAACATAATAAAATAATACGTTTCGCGCAACATATGGGAGAAGACAGCAATTGCGTTATGAAGAGTATTAGGGGAAAACTTGTTTGTAACAGGAAGTTTGCGGTTGAATTGAATAAATTATTTGTTCACGACCTGAAGTAAAGAAACTATTGGCTACCAAAAGAGTGTTAACAACTTACAAAAAAACAATTTATATCGTCGCAGGATAGTTTTAAGTAGTTCAAACCCTGAGTTTTAGACCAATCTGAATCATAATAGAAAAGTTCTGAAGTTATAACCTTACAAATAGCGAACACTGTTAACAAGTCCCAAACACTATTAGTAACTCGATTGATCTGCCACCGAATCGATTCGAAAGCCACTGAACGCCACACTCGATACTCGGTGTAATGCAGCTCCCCGCGATGCATCGAGTGGTGTATCGAGATCGAGACTCGAGTAATAATCGAACCCTCGCCGCGCGGTGTCCCGCACTCAATCTCGGGGATTTGTAAGCACCCTGGGGCATCCTTACTATCGCGAAACGATTTGCCAATCAAAAATGATCCCTGTCACCGAAAAAATAAAAGGTGACGGCGATTTTTTAGGAAGTACAGGTAACTTTGTAAAGAATTCCCTGTATTGGGGTGACAATCCAAAGAATCGTAGACGGTTATTGAATTTCTTTGCATTTTTGATTTGTCTCTTCATTTGGTTTGTTGATTGATAACAATTTAATTGAATTGAATGAATAAATTCTCACCCGTTCACTGACTGAAAATTTTGTAGCTGTATAAAAAATGCATTCGCAAAAAAAACGCAATTATGCTTAGTACAACATGTACTAAGCACCCTTCTAAACAAATAACCCGTTATTTTTTATAGCATCAGAAAATAAATACACCAAAGAGACAATATAAAACAATGAACGTCAAATCACGATATGGTAATCATAGCTAAAATCCATGAAGCCACTCATATTCAGTTGTGGGGCGATCGTTCAATCGCACATCCTATGGGCCATGGGGGAACGTCAAAGTTCATTCGACCAAAACTACATTTTGTCTCTGTGAAATATTCCGAATAAGAGAAATAATTTCCCCTTTGACATTTTTGTGAGTGAAGTTCACGGGCGATGTGCGTGGTTTGATTTTTTTGGGAGTTTTTCTGGATGATTCATAAGGTCACCCAGATATTAACCAAGCTGTGCCTCAAATTGGCACTTCTTATTTTCTTCTTTCCACTTCATTTTATTCGCACTGCCTCGTTGGTTTAGTGGTTGCAAGCAAGTTGAGTATGGGGTCTTGAATTTTTTGTTTGGAAAAAGTGCTATTGAAACATTAGGTACTGACGAAATGTGGGTGTTCTATTAGGTACACCAATGCCTAACCCCTCAGGGATTACAGGCGTGATGTTATGTCATGATTCAAAGGTCACCCAGATATCAATTTAAAAGCTATGCTTCAGATTAGCACTTCATTATTATTTTCTTCTTTCCATAATAAAAACTTTGTTATTGTTTTTCCGCGATTTTCAGGACACTGGAATGCAGAAGGAAACTTGACCGCATAAAATAACCTATTTATCGATTTTCCCACACTTCATAACTGTCAACAAATTCAATTTCGTTCGCAGGTAATCAAACATTTTCTAGTATTCAACCCCTAACTCTTTATCAGTCATCTAAAGCCCAAAAAGCCAGATTGCTTTAATCTAGCGTTTACATCTGTCACGCTAAGTCTTCGTTTTCAATTACGACGGCATGCGACCAAAATTAATTCGTCCATATCTGGATTTGCGCTACAAGTAGCGGATTACTCGCCGATTCGCTTGTAGTCTTATACTGCAGTCGCATAAATGCTTCTGTGGTCATAGGCAAAGAATTTCATTGTTGAGATGAGTCACTCTGTTGCACCCCTTGGTAAAGTTTGACTTTTTACCTATACTTTTGGAGTCGTTTAGATGAATTTGAGTAGAGTTAAGAGACGTTCACAGAGTCTAGATTTACATACTGAAGGAATCATTACGTTATCATTGTATTCATCATCAGCCTATAATGTTCCCACTGCAGGGACTCAGGCCTCCTCTCTAGGAGAGGGATGGGCTGTAATCCACCACGCGGGCCCAGTGCGGATTGGTAGATGTCGCATATCTTCGAATTTTTGGTTCTAAGATATGCCGGTTTCCTCACGATGTTTTCCTTCACCGTTTTGAGAGCAGTGGTGATGAAATAAATTACACAAAGTAATGCGCCTGCCTGGGTTCGAACCCACGACCAACTGTTCGTAAGTCGGGGCCGCCACCACTGGGCCACGCTATCATTGTATTATAGCATCGTAAACCTTAGCTCTTCTGCTGTAAAGCGCTAGCTTCTCTAGACGACAGAAGGGTACCTTCAGGTCAGGGGTCTTTAATTTGGATCATTCTTTCAAAAACAGCCAAATTATTAGTGTAGGCAGAAATCTTCATATATGAATCTGTATTCCTATCTATAATTTTAGCAGTGAAGCATCAGCGTCAGCGGGGTCGCGGTAATGGAGTGGCGCGTGCCGGCCGCCGCCCGCGCCGCGACATGCGCCCGCGCCACGCGTGCGAACACTCCCACCGATTATGTGCCACTACGCGGCCTGAGAACTAAAAGCATTTCATTACTTGTTTATAGAGTTTAAATTAGAAAACTTCGTACGAAAATTTCAGCGCAATAGAAAACTCTTCAACATTTTTCCTATCAGCTTGTCAAGCTTTTTCGTACACACTAAAGAGGCTTCCGTTGTGATCATCGTATGAAAATATTATGTGCAAATTTGCCTTCGCAAAATGTTTTCCATCACGGCTCACACTGTGATTATTATAATACGCGGAAAATTCTCTACGAAATATGTCATGCCAATAAACTTCAAGTGCTTTCGCTGGCTGCGGCACCTAACCGCAAAATGCCTGTATAGCGAACACAGAGTTATACGAGTGCGCTGAGCGAAAAGTAATATTTAGGTGTCAACTGCAGGCGATAATCGCGGGGTAAAAAATAGCTCGCGGCGGGCGAACTATTGCCACCCTTGCCGGTGGTATCTCGTCGTTTATCGGCCGATAGTATCTGAGTGAGACATCGACGGTGACGTTTGAAATATGATCGGCGCGGTCCCTGCGGGGTATCGCGCGGGGGGGGGGGGGGGCTGGCACGCCACGTGCGCCGCATATTCAAATCAGAATCGCACGCGGCGAGACCCCCGTGTTGGCTAAATACACCCGCCGCGCTACCGCCCGGCCCACCCACTTACCGAGGGTCGGCCCTATGTAATCGAATTTGAAAATTATTCTAAAACACTGAATAATGTATTTTGGAGGGACGCAGTGCCGGAGGCGGCTCGCTCGCGCTGATTTTTAAAATAAATTAAACTTAATCAAGTGGGTTCGCGCACCTAAACGGATTAACTTGGCGCTGATTTGACTTCGCCGATGTTTGTACAGTACACGAGGGGTGACGGCTTAAGGTTATTTGAAACAGTATCGGACTAACATCGTTTAGCTGACTGCTACACGCATGGGAACGCGGATCAACGACTGTCTTACAGCGATCAAATAACGTGATAAAGTTGACAAACACTGCGATCACTCATATAACTTTATTAAGATCACGTCTCCGATGTTTCATGAAATGTAGTAACTTGAGTTGCGGAGAAAAGTCGTTTTTGCTTCAGACATTTTCCAGTCAGAAACATCACACAGATAAATCTACAACAGCAATTTTCCTATCAAGCTCAGTTATAATCACAACCCAAACAACCCTACAAAATAATTTCATGACTGTTACTGTCACACATAACTTTCAATGCTATACTTAATTCTAAAGGGGTTTGAACTTTTTTGTATGGGAGCTGGCATATCGACCCACCGCCATTTTGATTTTTTTTCGAAATCGCGGCCCACGTTGAAAGTGGTATGTATGGATAGAGGACATATAGACTAACAAAAAATGTCAAGTAACATGGTACTCAAAGTGTCACGTTACCGAGATATTTGAAGGTAAAGATGGACAAATGAGTACAGTGACCACATAAAAAATAGACGTTTTACGTGTTTAAAGGCGTTGATTATTATTATTACTGGTTATTGAAAAATTTTAGATAACATTACATACTACTAGGAGCACGAGAAAACAATTTTTTGAATAACACAGCGTTTCATTGCGATGCGAAGCGATTTTCTCGTGCGTATAATAATAATCAATCTGGGAACTATTATTTGGATACAATTAAATAAAATAAATAAAATACACGCAATAAGGCTATTTAAAAGAATATTTAATGATTGTCGTTGTACTCATTTGTCGATCTTTACCTTCAAATATCTCTGTAACGTGACACTTTGGGTACCGTGTTACTGAACATTTTTTGTTCGTCTATATGTCCTCTATCCATACATATCACTTTCATCGTGGGCCGCGATTTTGAAAAAAAATCAAAATGGCGGCCAGGTTGATATGCCACATCGGTTCTATCCCCTTTATTCGAAACATCGAAACCCCTTTACAAAAAGTATAAATATAACATCTCCTTTCCCTCCTCAACGTAAAACACTTTAATAAAATTTATGAATCGCAAAAATTGGTCAAATTTATATTTGAAAATTAAATATTGAATAAGACAATATTAGTTCACTCGGTACATTAAGTTTTATTACGCTTTGAATACATTGAGCTCCGTGCGATTCGCTACGCAGGGCTGTGGCGGCCATTAGCACCCGATATGAAATTAAAATTAAAATATATAAAAAAGTCCGACGAGTACACTCGACAGACCGCTGAGGGGCAGCCCTAAAGATTTAATGCTAACGAAAGACGTGGAGTAGCCTAGCTAACTACGCTTAATTATTTTTGTTGTTAGTTGAGACAACACTACCTGGGTAGCCAGATTAAAGTAAGTCTAACAGTTTTTTAAAATATTCTGAATAAGGTAGGTAAGCATGCTGCAATTGTGAAGCCTCCAAAAAATAATGAATCTCACTTAATGAGGAAAATAAGCCATATAAGATTTTCTTCAAATAGAACAAATAACAGAGCAGAATAATATAGAAAATGTAAAAAAAAAACCAAGAACAAACAAAAATATCTACAAATAAGACCGACTCTATTCCATCAGTTGTAAACTATCATGTAGCGGTGTACAGTAGGGGTGCCACTCGATGATTTGGTTTTTCGATTCGTTACGCCGTCAAACTACCCTCTACTACGTACCCTCAAATATGTTCCCTCGCCTTGAATATTATTTATACGTTTGTTAAGTGGAGTTGTGCGGCGAGAGTAGTAGCCTCAGGAGCTCAGCACTTCAACAAACAACGACTCAGATTCTTATTATTGATTGCATAGAATATTTTATCTCGGATAAGGAATATTAGGGATGGTTATTGGGCAAATGGACTTATTCATTCTGAGACTATTTGACATCGCGGATTTTAGTACTAGATGACGTGGCCTCGGCACAAGGGCAAAGAAGGAACATGGGTTCGGTTTTTAGTCAGTAGAAGTCTGACACTCCCCTTCGCTCTGCCCAAGAGCGGGGGGCCCGGTCATTTGATGATTTTCCACCCACCAAAAAAAAAAAAAGACTATTTGACATTACACTGACGAATTTTGTGAACGTTTTGGTGTCTAAACCATAAAACCAAATGCCATGACACTATTAATTAATAACAAAGCATAAAACCCGAAACAATTGGCTGTATAAAAATATAAGTCAGCCATTACAAGCTGCGCACATTGTAGAAAATTTTTAGCCGCTATTTGTAGAGCCTCGGATAAAACATGTCAAGGAAAACAGGCGCGCTCTGCCTCTGAGCAAGCTATGGTTAGGTATGCAAAGCAAACATATTTTCTCTTGAGACTAGAACGGTGAGCAAACAGTGGGCAACATGAGCGAAGGTTGGGCCGTGTTTACAAACGCTGCGTCGCCTGCCCTCATATATTAAACATAGCCAGCGCTACCTTAGCCTGCCTCTGACGCTCGCCGTAACTATTATTTCACATACCTAGACCAGCTTCTAGGACAACGCTCCGTTGCAAATTTAATACGGCATAATGTTGCCGTTAGCCCGCAATCGCTGTAATGAATACGTTTTTCAGCAAATTTACATCGGCATAAAAATAAGGTCGCGGCAGTTAACACGTTTATCGGGCGCTCATTAAAGCGGAGGGCGATCTTGCTTCGGAGTCGTTAAGCGCGCAATAGTTCGCGAGATCCTCGTAAAAAATATCTCGCAACCGACTTTACGAGCGCCCTTTGTGAATGCATCATTAAATTTCCATCTAAATTTAAATTACGAACGGTGCGATTCGACGCGCTCTCTCCCACGTGTTTCTGTTTTCCCAGTCGGTGGAAATGTTATAATTGCTGCACACAGAACGTAGCCGAGTCGAGAATTTGAAAAAAAGATGACGTCAGTTGGAATTATCTTCAGCGCAGCGCAATTGAAACGGCTTTGCGACGGGCTTAGTGAAAAAGTTGGCGTTCGTTTTAATAATTCCCAGCTCCGGCGCCTCGTCAGAATGCCGTTGTCACTTCGCGGATTAAGCTCCGACACGGTTGAGTTGGGATTTGAGAGTTATTTTAATTTGCATTTTTCACATAATTCAAACTAGAGTGCAGCGCTATCAACGCTTTTTTCATGTGAAATCGTAACGTGTTAACACGTCAAAAGTTTACGACATTTGGATGGTCGAAGGCGAGGGTTGAGCTCGTTTGTATGCGACGCCACACTTCCCCGGGAAAGGCATAAAGTCAGCAGGTGAGGAGCGGGTATCGCGCGGTCACGCTATTTAGATAAGGCCATTTTCGTGACCTCTCTCCCCTCGGCCTCGGCGATAAGAGCCCGATGTGTACGTTACGACAGTTTGTTGCAGTGTGCCGCCTTCCAAAACTTCTCTTTATAAATCAAAGCAAACGACGCAAACACCTAAATAGGTTAAGTAAGATAAAAACAAGGAAAACCAGCAAACAAATAAGGTCATTTGATTAAGCGGAATGATTTGCGAATCACTTAAAAATCCAAATGCCACCATTTTTCGACTTCCCTCCTGACTTCTGGCGTTGGAATGGCGAATAAAGCGAGTTTGGAATAAATTGTGGCTCGTCTGGATAAAGCAATATTTGTTCATCTACCCCCGCATTACGACAGCAGCGGCCATTAGCGGGATGCAAATAACGTCTTGTCATTTTTGCTTCTTTATTTTTCCTCAATGCTCGGAGAATCGTGCTACTTGGCCACCCTCCCACGGATGTTGCACGGAGATATGAAATAAAATCCACTTCAAAAACATTGTTTAAGTAATACGCTATTTTAGATAAAAATAATTGTATCTACTCATTTAGTTTTATGGAAACTTTAATATTGTGCTAACACAGATTACTTTCATCAATACGGCCGTAGGACTCCAAAATCCTTTTCCGACTTACAGGACCGCCTCAAATACAAAGCCCATACTAATCACCCTGCACTTCCCAAGAAAATTCTAATTATTTTACGATTACTGTCTTCCTATTTACATTTTGGTCTAACCTACCCCTCGGTAAGTACCCGCAAATCCCTACAAGAGTACCTACGAACCAAAATGGCGTCGACATTAGAACATCCGAGTGCGTTTTAGCCCCACTTAAAGTATGGTTTATTTGCAAGCCAGATTGCCTACGGAACATTATTTATAGTTGGGGGTAGGTTGTTATTAAATTTTTCCACAATCGTTGCAAGATTTAGGGGATTTTTTTTAGTTTTGTCATTTTTATTAGATATTTTTTAAGGATTATAAGCTAATGCATTTTCTGAACATCTCTTTGATTTTATAAACTAATATTTACAAAATATCTAAACTCTCTGATTTTAACATTATCGTAACCCCACTTTTGACCTCAACAGAGAGAATTATCATTGCCTACATTCTTAAAGCGTAAGGCCCATTTAAAGACTGGTCTCCAATTCTCCATGGCAAGGAGAATTCTCGAAATGTTTACGAGACAATAAAGATGTCGCTACTGCTGGCAATCTTCACACCTGCCAGTGTGATTACAGGAATATGGAATGCTGTATAGATTCAGGAATATTGACCATAACCAAGAGGCTTTGACTTATGTGGAGGTTTTATTTGAAATATGAAAGGCTCTATGGTAACATGAGACAGATAAGTTTGTTCAACAACGGAATTTGAAAGTTTTAATTTTATTGCCAGCCCTTACATTGAACTATTTATCTTCCGCATTGAAGCTAGTACAGAACTAGACAGTATTTAGACTTCACATTCTGTTTACTCTGACTACTAATCATACTAAATCCTACCCACACAACAAATACGTCCACCTGTCAAACAAGATCCAGTCTACAAATCGAAATAACTAAAATATCATATTACAAATACAAATAATAATCCTCAATTCCTTGCACTACGCAGTGGATTCTAATCGTTTGACACTTAATTAATGGGCACTTTACACGTAGATATTGAATGCGTTCACCCACGGGAGCGGTGCCGGTGGGGCGGTCGGGTGCGCGGGCGCAGCGCAGCGAGGCGCCCAGCGCACGCGCCGCGTGGGCGACGGACATAACTCGCGCGCAACAAGACGCGCGCACGCCACTGCTAACTACCGTCGCC
Source organism: Diarsia dahlii (assembly GCA_949775195.1). NCBI lineage: Eukaryota > Metazoa > Arthropoda > Insecta > Lepidoptera > Noctuidae > Diarsia > Diarsia dahlii. Next base: position 17,572,018 of record OX459193.1, read on the forward strand.
ATTCTATATAGGGTGCTCTACTAGTTCAATTTTACGAGTATGAAATGCATTGAGTGAACTAAAGTATGTTTTCTTCTTCATCATCGTGTGGTTAGTTCCTAAACTGGTGTCGAGTTTTTATGCCGCCCATGGGCCTCTGACTTGACTTTTCATACCGTTGAGAAATATCTATCAGACATGCTGGTTTCTTAACGACAATGCGCACCCGACAATATGATCCTGAAGGAAGTCGGTTAAAAATCAGAGGTCGTATCTTGGGTTCGAATTTGAGACCTATGAGTGCCTATATATGAGTTGTCAATGCGATGGTCACACCAGTAGATTATCATTGCTTTTTTAAAGTCCTGATAAATCGTTATTTAGTCATTTGGATCAACATGTTTATGAATGCAAAAAAAAACAGAAAAACAAGAAAATCTACTTTCGTGTGCGACGAACTTACATAAATATAATAGGTAACATTTGAAGGCAGGGCCAAATTCTTGGTTATACTTGCCTGAAGTATGACGTCTTAACAAAAGTTCGCGTTACATATTTCTTATTTCATAATATTTGTTTCGCGTTTCAGGAATTTTCCTATTACTTCATACTGCGTCATTCGTTTCTTCGTAATATTGTTTTCGAAATGAAGTAGGGTGCTAAAAATAAAATCTTCTGGACCAATAACCCGCGTCCATTCTATTTTGTGCAATAACTTTTACTATATCTTTACTTATGTAGATCCATACAGAGTTTTATAAAATTATTACTAAGAACATTTAAGGCCTTGCAATTATTTTAGTGGATTAAGCTGTGTACCATTTTCTTGTATCTATTTTGAATAATAAAAACACTAGTACTCAAAAAATATTGTATTTTAAATGACGACATCATTTCAACCTATAAGTATACAGCCAATATTCTATGTCAGCATCGAAACCATTCTAAAACTGTATCATCATGTTGCAAACAGCTATTATTTACCTAGTCATTACACATGGTATTAATAAAACCTTACGAAAATAGAAAACACCCTGTATTCTCAGTCGAGTGCACATCATAACTATATCTAACCGCGACAGGTAGTGCACGCCACCGGATCACTCTTTATGGCCTATAAACGTGTAATTCACGCCACCTTAATCCGGCCCTGTTCGAATAAATCTGGATTAGCCGAGCCCACAGCGATTGTGCGATATCTCCTGATTATGCCGTTAACAATTGTAATTGAAAAATAAAATGCCCAAGTGCGTGCCTGGATTGCTGTAATGGTAAAGTTGTTTGACAATGTATGGGATGTTTTTACGTAAATGTTAGTGAGCAATATTGTACTGTGTTTTTTTTATTTTATGTTGAAGTTGGTACTTAAAGAAATATACAGCAAATAGTTTTCGTAATGAGCTAAGGAAATAAACATTAATGTTATCGATGTTTGAAGAACATTAAACTGTTTTCATTTTTGAATATAACTTTATTTTTTGTAGCATGTTCATAACTAGAACATGGCTATCAATTTTGAAGTTTTTTCTGTTAGCGTTTGGCCGCAACTAGCCTGATGTGAAACGACGCGGCTTGTGGTGGAGCACGCTTGCCTAGAAGAAGCCGATTCTGTCGAACTTCTAGTAAGAGATCTAGATTACAGTGATCTGAGAATAGAGAAGCCGGCAGTGAATTCCTTAGACTGTTTTGACTTATTTCTAGTTAATTTCACTAGCAACGTCTGGTATTATCAATACAAAGCCTATACTTATAAATGTGGGCTGCGCCGTTGATGTAGTAGTCAAGGTCTTGGATTCGATGCCTAGGTCGGGAAAAGTGTCATTGGATTTTTCCTTCAGGGATGTCTCAGTAGCAACCACGCCGTCTAGAAATATGCCCGGTTAATGGCAATAGGCTTGCCCCACTTATAAATGTGACACTAGATTACTTTACTCTTATTTATCTAATGTTGTTTCACTGTCAACGAAAAAAACAGTTCATCCTACGGCATCCGATGTAGCAAATACACAGATATATATCAGAAAGCACACGTAGCCGCCGCTCCATATTTCACGCGCGACACGCAACGCAGATATGTGCGGAAGTGCCAAGTCTTGCGTACATTAGACTTAGGTTTACTGGATGGGGCATTGAAACAGCCTAAGAAAGAAAGACTTTGGTTTTGGCCCATAATCATTTAATTTTTTCACTGCTGGAACACAGGCCTTTTATCTCCGACAGTCTGTAAAATCAACGCTACATACGAAAAGTCTTTATCGAGCGCTGCTACCTAGGTTTGTTGTTTTTCGGTAGCATGCAATGTATCAATGCACGCAAAACATTGCGTTATGGATGCATGCGACAGTACAGAGGTCATAGGGTTATTTAAATTTCAGTAATAACATTTAGAATCAGTATTTGTATTATGATATATTATGAAAATAAGTTGAAGTATTTATTTATGAACACACAAAATACAATACAATAGAAAAATCACAAAGGTACTTACGGCTTATTTTATAAGAAAGTATGGTACTGTAAAAAACTGTCACAGTTACGGGAAGAATAAGTAGTTCTTGGCCTCTTCCAGAGTGGTTTTAAACCTGTTATGAATATGGCAACTTTTATAGGTTGCCACACAGTAAAACCTATACAGTTCAACCTTTTAAAAAACAAGCACTTCATTACCACATCCAGCCCCCCAAATCCATGTCATCCACCTTTCTGGGTAGCCTGGGCCTTGTCGTCAGGCCATAAATTAGCTAAAACAAGCGGCAGATGCCGTGGGAAGCCCCCCCCCCCCCCCCCCGCCTCCCCGTCTCCGTCCTCCCCTGATCCCCGCTCCCCGCCGGTAATGGGAGCATTAGTAATACTAATGGTGGTGGACGGTGACGTCACATAAATCCACGTCATGTTTAGGACGGAGCGGCTCCAGTAGGTTTTAGTCTTGTGTCTTCTGATGAAGGTCTTGTGTGGAATATGGGTGAAGGTAAGCCTGATTATGGAATTAAGTTGGAGCATATGACAATGACTTGTGTGATTTTCCGTTTCCTGTATTATGTAAATAGGAAAAACTATGCAATTATACTAATTTGCTTTCATCTTTTTTCGACACGTTATGCAGTAGGACAGAAATGGCTAATAATAATAAGGCAATACTCCTCGATATGACCCGCATTGTGAGGAGGTTCCTGTCTCTGGAGCCCTAACCACCGGTAGCTTGGACGATGTTCCCGACACCGTAGATATGCAAACGCCATAATTTCATCCCAGCTTATTTTTGAGAAATTTCAGGCACATTCTAAAATCAAATCAATGCTAAAAAAAACAAAATAAAAGAATCTCACACGCCCAACCAACGCAAAAGTAAATACTCAAATCAATAAGCATACAATTTACGTGAGAAAACTATCCCTTCGTGCAACTCCCCTAAAACAAAGTTATCCCACACCATGGGGCACTAAAAATTCCTCGTAATTGAATGAATCAATTCTATCGCCATTAAATCGAGTTACCGAGCATATTGGGTGAGCAAATTTATTTAGCTAATAACCCTCTGTCTGGTGGAGCGAAACATCCCTTGTCTGATGGAGAAAAACTCGAAATAAAATTGCGTCAAGAACTCAAGATCGGTGACGTAGTTTTCTTGTGTCGCATCTTTGTGGGGAAAAAAGCGTTATTGGAAATATGATCTAAATATATTTTCTGGTCTATCAAAAAAGGTGAAAGCATAATTTCAACAAATAAAAACGAAATCCTATCCTACTAATATTATAAACGCGAAAGTTTGTAAGTATAGATCGATGGATTTTTGTTACTCTTTCACGCAAAAACTACTGAACAGATTTGGATAAAATTTGGTACACAGATACTTTATAACCTGAATTAACACATAGAAAGAAAGAAGAAAGAAAGAAAACATATTTATTTTATTAGTACATGCCACAAGTGCAAATATTAAGAAAACGAACATGATAAAGAAAAGTGCAAGACAGAACAAAACGAAAAACTATGGTATCTAAAATTAAATGAAACGGGCGGATTGAAACATATAACCTGTTTCGCATGACCGCTATCAACCTGCAAATAGGATAGTTTATATCCTAATTTTATCTTCCCATGGGATAATTTTCAAATTGTAGCGGGCGAAGCCGCTGGCAACACCTTATTGTATAATTCTTGTTTTTTAAGTCCCAGTTACGAAATGCAAGCGAATTGCTATTTACTATTGACGAAATGCAATTCGCTTGCATTTCGTAAATAGTAAATGTTTTAAAAAAAAAAGTTTAATAGGAACCTAGATAAATATCGTCTGTATCCGAATAACATAATTTTAAGTTGGTAATATGTTCGTATCGCGAATGATTTTGGTATTACGTTTGTATGAAGAAATGTTCGTTCACCGTCCCCTTAAGATACCTTAAAACAACTAAATGACACTTCCCATCAACTTACAGACACAACCCCAAATCGATACGAATTGTCAACTATCTTAGAAGGATCGTCCAACAGATAATTACAAGTACTGCGCACCCTCTGGGTACCCGGGGTACCCGGGTAGTGCGTCCCGCTGCTTTATGTCGCCATTAGCCGGCTCGCATCCGGCTTCACGATTTGTACGTCGTTTGTACGTGTCTTGAGCCAGCCTATGGCGCAAACTCGGCACAGTTATGGCAAATTTATGTCAGGTATTAATTTACTTTAGTTGTCGCCTCCGAAGTTTCTTCGCCGCCCCCGACGCTAAGTTTCGAGACGTTCTTTGCCAGGATTAAATATTTATTCGAGTTGCCAGCAAGTTGTCAGTGTTACTTGGCACTGTTCTGCGGATTGGATTGTGTTCATTTATAGGAGGAAAAGTTAAATAAAAGTGCCTGTTCTATGTGTACTGTGTTTGATTTCAATATTGACGTTTGGAAGGAATTGGTAAAGTTTTTCTTGAAATACTCGTCGTAAGAATGACTTTTAAAAATATTCCGACATATTTTTCCTGGTCCTTCTTGTGACGAGTATTTTTTACAGACATGGTCTTTATTCCTCATCATGATAATTTCAGCCCGAAATAACCCACTCCTAATTCTCTGTTCTGTGCGTTCCTTGTCATTGAGGTCAAGAGTAAGCCCATTTCAAATAATCTTAATCCCAACTTGCATTTTATCTAAAACCCTACGCTATCACTCACATAATCCACCAGCACGTTTCTCCTCACATTAGCAGCTCAGAGCGCCAGTCAGGTCACGTCGCGAGTGGCGCGGCGTCCAATCACTTCGCTGAACTAATAGATCGGAAGGAAGCGCCCGCGCATACGGATTGCACTCACAGACATGCACTAAGCCGCTAGAAGTGTGTGTACCAACATACACACTTCTAGCGGCTTAGTGCATGGAGGTTCCGTAGCTATTGTTTGGTCAACAAAAAAGCCAAAAAGACGGAAGATATCATCCATTCATACAGACTGGACTGAGCACATTTGCCACATGTCTAATGCGCTGCGGCAAAAATAGCCACTTTCTGGAGCCCTGACACAGCCAGAAGACGTCGCAGTAGACCTCGTAGAAGATGGTGCGACGATCTGGACAAGGACTAGCGACCAGTGATCCACATTGAACAAACGAATGATAAATTCGATTTTTATAGTGACAACAAAGTACCTACATACCTATAAAAACATCATTACGAATCAAAATCAGTTGCCTCTACAAACAAGAGCAAACACGAAACCGCAACTTGTAAACACGAAATAAAAATTTAAAACGAACAAGAATGAAAATACGAGCGCTTCAGCTTCGAAAAGATGACCATCCATCGTGGGCATGGAGTCAATTTATCACTGGGAAAAATGAAAACTGTGCACAGGTCCATTAAAAATAGTCGCACATAGTCGCATGACCCATAAAACGAGGGAGCGGTGTGGAGAGGAAATATGAAATGAAAAGTGCGCCCCGCTGTATACGGCGGGTTCCGTGAATGTTTCAATTTTTTAAGTAATAAGAAAATGTTACCAAGGTTTTGTTCTGGGATTTTTCTGCCTGTCTAAGTGAAGGTTGTGCTCTTTTTAAGCGCAATTGTATTTATTTATGATAAGGTTTGTTTTATAAGGACCAAGGTATGTTGCTACAAGTTTCCGGATTCCATAAACATCTCGTTGTCGCGAGGCGTCCCGCGTCTTGTCGTCGTCGATTAAAGGCACGGTTGGCACAGTAGCTGAGCGATGGAGTGCTACGCTGAGTGCCGCGGGTTCGATCCCCATTCATTGTTTTCAGCATAAAAAATATAATATCAAAATATATAAAAATCACCTGTCACTGTTCGTACACATTAAACTCTGATTTCAACTGATTTCAATAAAATTTTCTGAATGTTTGTTGTTTGTTGGTAGTTTTAGACCGGAGAGATAGCGCCGTGGAGAGTTGCTAGTATCGTTATAAGCAGCCAACTTTACAAACTATAATATAAAAATAAAACAATCAAAACAGATACAACATTTTCAAAAACACTTACTAACTAAAACTCTTTACTAAACTCTCACACCCACGGAACCCAACAAAATTCGCCACCTCGTCAGGCGAGGTAGCGTTGGTCAAAAAAGAAAACCAATTTGCCCGCATGAAAAGGTTCGATCCAATCGCGCTCGGCGTATCCACTCATTTGATATTTTCACTCGACGATAGAAAACAAATTACAAAGTGTCGCTCTCCTGGATTATAAGTATTAGCTATTTATTTCTATGTCACCTGTCGATCCCTCAATAGCTTTCTTGCATTTGAAGTTTTCCGATTAACTTGGTATTTATTGATATTCTATTTATGTTAAAATATCGGATTTGAGGTAGCGATGAATGTTATTTTGCATTTCTTCAATTGATTTCTGTTGTGAGGTGGTAGACGTGAATGGTGGCTATTGAATGTTTTGTGTATTAAGTTTCATTGGGTAGGTTTTCCTTATGTAATTTCCATTGGAATTGATATTACTTTGCATAATTACATGGGGATTTTAATATTGCATTAAACATATTTAGGGGTTTATTCGGGCGTGATGAATTAAGTTACTTTTGTTAGAGGATAAAAACGATGAAGGTAAACATCGTGAGGAAACCCGCATTAGACCTAAACAATCAAAGACATGTGACATCTATCAACCCACCCAGAGCCCGCGTGGCCCAGCAATGGGAACATTATAAGGTGATTATGCTTAACGGTATAAATCTTCTTCACTGAGGTTACTACGTGAGGTGACCCTTAGAAACAAACCAAAAATAAAACCTGAAACACCAGTGAACATTCATAAATACATAATAGCGAACCTTTTTACCGAAAACAATCCCTTTCTATACCTACATACATACATACATACGCACCTATTTATAATATCAATATCATGTCTGCTCCCCTCGGTTGCCATGGAAACCGCGTCGCGAACCAACGTAAATGTTGCCAGTAAATCAATTAAAAACCAGTTTGGAACAAATAAATCGTTGAAAGGTACTTTATAGGGTCTGAAAGGGACATATTTTAGCAACAGCGAGATATAAATCAGAACTGGGATCGTATGTGCGAAGATTTTGATTTGTGATCGGTCAGACAATGAAGGATCATTGAATGTGAACTTGGCCTTATTTTGGGAGAATTATTGCTTTTGGGGTTGTCGATACCTACCTTTATTTATGTTAGTAGATTAACGCAATGATGGGTTATGAAGTGTTTTTAAAATATGTGTTCACGAAAGTTGAAAACGTGTCCTCAAAAACGTTGAGACTCATTACTATTTACGTAGTTCAAGGAGGAGAAAAAAAAAACCAAATTTTTATTAATTTTTTGTTTAGTGATCGTCTAGTTCAGCAGCAGTGATAGAGTAGTAGTGTAACGTCGGGCTACCAAGTCATAGGTCTCGGATTTGAACCTAGACACGCACTTCTGATTATCGCATTCATAAGCGTATTGTAAATTGTGTAGTCACTTGCTTAAGTGAAGGAAAACATCGTGAGGAAAATCTCCAGGTTAGGCACTAACCACACACTAAAGATGAACAATTATATTAGTGGTACAAATGTTTTAATTTAGTACACACGGCTACACATCAAGCTATACATTTCCAGTTTACGCTGATCTCGCACTGTACGGAAATCCTATAAAATGCGAGACCAGTTTATACTGGAAATGTATAGCTTGATGTGTAGCCGTGTGTACCCGTAGTATTATTATTGCGAGCACTATGTGTATGACAAAAGATGATTTCTAGAAATTTCATTTAAAGTTCCGCTCCGTGAAGTCCGTAGGCAATCCCTTCAGGGTTGTCACCGTGTAGTTCAAACATACAAATAAAATTCCAATAATACTTTTGATTCATGAAAAAGTGCTGATTTTAATATGTTCCGATTTTTTTATTAAAACTAGTTTTAATAAAAATGCCAATGCTCTTAATTTATATGTTTAAAATATCTTATATTGACTGCCGTATTGGTTTAGTGGTCACAACCACAACTGATGTACATGAAGTCCTGAGTTCGATTCCCAAGTCGAGCAAAAAGTGTTATTGAGTTTTCCATCAGGAATTTTCAGTAGCAGCTAGCAATCCAGATGTATGCCCGTTTGACGGCAATAGACTCACCCCCTATAACATGGGACTTGAGTACACCTCTGCTAACCCTTCGGGGATGACAGGCGTGGTGGTTTGTTATGTAAACAGTGTTTCTATGACTTTCACGAAACTTACACTAACTGACAGCACAGTTGGTGCAGTGGCTAAGCGATTGGACTGCTGCGCTGCGTGTCGCGGGTTCGATCCCCGCACGGAACAAATATTTGTATGGCCTACAGATAGTTGTTCCGGGTCTGGGTATTTGTGTATGTGAGTTTAAATGTTTGTGAACGCACCCACGATACAGGAGAAATTCCTAGTGTGGGGCAACGTATATAAAAAAAAAACTAACTGGATTCTATTAAAACTCTTTTTTTTTAAATTAGCCTATAGTGTTCCACTGCTGGACAAAGGCCACTCCTTCCTAATTCTCCCGGTGTTGTGCCTTCTTTGGCCAATCAGTCAGCTCTACTTTATAATTCTATTTTTTACATTTTATCGAATAAAATAAAATCCCTAATATGATTATAACATGTTTTTTTCAGCCCTGAAAAGCCCTTAGGTGTGGGCGAGCGGGCGCGGCGGGCGGATTTGTCGTAGCCCGGAAACGGCGGGGAATTCATTTGGGCGTAATAGGTTTCCTGCGCCTGCGTCCGGTACCCGTCCGGGCCTCGTCCGACTCCCGTCCGCCGCTCGTCCGGGCGCAGCGCCGGGCGTCCGACACGCAACGGAAGTAACGCGATATCTCAGAGACATTAGAAATCTTATATATCGTAGTTTTTATTTATTTTCGTTAGTTTTGAGACAATGACGTCATATGTTGGTTAATCTGGCTTGTTCATTTAATTTGGTTAAGTTATTTATATTAATTGCCTATTGCACCTAAATAGATGCCATGAAATGACGCTAGCTTACGTCCTAACAGTTGAAAATGTACAATGTTTTGCGAAAACGGCCATAATTTGTCTTACAAGTACTTCTTAGATAATAATAAGGACAACATGTATTTAAAATGCTTTCAAAAATGTCAAGAGGATACTTACGAGTAAGACGATGTTATAAAAACATAACATGACTCCTCTAATCCCCGAAGAGTTAGGCAGAGGCGTACACATTTGTAGACCAACATGTAGTAAAAAAATTACGAATGGGTGCATATATGTTCTATGTCTATCAATCTTTTACAATTAACTCAGCAACATACAAGAAACAAAATTAAACTGTAAATAGAATAACACAAAAAACCTATATCAACATTTCCCATTCCAAGCAATCACGGAAAACGTCAACTATTGGGTCACGCGCAAAAACAACATTTTAATACAAAATCAAATGAAGTAACAAGCTTAACTCCCAAACAAACGGGGTTGACATAAAATCCATTTTCCGAAAGTCTTAATTTCCTCCCGAGAAGTTCTCAGACGAGAGCCTGGTTCATTAAAACTTGTGTGACGTGTCATTAAGTCTCGCAGCTGATTATTATTAATATTCAAATCGTAATTCCGACTTAGATGAAGGAAAAAGCAAATGCGTGTTAACTTATGAATAATCCCAATTTCTGAGACTACCAAACTTGGAAACTTTCCCTTTAGCATAAGTATAATCAGGGTGTAATGTCCCCACTGCTGGGACTCAGGGCTCTTCGCTATGAAAGGGACCAATCGGGACCTGTCTGGGTTGGTACTTGTCGTGTCTTCAAGTTTTTTGTTCTAGGACATGTCGGTTTCCTTACGATGTTTTCCTTCATTTTTGAGTAATCATCATCATCAACCTATAATGTTCCTATTGCTGGGTCGCAGACCTCCTCTCTATCGAGAGCGAATGGGTAATAATCTACTACACTGGCCCAGTGCGATTTGGTAGATGTAACGTGTCTTCGATTTTTTGGTCCCAGGACATATTGGTTTCCTCAAGATGTCTTCTTCACTATTTTGACAGTTATGGTGATGATTTAAATTAGACAACAAAGTAATGCGCCTGCCTGGGTTCAACTTACGACTTACTGCTCGTAAGTTTCCCTTTATTTGTTGAAAATCTTCGTTCGAAGGCTTCATTTGCTCTATAAGTGGATAATACATAATAACTACTGAAACTGAAGCCTTTGGCTGTAAGTGTTGTGTGAAGCAACACAACAATTGAAAGGTGCTTCAAGGTTAACTAGTTTCGAGGGAGTGGGGCAGTGACCCATTGTCTACTAGGCAACTACATTAGGTAAATAGGGTTAGTGACATGTAAACTATGAAACTAATGAAATACACATAAAGTCATTAGTTCGAGAGAAGAAAATTCAAGTTCAAATTATTTATTTGTAAAACATGTGTAAATTAAAGGTATAACTTTAACTTTACTGATCCTTTAATCGAAAGAGGTATTCCACAGAAACCATTGATTTTTTCCAAGACTGACTTAAACAACCACGTAAAATCAACCATAACAAAACCGTGTAGAACAGTCATATAATTTCTCCATAAAAATCAACTTTTACCGTTCTAATTCAAGCGCACGACCAACGCATGTATGTGTACATAAGATTAATAAATAAAAATCCTACACATTCAACCGCTACGAACTCAAATAAAACAAAAACTCATAAACCGGTTGGAAAATAAAATAAAAAAATATACTAACGCGATTTACGTTCAAGAGAGCGAAAAATAAAATAACACGGGGTAGGCGCGGTTTGTGCCCGGGGCCAGCCTGCTTGTAATTTCTCTAGATATTTCATATTTTAAGCGTAGACGCCCGCTGGCGTTGCTACGACGACGTAGAGCCTCGTAGCGTAGCTACGCCGTAGTCGCGTGACAAATTCACTGTTTCATTTTTATTATTTTCTTATTATTTTAAGATGGTTACCAACTTTTCCGTGTACTCTTTTGTTAGTTTTTTTTTAATTTAAATTTATCGTTTTACTTTACCATTAAGTGATTTCGGTACTTATTGATACGGTAATAATTCGAATGAAAATCGAAATATTCTGTCTAGACATATTTCAATAATAGCTATACTAAAAAGTCAATAATTAATCATAATGAATCTACGACACCTACGCACTTTTGTCACCGCCATTTTCCAAGTAAACTGGAACACAACAACAGTACCTACGTACACAAACAATAACATAAGAGTTCAAGCTAAGAGTTCAAATGTTCAAACAATTGATATCAATGATATTATAGTACAAGTAAACAGTTTCAGTCAAAACAATGTTATTTTTACCTAGTAAATTGTGCTTTTTTAAACCGAAATATTTTCGCGACGGTATGTAGGGCGTTCCGCGCTTGCTCGAGGCATTTCACGACACATGTAACTTGTGTTAACATTTACCTGCCGCGCGAGTTTTCGCACATCACTGTAGGGCGAAAAGTTTAACTTAGTTTTATACTAGATAGTTTTCTTGTATGTATGTATAGTTTCTGGTTGTTTTGTCATATTATTATAATAATGAAAACAGACTTAGAAGATAGATATAGGTAAAGTATAAGATAGGTACTGGTTGTTTTGTAATATAATAATGAAGATAGACTTATTTTGCAAATAGGTTTTTAAAAACCATTTTACCCGGTGTCATTTCGACGGCACGGTTGGCGCAGTGGCTAAACGATTAGACTGCTGCGCTGAGTGTCGCGGGTTCGATCCCCGCACGGAACAAATATTTGTATGGCCTACAGATAGTTGTTCCGGGTCTGGGTGTTTGTGTATGTGAGTTTCAATGTTTGTAAACGCACCCACGATACAGGAGAAATTCCTAGTGTGGGGCAACGTTTTTAAAAAAAAAATTAAACTTTGGCCGTTTTGTACCTGCAGACTACTCAGAGAAAAATTAACTGAAAACTCAAAAGTCTAACTTTCTTTCAAGCTCCAGATATTATCTAGGTCAACTCACACGAGGCCGGTCCTGGTTTCGATTCCCAGGTCAGGCAGAGTGATATTGGGTTTTGCCTTCAGGAATTTCTCAGTAACAGCCACGAAGTAGAGATTTGTGCTCGATTGACGGCAATAGGCTCGCCCCTATATTATTTCACAAATCACTAGAGAGTGCGGAAATGCTCATTTCAAGAGCTGCCAAACTTGCTAATACAAACACGTTATGTTAAATTTTACAACCTATGTAACTTGTTAGCATTTGCTTCCCACACCAGCGATATAGGAAGGGAACATTGTTTATAACACCATACTTGGTATCACGCTTACTGGCGTGTAATAAGCAGAGATCGAATAGAAACAAGCTATTGGCCTAAACTTCAGGGTATTAATGTTAATAAATACACGGCCAGAATTTGATCATCATCATCATCATTTCAGCCGAAAGACGTCCACTGCTGGACATAGGCCTCCCCTAAGTGTCGCCACATTGACCGGTCCCGTGCGTCTCGCATCCAGCGGATCCCCGCAACCTTCACCAGAATTTGATGTTCATGGACAAATATTGACCTGTTTGTGGCCTAGTGGTCGCAAGTGCGATTGCTGAGCATGAGGTCCTTCCTTGGTTCGATTCCCGGGTCAAGCAAAGTGTTATTAGGTTTTGCAATAGGTTTATCTTAGTAGCAATCTTGGAGTCTTGATTTATACCCAATTAACCGCAATAGGCTCGCCTACTTTTAACTCTAAACATAACTGGCAAAATGTGGGTCTACTATTAAATACACCTCTGCCTTACCCTTTGAGAATTACAGTCGTGATATTATGTTTAGGAAAAGAAATCCTTACATAGTATAAAACAAAGTCGCTATTTTTGTCTGTTTGTTTGTCTGTATGCTTAAATCTTTAAAACTACGCAATGGATTTTGATGCGGTTTTTTTTAATAGATAGAGTGATTCAAGAGGAAGGTTTTAGTATATAATTTGAACGACATCCACGCGGGTGAAGCCGCGGGCATCAGCTAGTACTTCATATTCCGATCTCTGGTAATAAGCAACAAGCTTCTCATGTTACGATACCTGTTACCAAGTTTATAACATCAGTAAGGGGTAGGTAATATTGGTTCGTGTATTAGCAAACATGTTGTAACTCACTTTATAACATCATCAAGGTGTAAGTGTGTGTAACGAAGCTAATAACATGGTTTCATTAAGAAAACATATGCTGCAGTAGATCCTGGCATGTAAAACTAGTTAACAGTTGGTCTTTTACAGAAATAAAAAAAAAATATGATCAATCTTGCGTATTTATATCTATTGTTGTTTCTTTAAAGTAAGAAAGTTGATCTTTCGAACGATTGTCAGCAAGTATTAGTTTTCTGAAGTCATGTTCATTTGCATCATGAACCAAAAATCACACACCCCTAAAACGAGTTGACCTATTTTGAACCTACCTACAAACCGCACTAAACATAAAACAAGACAAACCCGACGTGACATACAAACACATTCGCCATAAAACAAGCAACTTACATCGGCATTATTCACAACAAAATTCATCGCGCAGAGTTAGAGCCAGATATTAATCTCTCGGCGGCATCCGAGCGCTGGATTCGCCATTTTGCGCCTAAATATGATAAACTTTCCCCCGAATTTCTTCAACCCCCTCCTTTCTTGGCAAGAAAACCCCCGCGAGGCGGGCCCCACCCGAGCCAAGTCTTACGGCCCTGCTTTTAAACTAAGCTCGTTAATTAATTACAGCCAAGTCGACTGCCGAGGGTACTGCCTTATGTAGCGCTATGTGCCAATTTAATATTGCACTGCTACTAGTAATATTCCAGCACTAAGCATTGTTAAAAATGTTACGTTACTACTGTTTTTCTTTTTTCTTGGAGATTAAAAATGCCAGAAAAGGTTCCAAGATAATCTCTGTCGCATGTATTGTTCATAATGACAACACTAAAACTAATGTCGTTCTTATACATCAAGCATACGGTGTTTTAAGTATGATACTCAAGTTCCAAGCCACACGTACCAGTTAGTAACACGTCGAGCTACAATTCACACAGAGCTGATAATTACGCCCGACTCTAAAGACAATACAACAACCGCGAACAAACGGCTACCCTATTAGTAGTAAATCATAAAATTATTCACAATAATATTAATTACAAAATCACGGGTCGAGTATTACTGAGAACACTTCCTCGGCTCCATAATTAATTGCTACTAAATTCGGCCCGAATTTGAATCCGGTTACCAAGTCCGCGAAGAAACTTACGAGGTACATAAGACTTAAGGGCAGGGCCGGCCGGAAGGAGGGTAAAATGGCGGCGGAGGGCGCGACCCTCCCGGGGAGGGGGTGCGTCGAGGGGGGAGGAAGGACGTGAGATTTACTCTAAGTAATTGCAGTAATAAACACGCAAATATATCACGGCGGGGTAATGAGAGGAAGCGTCGAAAATTGCCGACGCAAATTGCGTGTGTGAGATAAGCTAATTTTTTCTCTCTCTGTTGAACAAGAGGAAATTTTCGGCCTCTTGTTTTTCGTTTTCGGCTGTTCCGCTTCGTCTGATTCGTCATTTGTATTGTGGACGAGTAATGGCGCAGTCAAACATTTATTTTCACCAGATTCAATTTTCAAAACAAAAATGAATCTTTCTTTTACTATTACTACAAACATGCGGGAACAGTGACTTGTAAACTAAGAAGTTTTCAACCATTTGTAACACACAACAACTATGTATAACGTGGTGTTTTTCCAAACCACTTACTTTTTGTAGATCCACCACATAACTGGTAAATGTGGGTATACTATTGGGTACACCTCTGCCTATCTCTTCGGGGATTACAGGCGTGATGTTATATTGTTTTATGTTTATGTTCAACAATATACTAAAATGTAATGTAATGTATGTCTATGTGCCCATTACACATGTTTCCAAAGGAATAAATGATTTGATTTGATTTGTAAATCAGCAAATTACTGCATGTAGACACACTCTTACTAATATGGCAACTTGACCTGTGGAATTTGATAACAATGTTATCATAATATGATAGCTAGCCTAAACACAATATCACGCAAAAACACATGTCGCAGGTGTAAAAACACGTGCATGTACCAGAACAACATGTTCTGAAACTAGTTTTATCAACCAAACTCCGTATCTGCAACTGTTTTAATGGGGAAATATGCAACATGCACCACCATGTTCCAACACGAGCAGCTTACTTTAAGTTTGTATCTAAAGTCAGTGTATGGTGGCGAAAGTGTTGTTGGGAAATTGCATGACTTAATTGCTTTGTTTTTATAATAAATATAAAAAGACTTGTTTTTCTATTTCTTGGAAGAAAATAGTGAGCTCTTTAAAAGAGAACAGTGAATATTAGAGTCAAAAGTCGATAACCTTCCCAAAATCCAGCACAGTCAAAAACAAACAATGTCTTCCTCTGTTAAAGTAAAAACTTACAAACTTTCGCCTAATCAAAAACAAAAAGTTATCAAACAATAACGACCACAAACACCAAAACATGAAACGCAACCTGAAAATCTATCAACAACAAATTCCAACCCGTTAGTTGGCGAGCCAATTTCGTGTTCAACGCCAGCGATAATTTTTGGCAACAAAACAACTCGCGACATAAGAAGCTACGGCATTAATTATTCTAGCGAGACAAGAAAGGGGCGCCCCATTTCCAATATTTATGTGTTGTCGATGACTACGCGAAATATTGGGCGTCGACTGCTTTTTAAAACGAAGAAAGGGCCAAGAAAGGCCGCCGGGAAACCGGGCCTTCTTAATGCACAAACACCACTCTGCTCACCTGCCTTCCTTGATTTATTAGACGGCTTTGTTCGCCGCTCGTTACAAGCTTGTTGTTGCGTTTTTAATTTATTTCCTTGGCGAAATTTTGCACGTTAATATTTAGTTAGATAATGCCCCTGTAATGGCTGGAAATCGCTGCGTTAACACATTTTGTATAATGCTTACGTTTTCTCAGTTATCCCATTATTTACTACGCTTTTTACTTTGGAACGATGGCGGCTCGCTTGGCATAAAGATGGAAACAGATTTACAAATAAACATTAGCTTTCTAAAAAGCAACAGTGTCTGATAGAAACCTTAATACGAAACAAACCAACACAAATCCTAAAACGCCTAGCACCAGGACCAAGACCGCTCCTCAATAAAACCAGCTTCACCTAAACCACGGTCCAGCCAGGGTTTGTTCTAAATTGAAATAACGCAGCGAATACATTACCAGGCGTCGGCGGAGCTACAGCCAACAGCCAGCGGCGGCAATGGGCCGTGAATGAATGCGAATTGCCGTTGCCGCAAACGGACTGGCCGATTGTCGACGACACGACTCATTGCCGATTCAACGGCACGCTCGATGATTTACTCACAACTGTACGGATTTGAGTCAATCTGGTGCACCTTGGGGTTTTGCTAATGGAGATTTGTGGTTGTTTTTTTGGTTGGCAAAGATGATTGGAGCAAATAGGGGTTTTTGGCTAGAAATTATGAATATCTTTTGTTGTGAAAACTCTTATTTCTAACAGAACGCTGAGCTTTATACAAATCATCCGGGAAATGATGGAATAATATCTGCTATCACCATTTCAAATTGCAATAATAAATCTCATTGAAGCCTCTTCCACAAAGAAACAAAGCGTCAATACAATGTCTTCCGCAATATCAATCCGAATTGCAAGAACAATGGAAAACTCCGTTAGACACCGCCCGCCCAAGACGCGGGAAGGGCGGAAGTGGATTAGCATATGCGGACGCAGTTAGCATCACAAAGCAGGGTCCGTCGCACCCAATATTTATGTGACGTCATCGATTGGCCGTACTGCCTGTTTCTCTACACTGTAGCCCCGTATTGCCCGTAGCGGTCACCGCCGCATTGATTGGCCATGAGTGCGCATAATTTTCTAACATAATTGATAATGAAAATTATGGCGTCGATTTAGTCGTGTGTAATGAGCCTAACGGGTTGTTTTATGGATTCGGTTCTATGGTGGTCGTGATGAGAAGACTGAGTTAAGGCCTAACACGACCCATGGACCGTGAGAAGTGATGGAGAAAATTTTGTAGATAATGGTCAACAAATTAAACCATCTGGCATTAATACTTCAAGTTCTGATACACACACCGATCTAGCTGCATGATGAGTTAGTTCTCAAAATATAGAAACGCCGTCGACATGTAACAAACCAATGTCACTGTCCTTTACCTGATCCAAGGGCCAATATTGACATCTGGTCGTTGGCTCTAAATACTACCTAATGTAACAATCCAAATATGTATCTTGTAGAATATTTCGAGAAAAAATTTCGACAGAGGCAACGAACGGCACTAAATCCTCGCAGTCTACCCTTTACCTCTTGCTCCACATTTGCTTATCAAGCAAGCTATCAAGATATAATTCAATAAGCACCTGCTACACCCATGTCCACATTAATGCGACATGTAGAATACAGGGGCGGTGACAGGCTGGTGGGCCGCTACCCTTCCTCATCAGTCATAGCGGCCGTCACCCGGCTAAGCGACCGCATTCAAATTGCCATCCGATGACGACGTGCTTTCGCGACCCCTGGCTTGTCTGTGGCCGAGGGCAAAGATTAGCGGGAGATACGATAGTCGTTCCTGCCTATTTGAAATAAGCCTCTGGGATGAAAGTACAAGAATATCCAAAAAGGTTTAAAAGAAATTCAGGTAGATCCATTCTGCATTACATAATGGATCAATTAATAAAAAAAGCTTTCCTAAAAATAAACCAATATTGATTTTTAAATAATTGTCGTGAACGAATAATGTAGCGAATACATTGACGAATCCTCGATAATAGAAGAAGAACATAAGGCCTACATAAACACACAACTTCTAATCAATCGATATTAATGAAAACATGGACTAATCACAGAAGTAGAATGGATGTTTCAAATCTAACTGTGCAATTATACAGGAAAAATATAAGCTAACCATAAAACATTGCTCTTTCTTTTCTTTTGGTTGATATAATTCGTCAGACAACATGTCACACGGGATAATTCGCCAGTTCCGAAGGCAGAGTTAGGCATAATACTTGATTTATTCGTCCTGCACCCTCTGTATATTCCCAACTCTTTCTATCGGCCTCGACCAGCATTACATAGCGGGGACATACTTTTTACGTCATTAGACATCGCCGGATCACCGGGAGTTACTGCGGTGACGCTAAATCGATTATGAACTGACGCTCCAGTCACTGGGGTACATTCTGACTGCGTTCGTTTTAATTGTTATGATAACACCCTTCGTCTGAGACGTTGAAGGGTGACATTTTTTGAAGATATGCTTGAATTGATGACGCACGCTTTTGAGTATAAGTGTATTTTTGTGGTTTTATACCATTTTCCCAGATGGAAGTTTCTCAGAATTCCAGTTTAAAATCATTCTGAAAACAGGGCCCCGAGTCTGCTATTCAATAGTGTCAGAATGGTCTATCATTGATCTCATAATTGTTGATTGATGACAAGCCAAAAAGTACCTTAAGTCTGTCGACTTAAGGTACTTTTTGGCTTGTCGTCTACTTGTCAAAATCAACAATTATGAGATCAATGATAGACCATTCTGACACTATTGAATAGCAGACTCGGGGCCCAGATCTACTTATTGTGGTGACGATATTATATAGAATCTTCTGTTACTGGGCTACTTTCTGATTAGACATTGCTTATTAATTGTTATGTACCCCTACTTTTTAATGTGTAAGGGTGACATTTCTCAGTGATGTTGATATTATTTGAGTATTCATTGATCAGATGGGGTTTGACGTGCGATTTGTATGGTATCATCCATTTTCTGTTTGAAAGTGAGTTTACTAGTTGTCGTTGGTTTTGTTGACAGAAAAGCTTTACTCTTTCATGTGCATGATTAGGTCCAAAATCATCGGTGGAAGCAACACGTCATGTTTTTAGTACTACGTAGGTATATTACCATATCACTTTTGCGTATTCTGTGAATGTCGTGTTCTTTATGTTGCCTGGACATCAAAGATACAAGTTGAGCACATACTTAATAGGTGTTAATGAATTACCTACTGTAAGTAATAAAGACCATAAAAGACTTGAAACACAATTATATTACATGATTACAAAAAAAAAAAACAATAAAAGCATGAACGTGAATTCACTCCAATACCACAAAAAAATCCTGGAAATAATTAAAAACAACAAAAAATATACACACGCGAAATGTAAGTGCATTGTGTAAACATGGGCATTCGCGCCTGCCGCGCACGAATATCCTACATCATTGAAAACGAAACGGAAACGCTGCAATAAACATTCATTTCGAAATTAAACACATCTACCTGTGTGTTTACCATCGCGAAATCACTAAAATGAATAAAACAGTGAGGAATTGGACGCCGTAAATTCGCATTCGAATATCAATTTGGGCGAACACCGCGGGGAGGGGAGGGCCGATAAATAAAAAAATATATAAAATACACAGTACGCAACGTGAAAGCGGTGAATGGCACTTGTGAAAAATGGACTTGCCGCTCTTCCAGGGAAGCAATCATTCAAACTGGCTGTTGTCTGTTTGCGCCTCTGCTCTTTTTCGCCTAGCCTCGGATATTTTTTTGCAATTTTTTCGGCTATGTCATTCGCAGAGTTCAGGTGTGGGGACACGTGGTCCCGGCAAAGAAAACAAATATTAATAACTGGCATTTTTTAAAGTCCCCGTTTATTGTTGTCGATATTTCGTAAATGATTATAGTGTGATCCGGCGTTTTTTTTTTGGCGCTGTATCGCGTCGCCTCGCTTTGTCGGCGCGTGGGTGGAGCCGCACTGTTAACGCAGCTACATTTTGTACATTGTTGTGTTTATTTATCGCCTAATGGTCAGGTTACGGTAGCGTTATGCTTTGTAAAGAAGTTGTCTTTTAACTGGAAGGTGATATTCATTCATGTTTCGAGAGCAGTGGAGTATTTCATGCAGGTTTTCCACAGGTGACATATTATATGAAATTCAAAAGGTTCTTCATCATTATCTTGTTTATGAAATAACCGTAAATAAGAACTAGCATCACTCCACCAACCGCTAATCTACCCATTTTCCAAAACAATCGCTGTCAACAAATCTGTATAGACCCTCTCAAACTGTAGACTGCAAGGCACATTGAGACACATTTGTACAAACGTACAAACCCAATCGTACAAGACAGGTCAAAGTTTCGATTGGTATCGCAGGTAAAAGGCATCATAAGTACGCTACACACGAACTCCCATGTAAAAGTACTCACATACGCGCCATTACTTTAATCAAAGCTTCGCCAACTTGCTCAGTTAGCCCTCCCTAGGTGAGAGGGGCCCACCATTTTTCCTAATTAAAATAATGCCTTCTTCTCATTCTTCGTCCCCCAGTCATTAACCCAATGTGCTGTAGATAAACGTTATTTGCCCGGGAGGACGTTTCTTTTACAAATATGCCTGTTTTTGCCCGCTTACCGAAATGAGGCGGGAATTTTTATCGTACGCTTTTTTCACAACACATTTTTTGGAAATGTTTTTTTAATTAGCTACAGTTTTGAGACTTCTAATTAATTAGCGGTGTTATTATGGCTGTTAAATTAGATTAAGAACCTGTCTTGTAAGACTTTGAAGTCTGAAGGTAATAATTAGGTTCTTATGTGAATATTTATTTTAAGTAATATAAAAGTCTCATTAAGGTTACGTTACCTATCTATACAGTCTTTTACGCTCTTATAGGATTAAAATAATACTTTGCAAAGTTCTACCTCCTACACAAAGTTTTCTTGAAGATGTGAGTGTGTAAATATCTTAAAGGAATGTTTAACTGACTTCAAAAGAACGTCTAAACAGCTTACGTTATTGCCCTGACAACGGTGATACGTATTTAGCCCCGTTTGAATGTGAACATAAAAAAAGAAATCACGTAGTTTTCCACTGGTAACAGATCTGTGGGCTAGATCGGAAACGTTTCTCGAACAATTACAAACAGAATATTGGAGAAATAACTTTGGAAAGTTATAAATATTTTTTCTTAGGACGTCTAATTTTTCTGACTTGAGATGTAGTGAACATACTGGTCACTGACCTTGTCAGATATATGGGAATCAAATCTAATGATATTATTACTAGATGGCTATAATTTGTTTACTCAGACAAACACAGTCTTCGCTTTGAACACCACAAAACAAGATAATCTTTGCTTCAAAGCCTTTCTCAATTGTTTTTGACTAAGACTTCTTGAAAACCGATGATAATTCAGAACATCACGCCTGTAATCCCCGAAGGGTTAGGCAGAGGTGTAGGTACCCATTAGCACACCCACATTTCGGCAGTTATGTGTAAATTTCATCAACCGGGCACCAATCCAATAACGCTTTGTCAGACCTGGGAATCGAGCCCAGAACCTCATCAACAGCAATCACTAGACCACCGACAGTAATGGCGGTGATAATTCATGGTTTCTTATGACAACTAGTTCATCCAAGATAACTTAACCCTAGTACCCACATCCTAGTCAAGTTTCAACGCAGACACAGCAGAATATTCCACATTTTTGCAGTCGTCAGTCGACAGTCGACATCCCGACCTCACATTTAACCCGAATTCCAGCAAACTGCATAATTTCGCCACTAATGAGAAGAGCTGGCCTGCGTCTAATTAGCGCAGCAGTCGGTAAGACGCCCACTAAATAGAAGCCAGCGTAGGAAGACCAAGTGTTCACGGTTTTTTGTGGACGTTTTGGAGAGCTTCCCGTTTTGTAGAAGCCTTAGGGCTTGAGGCGTCTGGGGTTAAATTGCAGGTGGTAAGATTTTTCTGAGATTAATTTTATTGTAGTTCGTTTTGGTGTTATTTTGTTTTTGTTCGCGAAGATAAGGTACCTATTTTGTGTGGATATTTGGATGTGGATATTTAAGTCACCTTGTAGTTCTTTCTAGAATTTATTTTATGGAAACGTAATCGTAAATAGTGTTTTAGAATAATCTTTTTCTTAGGAACCAAAAGAGGAGGTTTTACATTCGATGTTTTTAAAATTCTACTTTCATACAACTGATAACTTTTTGTATTTCAGGACAGCACCAAATCCATCAACGTGGACAGTATTGCGACAATCCTTTCACAAAACGCCTGGAAAAAGGAGGCAGATGAGGAAACCAGCCTAAACAAGAACTCTTACCAAGACTGCGGTAACCGACAACCAAATTCGGTAACTACGAGTAGTTTCCTTTTTCCTTGAATTAGCCTCATATTATTAGCTATATCTAACAATAGCATGTAAAACTAGATAGATCTGTCATTAAACGTGACCAATCGACTTCAAATGTGCTCCACTCATCATGGCATTTCTGCAAGAGGTCATTCTCCTAACTCTGTGCTACTACGAGGATAGAAGTTACGTAACATCACACCTGTAATCCCCAAAGGTTTAAGCAGAGATGTACCAAACCAAACAGTACACTCACATTTCCCCAGTTATGTTTAAGTCATGAGTCATGTAATAAGGGCGAGCCTATTACCATCAACCGGGACAATTCCAGACTCCGCGGCTGCTACTGAGGAGAAGAAAATAGAAGTTAGCCAGAAGAAAACAAACAGCCTATTTTTCCCATAGCATGGAGTTCCTACGGCGTCGCAAGGAGCGTCGAGGCGGCGGCGACGACTGCGGGGTAACGCTAAGGGGTAGGGGGGAAGGGGGGGGAGGCGGAGGAGCGCCGGCTCACCTAATGAAGTGTTTCGCTTTGACACGCGTGTTCGTTAGCAGACCACTTCACGGTACTGAGCTATGTTCAGATGACAGCTTCCTCAAATTTACCACTTAAGTGGCGTGCAATGCCACTGCTGCACTTGTTAACTAGTTTCTGTTTAGTTGGCGGGAGTTTATTGGGAGACACCTCGCATTTTAAAGAAGCTATGTGCTGTGTAAATTCTGCTTGTTACATATTAGCCCTCTATAGTTATACATATGTATCGAGTCTCTACATTCTTTATCAAGTATCCTTATTGTATTGTAAACAACCATTACATAATTATATTGTAAATAAGACACTAGTAATGTCATTCATTAATTAGTTATGGACTTTGTTATTAGTCCATATTAGTTATCTTTTTCACTAACTAATCACCATTGATTATGTTTACTTATCCCATTGGATTCTTAGTATATAAGCTCAGTTCCTTTCATTGTAAAGTTAGTTCTATTTCCAACATCATCGTTGTTCAAACTCTTATTCTATTTCACCTAGTTCCTAAATCTTAGTATTAATTATAAATATTGTGACAATTAAATAAAAGTTTATTTTTAAAAACGTTTTGAGTTATATCACGTAACAATTTTGGCGCAGCCGGTAGGATAGCCTAGGGTAGTCAGACAGGGATAACGTACCTGTTAGGTTGTGAAGCAGCAACAACAGTGCGGTACCTGAAGGGTTTTGATCTTCCCTGCCGAACCTGAAGATGTCTATCCGCTTGATCGTGTTACTGTGGTAAGTGGCTCAAATTGTTATGCTCTGATTCCTTCTAATTCCTTATTCAATTCCTTGTTACCAAATCTTTTCTAAATCAAGATCTCCTAACATAACCGAATCTTCTACTTTGATATTTCTAATTCTTTACTAAGTGCTAAATCAATCACAATGTCTAACACAGACACCAAATTCACGCCTGTTTCGGATAACTTAGCAGTAAGCATAGATACGCTAATCAAGTTCATTCCGGTTTTTGATACGGCTCAAACAACACAAGTTTATCGATTTGTTAGATCATGCGACTCCGTGTTTCAAATTGCATCAGTGCAACAACAAGGCATATTGTTAACATTTACGCTGAACAGAATTCTAGGTCCTGGAGCGTCTGATTTACATGCCAAGGACTTCCCGTCATGGGCCGATCTAAAAACATATCTTATCCAAAAATTTTCACAAACAAAGACTCTAGCGCATTTATCCCTGGAACTACAATCCATGTTCCAGAAGCCTAACGAAAGCATAACCGATTACTATCTCAGGGTAGATTTGTTGCGCAGCAAAATAATAGAAAAATTAACAACCGAGGTGCAAGATATAACCCTAGAAGGACGTAAGGCAAATACGGAAGAAGCCGCCCTAAACGTATTTGTTAATGGGCTCAGCTCAGACATAGGAACTATGTTAAGGGTCCATTCGTTTAAACATTTACGCGACGCAGGTAACTTCGCGATTCAGGAGGAAAAAATCCGAAACATGAATGCTGCTAGACAACAATTGCATAAAAACGCATCACAGCCGCGAAATCCCATACCCAAAAATTCTAATTATCAACAGTCCAACATTCCGAATTCAACTCCGAAGAAATTTTGTAGATATTGTAAAAACCCAGGACATGACATTGCTGAATGTAGAAAAAGGGCTTATAACAATCAAATGAAGACTGGCTCTAACAATCTCAACCAACGTCCGGTTTATTCTAAACAGAATGTTCCTAACCCGGCCGGTGTTCACAATTTAAACTCACAAGCGGCCGGAGAGATGAGCAACTCCTCGGAAACCGCTTTAGACCTTTGCTCAGCAACCCAAATTCAAGACCCACAGATCAATTTAGACCATCTGCAGCTCGTATAACAAATTTATCACGCAATCAAACTTCCAGGGGTATAAGTGATAGCTCGTTAAATCCAGTCCATCGGGGACAAACGGCTATTGTTTCTGCCTCTCAAATTAAGTGCGACGCTTCGACACAAATTCACTCTATCTATCGTAGACAATATCGTGACGTTTGCACTCAAACTGATCTACCATATCATGCTACTTCTACAAATTCAATCCTAACTTCTAACCCTACAAATTCAACTCCAAATCCTGAATCTATAAATTCAATTCCAATTTCACATAGTCTTACTACTTCAACGCAACGTACTAAATCTAAAAATCAAAAAAATACAAATTCCAAATCTAAATCAAAGCATAAAAAATCGGTCAAAACTAAAAACTCTAATATCAAATCATATAACATTTCCTCGCTAAACGTACCTCACGACAACCTTCTGCACTGTAAATTCCACATTGATGGTCAACCAATAACATTACTGGTAGACACAGGCGCAGCTATCTCAGTCATTCGAAAAGACAAAATCGGAAATAATCACATTAATTCTTCTAACAAAGCGTCTATCGTAGGTGTATCCAACTCTAACTCAACAATCAAGACCTACGGTACTTCGGAATTAAGCCTCGATCAATTACCCAAACACAGTTTTCACATAGCTAACCTCAATATTACATCAGATGGCATATTGGGTAACGATTTTATGTCAAAATTCAATGTTAACATTTACGTTCAGTCCAAAACCATGCGCGTCCGTGATCGGACCTATAAACTATTCTATTTAAATGAAGACTCCTATGATTCACACCACAACAACCAACTAGTGAATCAACGGTCAGAAACTGTAATATGTTGTTATACAAATGATATTGCAAATGGTACAGCGATCGTCGAAAAACAGATACTTCCTGGAGACATCACTATTCCCAACGCCCTTGTAAACATCACGAATAACCGATTTCTAGTGACTTGTGTAAATTCCAGCAATCAAGACAAACACATCCCTATGCCTATAGTCCAAGTGAACTCATTAGATGAAACATTAGAGACAGACAGTTTCCCTATTAATTCCGTAAATACATCTAATAATAAATTACATTCAGTAGACGACATAAGTCAACTCGTTAGACGTGACCATCTAAATAAGGAAGAGTGCGAATCCCTCGATAAATTAATTTACGAATTCTCCGACATTTTCTATGTTGAAGGCGATCCTCTTACATTTACCAATCACACCAAACATACCATTCCGACAACATCAGATACACCAATCAATACTAAAACCTATAGGTTCCCTTATATCCATCAACAAGAGGTAAAATCACAGATCGACAAAATGCTTAAACAAAACATCGTTAGGCCTAGTACTTCACCATGGAGCAGTCCTATATGGGTAGTACCTAAGAAACTGGACGCTTCGGGCAAACAGAAATGGAGAGTGGTAATAGACTATCGCAAACTTAACGATATCACTATCGGAGATAGTTACCCCTTACCCAACATCACAGATATTCTTGACAAATTAGGTCATTCCATTTACTTTACTACTTTAGATCTTGCGTCTGGCTTTCATCAAATCGAACTGGATCCAAAAGATATTCCGAAAACCGCCTTTAGTACTCCTTATGGTCATTACGAATTTTTAAGAATGCCTTTCGGTCTCAAAAATGCACCCGCTACCTTCCAACGCGCAATGGATAGCGTCCTTTATGGATTACAAGGCGAACGCTGTTTCGTCTACCTCGATGATATCGTAGTATTTGCATCCAGCCTCCAAGAACACGAACAAAAATTAACGGAGGTATTCAATCGTCTAAAACAACGCGGTTTAAAGGTCCAACCCGACAAATGTGAATTCCTGAGAAAGGAAGTAGCATACTTGGGGCACATCATCTCCAATGAAGGTGTTAAACCCAATCCGGAAAAAGTACAAGCGGTCAGAGAATTTCCAATACCCAAATCCTGCAAGGATATAAAATCATTCTTAGGTTTAGCAGGATATTACCGTAGATTCATTGCAAATTTTAGTAAAATAACAAAACCGCTAACAAGCCTTTTGAAGAAAGATGTTCCTTTCATTTGGGGTACGGAACAGCAAAAGGCCTTCGATACATGTAAAAATATTTTAACTACAACCCCGATTCTACAGTATCCCAATTTCAACAAAGAATTTGTTTTAACGACTGACGCATCTATTCATGCTATTGGAGCAATTCTATCACAAGGAGAAATTGGTAAAGACCTGCCTATCGCGTACGCCTCCAGAACCCTGAATAAAGCTGAAATGAACTATTCCACAATCGAACGCGAATTGTTAGCAATCGTTTGGGCAGTCAAACATTTCCGCCCATATCTATTTGGAAGAAAATTTAAAATCGTCACTGATCATAAACCTCTAACCTGGCTATTCTCCATCAAAGACCCCGGTAGTCGACTCGTTCGATGGAGATTGAAACTCGAAGAGTACGATTATGAAATAATATACAAAGCAGGTAAAATAAACACAAATGCTGATGCTTTGTCTCGTCCTCCTATTTTTAATTCTAATGTCATAGATTTAACCTGCGAAGATTCCTCTGATTCTAATTATTTACAACTAAATTATGAACACTATCTTTCACAAGAGCGTTCTATCAATCCCTTAAAAGTCAAAGTAATACCAAATAGACTTTTAGATACCAGACACAAACATATATTCATTCCAACCTCATGTCAATACTCAAATAATAATAACCTTTTTTATGAGGCTTTAGAATCATGTTCACAAACTGATCCCTATTTAGATAAACCCAAATCTCTCTACGATGTAGATCTTCTTATATCTAATAATAATCAAAATCTATTCTTTTGTTGTACTAGACCAACACATTTCGATCCTTGGGACTCAGAAAGCTATTTCAAATCCCTCTTGTCTTGCCTCCAACAAAATGAGATAAATCAATTGTATGTGCCAGATCTCAAATACGATCAAACTTGTAAACTTCAAGGAAACGAACAATTAAAAATCTCTACATATATCGCTGAATTATACGACTGCGAGATAACTATTTGTGAAAATAGAGTTAAATATCCGAGTCTAGAAGAAATCCCTGAAATTTTGAAAACATTTCACGACGAACCTATTTCAGGTCATCGTGGTATTGCAGAAACCATAAGGAAAATAAGAGAGGAATATTTCTGGAAAGGTATGACGAATGATATAAAAAACTACATTGAATCATGCGTCACCTGTCAGAGACATAAGATTCAAAGGAAATCCTTTCAGGCCCCTATGGTTATCACATCGCAATCCACTGAACCTTTCGAACGCGTTTCCATAGATCTCGTTTCCTACTCTGAAGTCAGTGAAAACAACAACAAGTATGTCCTAACCTTACAAGATGAACTAACAAGGTACGTTCAGGCATACCCTATTCCTGACAAAGAAGCAGTTACAGTAGCATCAAGTTTGATCAAATTCTGTCAACACTTCGGTGTTCCCAAACGTTTCCACTCTGATCAAGGCAAAGAATTCATGAACAATGTTATGAAACAGCTCATGAAATTCCTAGGTTCTTCACAAACTTTCAACACTGCATATCACCCTCAAACGAATGGTGCACTTGAACGTTTTCATGCTACACTCCGTGACCATATACGAATGTACAATAGCCGTCGCCAGAAGAATTGGGACAAAATAATTCCATTTGCTATTATGTGTCACAATACATCCGTCAATAGTTCAACCGGGTTTACACCTCACGAGTTACTTTTCGGTTACAAACCACGTCCTTTCTATGCACTCAAGCCGATTCCGGAATATACAGCTTCCGACTATTTAAAAGACTTAAACGAACGTCTTAGGATAGCTAGAGACGCCGCTCTACGAAACATCGAAGTCACTAAAGAAAAGGCAAAAGAACGTTATGACGCTCAGATTAAAAATATAGCCGATTTTTCCTTGGGTGACAAAGTGATGTTGCGAGTACCCACACCGAATAACCTAGACGCTAAATGGGACGGTCCATTCGAAGTAGTTCGTGTCGGATTCAATGAAAATTATATAATAAGAAAAGCTGGCAAGAACCAGTTAGTTCACGCAAATCGCCTTAGACCTTATAACGTAAATTAGATTTATAAATAATAATAAGTTAGATAGGTTTATTCTATGATTAATTATTTAAGTCATTTTTCTTTTTCTTTCTATTCACAGGGTCTGTCGTTGTACAACAGCCCAAAACTCTACCCTATCCTTTACTCAAGTTTTTAGTGATCCTAACTACATTTATAATTATATAATTTGTTCTATTATTAAGGTCCTATTATGCATAATTCTATACAAATTGTACACCTTTATCAGAGACTACATCAGAACTAAGTTACTCAACAAAAAACTTCCTTTTGTTGCAGGGCAACATCAGGAACCCTTGCCCATTTAAATATCTCTCAGCCATTAACCTCACATGTAGGCATTTTTTACAAAGAAGAGGGAACTCTATCAATCTCCGATGATTCGTGGAAACTCATAGTCTATAAAGATTTAAAACCTCTTTTTATATCCCATGAATCTCTAGTTCGGTTATCCGAAAAATTTCAAACCATGTCAACCAATTTCATTAAACTTCCGATAACTCAATCAACTAAATCTTATCTGAACGTTAACCTTCATAAGATCGAAAACCGACTCTCAGAACTCAAAATGTACCTCGGCAAAAACGCACGTACAAAACGAGAATTGCTAGATGGTTTAGGCTCTGTTCTTAAATGGCTTATTGGTACACCTGATGCAAAAGACGCGAAGCATTACGAAGAATGCATTGATAAATTAGAAAAACAAGAACTTGATTTGGCGGACCTCATGCAAAAACAAATCCAGATCACATCGTCTACCATTAAAAATTTCAACGATACTATTTTCAAAATCTCTTACGATGAACAGATTATAAATGAAAATATAGATCGCATTATTAACTTCATTAATAAAACCGAAAATCTTATTTTTGACATAAAAATTAGCGAAGACATATCAACTATTTCATTACAAATTCTTGAGTTAGTCACCAGTCTCGAAAATGAAATAGATGACTGCTTGACAAGCATCCTATTTGCGAAATCCAACATTATACATCCTTCAATCATATCTCTCAATAAGCTTTACGAACAATTACTGATTTCTAATAAGATAAGAAGTAATAGACAGTTAGTAACTTCTGTCTCAATTGATAACATCCATAGCCTCTTGGATTCGTCTTCTTTATCAGCATACGTGTACTCAAATCGTTTAGTATATGTCCTAGAGTTTCCCTTAGTTCAACATAAATCTTTTACTTTGTATCATATGTACTCTATTCCAATAAGACACCCCAATTCCTCCTTCCACACCACCATCCTCCCAGAGCATACCTACTTGGCCACTGACACTAGTGGGCAATATTATGCGGCTACAAGCTCCATGGATAACTGCATCATCTACGCACCAAGAAAACGTCTGCAAGAATATCGTCATCTACGACTCATCCGTTCGTCCAATCTGCGAAGTAGACATTCTACTCAGCAAGACAACGAGTATTCCTTCGACTTGCACGACAACAACCTTCCCGGCAGAAATTAACACGTTCCAGCCGATTGGCTCTAGTAGCTGGTTATATATTCTGAACAATGAGACAAATTGTGTTCTTCAGTGCAGCGTCGAGATTTCCAACTTAAAACTACAAGGCTCAGGAATAATCACCTTACCTCAAGGGTGCAAATTACATACGGGATATAGCACCCTATCAGCTTTCCAGACGTCAGAAGAAAACATCACCATTCCGATCATCGTTCCAGACGTTAGAAGTGAAGATTGCTTCGAAACATTCAAAAATGAAGAATCACAAAAGTTAATCCCCATTACGATCAATGACATGCCTCTTGACTCTCTGAGAAGCATAAAGGTACATTTAGAAAGATATGCTGATGAACTACAAAATATGAAAGCCTCCAAAGCCCAATCCTTCCTGGAGAAGAACCAAACAAGCTTTTCATGGATATATCTTTCCATTGGCATGATAATGTTAATTTACATCAGCATCAAACTTTGTAATAGATGTCCAAACGGATTTATACGTCGCAACAATTCTAGAACCTGCATACAAGTCTTCAACAACTGCTTTGATCATTCTTCCCGACGCCGCAATGTGCATGTTGCCATCCCCATGAGCAACTTGCATCATCCCACCACGTGCATCTCCGACGACGAAGATGACATCGAAGACCAGCAGCCATCATCATCTCCTCAACCTCAAAAATCAGGCGCTAACGCCCAATCTTTGTTCTAAGGGGGAAGGTGTTACATATTAGCCCTCTATAGTTATACATATGTATCGAGTCTCTACATTCTTTATCAAGTATCCTTATTGTATTGTAAACAACCATTACATAATTATATTGTAAATAAGACACTAGTAATGTCATTCATTAATTAGTTATGGACTTTGTTATTAGTCCATATTAGTTATCTTTTTCACTAACTAATCACCATTGATTATGTTTACTTATCCCATTGGATTCTTAGTATATAAGCTCAGTTCCTTTCATTGTAAAGTTAGTTCTATTTCCAACATCATCGTTGTTCAAACTCTTATTCTATTTCACCTAGTTCCTAAATCTTAGTATTAATTATAAATATTGTGACAATTAAATAAAAGTTTATTTTTAAAAACGTTTTGAGTTATATCACGTAACATGCTGAATGTCTTTGGCGGTTCAAGAGATGCGTTACCACTTAAGTGGCGTGCGTGTGATAGAATAGCCTTATGTATATAAGAATATAGCATCAAATTAATAATCATCGTAAATAAATATCTTGAGAACAGTAAGGTTCTTATTCCGAATAAACCTACATTGTCCTAATAATATTTTATAGCCCGAAGTATTTTATAGAAGTAGTTATTATTGTGGCTTAAAAGACTTGGTTTCCGAACCGAAGATAGCTTTGTGGTATTTAAATAGTTAAATCAAATTAAATGTTTATTTACTTTATATTGCCAATAAATTAAGTAGTAATTATTATATGATACTTACAATGTTTCCTAGATTTTATCTTGCAATTTCAATGTATCCAGTTGTTTCTATCTATTCCCGGAACTATCTATTGATGTTCATATTTTATCCGAATAAATGTAAAGATTACAAATAAATACATACTAAATTGCTAAATTACCTAATGGAGTTTTAAAATAGTTCCACTAATTAAGATTAGCTAATTATTGTATGTGTTATTAGTTATTTGGCTATAATGTTTGACCATTGCCATTGGCGGGAATCGTTGATGTAATAAGTATGAATTGACGGTTATAAAAGAAAATGTTACCGCCAATTCAGGGTAGTTACGCTGCAACTATTCTACGAGTTAACTAGATAATACGAGTAATATCTGGATCTGTACCCAGAGTCTTATATTCTTATTTATTAAGTATTCCATGTGTATAGAACAAAGTTCACATGTAAACGTCCTACTAATGAACCAAGATTACAAAGTGGAGAAAGCTGTAACCTATTTGTATTGTCCTAAGGATCTACAATGTTTATGTAAGTTAATTGATATTATGCTCTGAATATTACTGTTAACTATGTGTTAGAAATATGTACTATATTATGGTTTATGTTGATTGTTGTTTATGTAAACTGATAAATTGCTGTAACTTGAGACAGTCCAAGACAATGTCATGTTGTCTTTGCTTAATACTTTAAAATGTGCAGTGGAGTTTCTTGTCCATTCTTCTCCACGAAGACTAGGGACCTAGCGAATGGAATCGAGTTTGATGTAGTTGACAAGACCAAAAGTAATAAAATGAATAGTCTTGTCTTTTGTGCTTTTACTTCATAAAACCCCTGTTCCCAACACACCTTTTTAAAGAGACTTTCGAACACAGTAAATAACTAGTAATCATCCTGACACTCAAAGTTTATTAATTGGTGGATATTAACTATATAATATACATATACATATAGTCTTACATCAACAGATGTAAGATCAGAAGTGGGATTGTCCCTGGCTTGCCAATATGATTTCTAATTGTGTTCCTTTTTTTATATTTTCATGATAAATGTTGGAGTTACTGCTGGTCTGATGCTGAGAGATGGGACGTCGGTGGCTCGCCGCTTCGACTTGACTAGGACCGGAACGATGGCTACGTAGACAGCACGTACTCTGACCGTGAGATTGAGAAGCTGCTGGTACAGCATCGAAGCCATGCCATGGATTAAATCGAGCAGCAGTACGAAATAGTTAATATCGGTAAGGCCTTGCCTTTGCTTTAATAGTTTGTTCTCTGAAAAGTTACAAATAATGCAAGGAATAAATGTATTTGTTACTACTCCCAAACTCATGAATAATGTTGTTGTTTTCATAAAACATCGAAAATATGTAATTTAAAGAACAAAATAAGAAAATAGTTTTGAGTTAATTTAATGAGATGATGAGATTGAAGGTAGGTGAATATTATAAGTTGGTATTTAAATATTTTATTGAAGCTTAACTAATAAATAGTTGATGACAATGTCAATATTTGTCGAATAGAATGTTAAATCGTTACGGAGTACGGAATGAATTTGAGAATATGTAATGTACAAATAACTTATATAACTTATGTTCAATCATTTTAAGATACATTTCAAAACTGAACAATTATAAAAAAAAAATATTACCTATTAATAAGGTGACATAATATTGTACTACTTAAATATGTAGTAGACTTATATAGTACGTATCAAGTGGGTAAACAAATAAATTGTAATACATCAAATCTATCTATTGTATAAAACTTAGTGGGACAAGGTCAAAAGTTACTGATCGTTTCCCTTATTTTGATGTACCTACAATAAGCTGATTGGTAATAGGCTTTCTGAAGTAATAATTTGACTTAGGCTTCTAAACTACCTTCGCGTAAAAGTGAAGTAGGTATAGATTTTGGTTCTAATGAAAATAAACTACTTTAAAATTACTTCATAATCACTACATAAGCTACTTTCATGATCTGAAAGTTATAATTTAATCATAAAAAGATAACATGTATACCTACACAAAACAGCCTTGTTAACTAAAACGAAAAATTAACAATAATCCTCGAAATGAGAAACTAAATTTGAATAACATGTTTATGTTCTTTTCTCTTCTCTTCCTCGTAACGAGGGTAGGCGATGACAATAACGAAACAAATGTGTCTAATAACTAATTACCAACCAAGCAAACACGGATACAAACCAAAAGCAGTTGTGCTAGATGTCGCATCATACTTACTAAATCTGTTTTTTTTTATCATTGGGAATGATCGAAATTTTGAAGATTTGCTTTGGTATATACTAAACAACATGTTAAAATAATTATAACAATCTTTTTTTATAGTATCGTACCACAATAATAATTGTCAGATTGACCGAGCGGTTACTTTTTGGTTACTGTATATAAAAATTTAAGCTACGTTTCAAAACTAAATAAGAGAATTTTTATTGAAATAAAATAATTTTCATTGAAATAAAAAAAAAAAAATCTTGTTGAAACAAAATAATTTTCATTAAAATGATCTAATTTTATTTGATATAAAATAAATTAAATATTAACTGTGGTGCCATCACGTCTTCCAAGCACATCGTGTTGTGCTGGCGCTGCCGCTGCGGCCGCAGGGAACCTCGAGCTGCGTAAATGTTAACCTTAAACTATTAAATTCGAGTCATTTGAGGTTGAAACTCTGGAGCCTGAATGAAATTTCGAAACGCCTTGTTGACGCTTCCTGTGACCTAGGGGCTGAGTTTTTCTTTAGCCAGAGGCTAAGTGTTGCAATTCAACGTGACAACGCGGCCAGTGTCTCGGGCACCTTACCTGCTGACAGCGTTGAGGACTTTTTCGATGCCCTTTTATAGTCTTTTGTCAGTTGGGTCTAGTTTCATGTATATTTTGTTATGTTGATTTTGTTTAGTCGTATAACCTTAATAAATAATAAAATAAAAGTATAAATATTGATAGCAAAAAGCCACCTGTCAAAACTTTCGCTTGGTGGTTGGATCAAGGGCCTGATTCAGAAGGCAGTACTTCTCGATACGGCCCGTATTGTGAGGAGGTTCCTGTCTCTGGAACCCTAACCACCGGTAGCTTGGACCCTGCTCCGGACACCGGTGGACTACTATTTTTTTATATTTTTAAATGTTTTTAGATATCTTTTTTTAACAAATATTTAAAAATGTAAATTAATTTAAAAATGTAAATTAGTATGTAAGGAAAATAAATAAAGAGAATAATAAAATAATAATAATACATAATAATAATAAAAAATAATAATAATAAATAATCATATTTAATAAAAATAATTCATAAAAAAAAAAATAATAAGTAAACAATAAAATAATATTTCCAGTCTAGGTACAAAGCCAAAGTCAAAGCCAACTAAGTAAAGTAAAAACTAAAAATTGTTTACCAACAAAATAATGATACATTGACTTTAACTGCTTGACTTGATGACTGACTGAAAATTTAATTCTCACCTAAAATAATGGTGAATGAGGAATTTATTCCGCCTCACGCTACTAGGCTTTATGCTTGGTGTCGGCTACCTCACCGGTAGCGGGTGAATAAAGTTTGACATTATAGGTATTTAGCCGAACTACCGCCTAGGGGGTGAAGCTTACCCGCAATATTGGTAAATGAGGAAGTTATTCCGCCTCACGCTACTAGGCTTTATGCTTGGTGTCAACTACCTCACCGGTAGCGGGTGAGTAAAGTTTGACATTATAGGTATTTAGCTGAACTTCCGCTACTAGGCTTTATTATGCTTGGTGTCAGCTAGACTCACCGGTAGCGGGTGAACGAAGGTTGACATTATAGGTATTTAGCTGAACCTCCGCCTAGAGCGAAGACAAATATTCAATATTTATGTATATTTATGTATGACAAATATTTAATTTTGTAACAAAAAAAAAAAAACAACAAAAAAAAATGAACAATAAATGAAAAATAAGTTATTTGTATAAAATTATTTCATGATGAAAAATATTCTGGTTGCTTAGCCAATGATTTAGTATTACATTATCTTTTCAACTGCCACGTTTTAAAGGAAGCAGCCTAATTAGTTTACCGATTCAGTCTGATCCTTTTAAATTTTATTAAAGTTTAATTGCGAATAGTGTTTTTGCCCTTGTAACCTTCGGGTAGTAAATAATTACTTCGAGGACGAAGTACTGTCAGTATGGCCGTGATAGAATAGCCTTATGTATATAAGAATATAGCATCAAATTAATAATCATCGTAAATAAATATCTTGAGAACAGTAAGGTTCTTATTCCGAATAAACCTACATTGTCCTAATAATATTTTATAGCCCGAAGTATTTTATAGAAGTAG
Organism: Diarsia dahlii; assembly: GCA_949775195.1. Lineage (NCBI taxonomy): Eukaryota > Metazoa > Arthropoda > Insecta > Lepidoptera > Noctuidae > Diarsia > Diarsia dahlii. Next base: position 17,608,367 of record OX459193.1, read on the forward strand.
TTATTATTGTGGCTTAAAAGACTTGGTTTCCGAACCGAAGATAGCTTTGTGGTATTTAAATAGTTAAATCAAATTAAATGTTTATTTACTTTATATTGCCAATAAATTAAGTAGTAATTATTATATGATACTTACAATGTTTCCTAGATTTTATCTTGCAATTTCAATGTATCCAGTTGTTTCTATCTATTCCCGGAACTATCTATTGATGTTCATATTTTATCCGAATAAATGTAAAGATTACAAATAAATACATACTAAATTGCTAAATTACCTAATGGAGTTTTAAAATAGTTCCACTAATTAAGATTAGCTAATTATTGTATGTGTTATTAGTTATTTGGCTATAATGTTTGACCATTGCCATTGGCGGGAATCGTTGATGTAATAAGTATGAATTGACGGTTATAAAAGAAAATGTTACCGCCAATTCAGGGTAGTTACGCTGCAACTATTCTACGAGTTAACTAGATAATACGAGTAATATCTGGATCTGTACCCAGAGTCTTATATTCTTATTTATTAAGTATTCCATGTGTATAGAACAAAGTTCACATGTAAACGTCCTACTAATGAACCAAGATTACAAAGTGGAGAAAGCTGTAACCTATTTGTATTGTCCTAAGGATCTACAATGTTTATGTAAGTTAATTGATATTATGCTCTGAATATTACTGTTAACTATGTGTTAGAAATATGTACTATATTATGGTTTATGTTGATTGTTGTTTATGTAAACTGATAAATTGCTGTAACTTGAGACAGTCCAAGACAATGTCATGTTGTCTTTGCTTAATACTTTAAAATGTGCAGTGGAGTTTCTTGTCCATTCTTCTCCACGAAGACTAGGGACCTAGCGAATGGAATCGAGTTTGATGTAGTTGACAAGACCAAAAGTAATAAAATGAATAGTCTTGTCTTTTGTGCTTTTACTTCATAAAACCCCTGTTCCCAACACACCTTTTTAAAGAGACTTTCGAACACAGTAAATAACTAGTAATCATCCTGACACTCAAAGTTTATTAATTGGTGGATATTAACTATATAATATACATATACATATAGTCTTACATCAACAGATGTAAGACGTGCTTAGTTGGCGGAACTTTATTGGGAGACACCTCGCATTATAAAGTTATATGGTGTGAAAGTTCTTCTGAATGTCTTCGGGGGTTCAAGAGATGCATTACCACTTAAGTAGCGTGCACTGTAGTTCCTATTTAGTTGGTGCCACTTTATTGGGAGACAGCTCGTGTTTTAATGGATACGTGTGTGGTGTGAAGAGGCACTCCTGTATGTCTTTGTGGTTTTAAGAGATGCGTGCAGATGACAGCTTACTCGTTTAAGCTTTATTTGTGGCTTTAGTGGTATGCAATGGTACTGGACTTCTTAATGTGTTGTTGCAGCTTTGATTCGTAAATTAATGGTGATAAAGTAACCTCTACATTATCTCTCCGCCAATTAAGACTAAGTTCCACGTAATAGGGGGCGAGCCTTTTGCCATCAGTCGGGCACAAATCCAGACTCGTCGCTGCTACTGCGATATTCCTGATTTAAAAACCCAATTACACTTTAACCAGTTTAGTACAGAGGTCCTAGGTACGATTCCCAGGTTGGGTATAGTCTATAATAATTTTATACTCTGTACCATATCATAGAAAAAAATGTTACCCTGAAATCAACCCCAAAACGCAGGCCAGTTTAGCGCAGCTATAAAGTCTGTCTAATACTTAATTGCGTCCTATGTCCGCCACACAATGCTCCACGTAATCAGCCCAGCCGCGCACAATATGAACTTGTACTCATCGCCAGGGTTAGCAACTATGGAAAAAATATTGGTAGGAAATACTTGGAAGTATTGTGAAACCATTTTTGGTCAAATACAGGATTACTCTCTGTCATCTACATGTCAATTACATAACAAAAGTGTGAACATTGGGCTTGGGGAGCATTCAGTTTACAAACACACAAACAAACAAACAACCTCACACCCCAAACGCATATACCGTCTCCGTTCCGTCGTGGGTAAAAATAAGACTAGGTTTACTACTACTAACTTTTGTTTTTTTTCTTTTTGTACCTATTTTTTTTTTATATTAGTTGTGAGTTGTGTGCACTAGGCCCGCGTGGTAGATTATAGCCCATCCCTCTCCTACAGAGGAGGCCTGAGTCCCTGCAGTGGGAACATTATAGGCTGTTGATGATGAGTTGAGTGTATACTGCTTTATTTATTGTATCTTATATTTCTGTGACAATAAATATTTTTTACTTTCTTTCTTTTTCTTTCTTTCTTTTTCTTTCTTTCTTTTTCTTTCTTTCTTTTTCTTTCTTTCTTTTTCTTTCTTTCTTTTCCTTTCTTTCTTTTTCTTTCTTTCTTTTCTTACATAACATAACATCACACCTATAATAATCCCCGAAGGGTTAGGTAAAAGTATCTAGTAGTACACATACATTTTGCCAGTTATGTTTTAAGTGAGTGCGGGGCAGTGGTCCAACTGCTCTGTCCTATTAGTTGGACCATGGGTCTTTACTAGGGGCAGTTGTCCAACTTTAAAAATAGTTGGACCACAGCACCTTTTAAGAGTTCCGTGGTCCAATTCATTTAAAAATAACTTACCTACCCTAAAAGGATTGAATTTGATAGTTATTTAATTTAATCCCAATCGATCAAACTACCAGGAGAACAGAAACATTAGGAGGTATTGGAAATTGGAATCTTAAAATCAAATCTATATGCCTTTCTAATACCATGCAGTTTTTTTTTGTTGAAGATGAGAAACAAGGACAGTAAAGTCTCACAAAGTACCAGGAGCCCAGAAATAATAGGAGGTACAGGGTTCATTAGACAACCTGATTTAACATTTTTTTTTTTAAATTAAGTTCTTCGTCATGTATATAACTTCTAAATCAGTAAAATCTCACAAAGTAGCAGGTGCCCAGAAATATATAGGAGGTATAGAACCATTAGAGAACCTGATTTAACAATTCTTTTTTTTTCTTTTTTTTGTAATTAAAGTTTTCGTCATGATGCGTACATAACTTCTATATCAGTGAAGTTCTTTAATGGTTCTGGTTCAGCCCAGAAATATATAGGAGGTACTCCTATAATTATATTGCACACAAGATGCAGTTTAGGTTTTTAGTGTTGGTAAGTTATTTTTAAATGAATTGGACCACGGAACTCTCAAAAGGTGCTGTGGTCCAACTATTTTTAAAGTTGGACAACTGCCCCTAGTAAAGACCCATGGTCCAACTAGTTGGACAGAGCAGTTGGACCACTGCCCCGCACTCTTTTAAGTTCCATTATTTAAGGGGCGAGCCAATTGCCATTAACCGGGGATGACTTCGAGACTTCGTGGCTGGTACTGAGAAATTCCTGATTAAAAAAGACCACTTGACCATTGAAGTGAGATTTAAATAACATTTTCTCAAAAATGGTATGTAATGTTGCCATAACATCTCTAAAAAGTATCCAGAAAGTGAACTTTACCGAAGACTTATTCACAACTGTCCAGTAAGAAGCGAGATTTTAAACTTGGAATCTCCTACTGTCCAGTAAGTAAGTATGTAATTTACTTACTGGACACTAGGTCATCCTCTTTAGATCTGTTTAGAAAAAAAAACATAGTACCAGACACAGATTATAGTTTAGCCATTATAACATGGTTATAGAAGGGAGGTTCCAAATATATATCTATCTCTCTTTTTGGTATGACATTTTATGAGATACATATATTTTTGGAACCTTAAACAGCCATTTTATACGTTGCGTTTTGTACTTAGTAATGTTGTAGAAGTATAGTGTGGGATTTTATGATTGTATTTAGTAATTTCAGTTTATTAAAAAGTTTTTTCTAAAGTTGTTTCCTAAACTGCCTCGTTGGTCTAGTGGTCGCAAGCTCGACTGCAGAGCGTGAGGTCCTGGGTTCGATTCCCGGGTCGGCCAAAAAGTGCTATTGTGTTTTTCACATATGAATGTAACCTTAAATATTAATTAAACGAATTTGTTGTTGAATTGAATTTTTAAAATTATTTTTTTTTTTTTTTTTTAATTGAATTTTTGAGAAAAGCATTATACAAACTTCAACCAGTAAGAAAGCCATCCTGGCCTCGTATATAACCAGACCTCACCTGCGGTTCGGTCCGGTTAACTCATACTTGGCCAGGAAGGCTTACTTACTGGATTCTGCAGTAATGTACTATTCCAATGTATTGTTAATTTTTCTACTGATCTAAGTACATATGTATTTTATGATTAGGTAGTCAAAATGAAAGACTTGCGATGTGTTACACATAATATATTTACTCTGCTGTCCTTCTTTTAATCATGTAACGATTACGAATTCATAAACGATTTCTGGCCTAGGACTAAACACCAGTAAATCATAAATTAAGTGACTATTATTTAAAATATTGCTTAAATTACTTCGTTGACATAAGTTTTGAATAGCCGTTCTGATTCTCGTCATGACTAAAACATCAAACAAATGAGGACTACGAACATAAGATAATATTGCTCACCCCCTTTAGCAAGTAGCGTGATAATATATAACCTAACATTTGAAGAAGCTTACAAGGAATATTTCTGCAAAATTCGAACAAAATCTATGTAGTAGTTTTTGCACCATTTCGGAACATGGATTTGGATTTTTACGATTATATTGTACGTATTATATCGTTGGTAAAAGTCACCTGTTCAAACTAATTTCCTGTGCAACTGCTAAAAGCTTGACAAGCAGATGACACATGCATGGTACAATAACTACTTTTATTTATCTCGAACGTGGGAAAGTATACCTGTGTAATAGAGAACGCTGGTTACACCAACTTCACCACTGTGGTTTACATTTCAATTACAGTTTACGTAGCTTGCGATTCTTATTCCCTCGGACTAATTATCAGAAGTCGTATCTCCATAAACACCATTTTTCTACGCCATTTTTTATTTCCTAGCCAAAAAATTTAAAAAAAAATCGTAAATTACCAATGTACACCCATTCGAAACCTAATTAATATAGAACGCCATCTTAAAAACCTCCTGAAACTTGTTATAAAATCAGTTTTAAGTTGCTCCTGTATTTCCTCAAATGGACTTACGAATTCTGATAATTAGATCGACGATTTGCTACTTCTTATAATGTGCTGATGATGATGATGTTCGCAAGGTGTGACGTATTTCGTCGAAGATTTTTTGGTTAACCTTTAGTTTTCGTGATGATTAAAAGATATACTGTTAAGTGCGTGCTACTTCGATCAAATTACCTAAATACTAACTACTACAGACACAATCAGACTAGTGACTAGTGACTAGTGTGGGGCAACGTTTTTTTTAAAAAAAAAACAAAAAACAAACAAACACACACACAACCACAGACACAGACAGGCAGACAGACCGACTACAGTAGGTACCTGCTAGATTTCCTGTAAATAACTTCCCATATTAATCCTTCCTAGTAGTTTTGCAACTATGTTCTAGTGATATCCAAATCAAAGTTACTGTGGTTTGAACTCTGTAAGCCACACTTATCCTGGTTAGTAGGTAGGCGATGATGAAAATAACTTTTATTTTAGTTTTAACAATTATTTGAAATAATGCTTTTATTATTTATGGTCCCATTAAAATAGGTGGACAAATTTTAACACAGCGTTCAGCATGTCTAACCAAAGATATCTAAACAAAAAAACCACTAAATAAAGTGTTTTTTTTTACTTAAAATAATAAATTGCCGGCAATTTAGAACAAACTCATCCTTTATGAGTAGGTACTTAAATGCGTTTTTCTTATAATTTTTTTTACCATCGTCCTTATTTTGGTGGTCTGAATGATTTCTAAAATTTTGTCCACCTATTTTAATGGGACCTTTTAAATAAGATTGATTTTATTATAGATTTCTTTATTTTGTTTTTTTTTAAAGTTGCCGTGACTTGGGGTCGGCTTCCAGTCTAACTTGATGCTACTGAATTCTAATATTGTAGACAGAGCAACTATCTGTGTGGTCCACAACCCCAGCAATAGGTACCATAATTATTTAACTGTACTAAAAAAGTAGAAAATCTGAAAAAAAAACTACATAAAACGTTAGAGTCAACCCTACGCCCGCCCGCAGGTCGCGTAATCCAACTATTCAATTTTCAGCCGAAAAGGATTGTCCGCGTCTTACGTTTTTTATCTCTGCTGATCCAATACAAGCGGTTATTGCCACTCCGTTTATACTCAGTTATAGTCTTATGACGATTTGATTGGGGTAGCAGTATTTTTTGGGCAATTCTTTTGAACGACAGAGTTTTTAGGGACACATCGGGTGTGGTCAAATATTCAACATTTGGGAGCTTGTTTTATAAAAATCACTTAGCAATTGGTGAAAATATCTCTGAACCTACATACAAAAAGGACGAATTGTTACCGAATTGTTTACCTCCTTTTGGAAGTCGGCTAAAATCACTAAAAAAGCTTGACTTTGTCATTTAGCCTACTAGGCATAACTATGTAGATACCCACCAACCCACCATGTTAAGCGAAAGACAATCACGAATGCCAAAATAAAATCAAACCTTTCACCTTTCAGTACCTATAACCTTACAAAATCACAACTACCCGAATTTTCACCTCAACTTAAACTTGCTGGTCTGTAATTGTACGATGATTTATACGAAGCTGAAAGTTAGCGGCAGAAAAAAGCAATTATACCCAGTGTTTTACCGAGGTGAGGAAGCATATAAAAAACTTGAAGGCACTGTCAACCCCACAAGTGCTACAGACACTGATGGCTATTAATTAGAAGGGTTGGATGAAGATATTTCATTATTTCTTCTCCTCTTCCCACTGTTTTTCACCACGAAACCTTTTTCAAGTTTGTTTTTTTTAACGCGGCGGTGTAAGGGTTAGTTTTGCAATTTTGCGCGAAGTTTTTGGTGGAAGCTTTTAAAGGGTTTGTTATAAAGATTTTAGGTTTTAAGTGCATGATTTGGCTATACTGGGTACCTGAATGAAAACATTTTTTTAGGAACATAATTTAGCATAACATAACGCCTGAAACCCCAGAAGAGTTAGGCAGAGGTGTATCTAATAAAACACCCAGTTATGGTTAAGTCACATGTAAAAGGAGGCGAGCCTATTGCCATCCATCGGGCATTTTTTCAGTAGAAGTTTTTTTTAAATTAATCTCAAATTTACGTTTGTACTACATCGTGTCTCTATTGACAAATACCTACGAGTCAAAAACACGGGCTAACCGTGCGTTGTAACGGCTAACTAACTCCCTTCCAATAAAAAGTATAAAAAAGGTTTACAAGCATTTGTCAAAGAACAAACACAAACGCAACACCAAAACAACAGCACGCACTTATCAAACAATCTCGTAATCAAACACTGCACTTTGTAAACAAGGTGCTAACTCCAGAATTTATGTAAACTGTTCTCTACTCCACACTTATCTGAGATTAAAATCTGGCTCGAGCCAGAGGTAGGCGCACAATCACTCCTCGGGGAACCAGCGTTATTTGCGGCCTTATCATCACTTAACATATCTGCATATTCATTAAGAGATCAATCAAATTATTGTCTTCGCAATTTTACGTATGCATACGTGATACGTCGGGGGATTAACTTTCCTCATTTCGGGCGTAATCGTCGCTTTAAATGAGGTTTATTTCGGTTGGGACGTTTTATGTGTGAGAGTTTTGGTTGTTTCTGCGCGTTTAGAGTACTTAGTTAATGTGTTGATGAGTTTGACATATTATAAAGGTAGTGATAATAATAGAATAATAAAAAGTTGATGTGGCACTCGGAGACTGCCGCGGTAAAGCTATTGCATAGCATTTTTTATCAACTTATGCAAATAATTATTTATTTATTTTATTTATGCAGTATTTTTTAAAAAGAATTTAAATTATATAAGTAAATCAAAAGTAACCTTCATAGACTAGTAAGCTAGTAAGAAACTCTATGACAGAAAATTTAAAAGAAAAAGTATTGACAGCTTGTCAGCCTGACGTAAGTGTCATAACATTGAAAAATATGAAAATTATTTATTTTATTTTAGATATTTTATAAGAAAACGAATCGTTTTCTAAGACCGATTCGCAGAATAGTAATGCAAAAACCAATAAAACGTATGATAGATGCGTAATAACGTAATAATAATAAAATGAATGTATATAGAGTACTCGAGGAGTACTCACTCATTATCTTTCACTATTTTTTCGTGACTTTCTTCATTAATAAATGCACTTTGTTTATTCATTTAAAACACTTTGTACACAAATTATACGAGTAAGAATATTTTAGAAGGAGAAAGCAGAGAGACAAAACAGAAAAACTTTACACCTTTACAACGTGAGGTTATAAATTATTTAATTTGACAACCTCAGTTGACAACCTTGTTATTTTCCGTAACCATAGCAACCTGGTTGAATACTGAATCTTGAATATTTTCGTTAGGGAACTTCTGGATTCGCTCTCCACGCTCAAGGCCCGCGATAGAAGCTATGCAATAGCTTAATAATAAATAATAATAATACATAATTGCCATCGGGGGCAAAACCTGGATGAGGCTGGCACAGGACCGTGGAGAATGGCACAAGAAAAGAGAGGCCTGTACCCAGCAGTGGGTGAGTTCGGGCTGTGGATGATGATGATGATAATAATAGCGACACTTTTATTTTCATCGTGCAAAATTTTTATTAGGTTTTACATAAATAAGTTCTCAGTAGTAGCCACGAAGTTTAGATTTGTACGCATCATCATCATCATCATCAGCCTATTACTGTTCCCACTGCTGGGACACAGGCCTCCTCTCTTTGAGAGGGAATGGGCTATAATATACCACGCGGGCCCAGTGCGGATTGGTAGAAGTCACATGTCTTCGAATTTTTGGTTCTAAGACATGCCGGTTTTCTCACGATGTTTTCCTTCACCGTTTTGAGAGCAGCGGAGATGAAATAAATTACACAAAGTAATGTGCCTGCCTGCCTGGGTTCGTTTAGATTTGTACCCGGTTGATGGCAATAGGCTCGACCCCTATTACATGGAAGTATCGAACTTAATCATAACTGGCGAAACGTAGGTGTACTATTACATACACTGCCTAACCATTCGGGGATTACAGGCGTGATGTTATGTTATGTTATAATATAGTGATAATAGGAGAAACAATTTTATTGTAAGTATAGAAAGAGGCAAAGACAAAAGAGTAACGTGGTTGTAGTTCATCATCATCATTTCAGCCAAAAGATTCCACTGTTGGACATAGGCCTCCCCCAGGTGTCGCCACATTGACTGGTCCCGTGCGTCTCTCATCCAGCGGGTTCCTGCAACCTTCATTTTTTCACCTAGTGGGAGGCCTTCCAACGCAACGTCTTCCGATTCGTGGTCGACATTCCAGAATTTTTCGGCCCCATCGGCCATCCGTTCTGCGAGCAATGTGCCCTGCCCATTGCCACTTAAGTCTGGCGATTCTTCGGGCTACGTCGGTAACCTTGTAGTTATATAACACTTATTGTACAATTTATACATAGACGAAACATTTAAAACGTGAATGAATTTACGTCAAGAAGACACAAAGACACCCATTGAGACAGAATTGCCAATAAAACAGCTTACATCCTGACCACCTACACCCTTGACTGCACAAAAGATATTGTTTCACATTCCATTCAGAAAACGTCGATCATTGATTGTTTTAAACAGACGCCTCGTCGCCGGAGACCGGGCGGCGCGGCCCGTTGCGAATGGCCAGAAAACTGCATATTTTGACTATTGTACTAAAATCGCGGTACCTCTATCAATCAGAAGACCCCCTGGGCCCGTTTCCGACCAGGTGTGCTTTGGAATTTGCGCCGAAAAACTGCGATTTAAGGATTTTAGCTGAAAAAAAATGACGCGTATTGTTCGATTCGGCGAAGTCTCTCAGTTCGGCCGGCGAGGCAGGTAGGCGGTGCTCTGAGGTATGCCTATGTACTCGATTTATGAGTATGGTTATAAAATTACGCCTACTTAGCTTTAAGTATAAATCATTCCCAATTAGCTCTTGGTAAATAATCAGTTAGAAATGAGGAATCAACCATAACAAAGACCCATTATCTCAGAACCACATTTCGAGTAATAGATTCAGAAGACTTGCATGTCACGAATCATAATGTCATGAAGTACTCCTTAGTTCATGTCATCTTTTTCTAGGAGAGGCCGATAGCCAAGCTGTGTACAGTTTGAGCATAGAATAGTAATCATAATCAGCCACAAACTACCTTCTATAAGAGGAGGGTTAGTAGATGTCATAATTGTCTTCGAATTTTTGGTTCTAGAACATATTGTCGTTTTTCTAACGTAGTTTTGCTCCACTGTTTGAGCAATGTAGATTTAAGAGTGGTTGGAGTGGGTGGTTTATCATCCTAGAAAATAACATAGCCAAACGATATTGCATTTTTGCAATTTGCAAATTTTGCATTTCATCAAACAAGCATCACCAGGTAAAACGTGCCCATAACGCGACACCATTAATAAATAGTAAAAGTTAATTTGTCTTCCAAATTAAAGTCGAACCTCAGTGACGGACACAAAACTAATGAAATACGACTCGTCGTAAAAATCAATGATATACGACAACCGTCGAACGCTCACAATTGTGAAGCAATTCGGGATAGCACTGCATGACTTCTGGATTTTACCAAATTTTTTTTTGCACTTCGAAAAGGTAACTAACCCCCTTATGACGTAGATCATAAGGTTCTTGGTACCTATTGAAATGCAGAGGCTTGTGTGTTATAAATCATCAAAGGTTGTAGTACAGTTTATGGACAGGTAATGTACTGTCTTTATGAGTGAACGTGATCTATGAATGGGTTTCGAGAATTATCGGGACACGCATGCTTTCCTAGTTTTGTGCAACGAATCGGTTTAGGGTAGAAAAGACGCGTGTTGTGGGACCACACTTGACCAGGGCCCCGAGTCTGCTATTCAATAGTGTCAGAATGGTCTATCATTGATCTCATAATTGTTGATTGATGACAAGCCAAAAAGTACCCAAAAAGTACCCTAAGACTGTCGATTTAAGGTACTTTTTGGCTTGTCGTCTACTTATCAAAATCAACAATTATGAGATCAATGATAGACCATTCTGACACTATTGAATAGCAGACTCGGGGCCCAGGTTGATTGTACATAGTTTTGACGATGTTGGTAAAACTTTGTAAACATTCTGTAATAGAACATGTAAGTAACACTCTTTCTCATGTAACTCTGTAACATGTTACTGATATTCCCACTCCCTGGTGATCTGCTATACTGGTTTTCCTAGTGCAGGCACCAGTCTCTCACAAACTTATATGTAATAACGTAATTTTAAGCTCTATTTATAAATAACAGGTGTTGCCAGCGGCTTCGCCCGCTACAACTTGAAAATTATCCCACGGGAAGATAAAATCGGAATAAAAACTATCCTATGTGTTAATCCAGGTTCTAAACTATCTGTGTACCAAATTTAACCAAATCCCTTCAATGGTTTTTGCGTGAAAGAGTAACATACATCCATGTGTACATACTTACAAACTGTAGGATAAGTTATAAATGTTTGTAAAGATAAAACAAATGATTGAATATCATATCGATTAAATGGTCTCGAGTTCGAGTCCAAGACATACATAAGTTTTTAAACTGACATGGTCACTGACACTACTATTAATATCATAAACGGGATATTTACCATGTTTGATTTTTGTTTCGAGTTCCCGATATTTCGGCGCTGTTACAAGCACCATGATCACGGATAAACTGAAGTCATTGCGGGTGGATGTTTATGAGCAGACAAATCGGTCTACCCTCTTTCTAGTTCGTTTTTTGCGTTCGGCACCACTACCATTGTCACTCACTACACGATTCTGTTCCCGACACACGAAACTCACTGTGTCCACTCGCGAACTTTTTTCGACACTTTTTCGGTTTTTACACAGTTGAACCACTGGATTCCAGGCTCTCGACAGTTGAAACCCGTCCTCCCGGTTAAAGTTTTTGTATTTGGTGATTTCAATGGCCTCTCTAACCAGACGAGGTATATAGTGGCGTTCTGTCGAGATGACCTGAGGGTTATGCAACTCAAATCAAACATGGTAAATATCCCGTTTATGATATTAATACAAGACATACATATCTAATTTTTCGGACTCAGGTGCGTATTGTAATAATTAATGTTTACTTGCTTCGTTGAAGAAGAACATCGTAAGGATACCAGCTAAGAGATATTTATTGACGGCATGTAAAGCCAAGTTAGAGGCCTATGGGCGGCGTGAAAAATTCTGATACCAGGATAAGCAAAAACCATACGAAAAAGAAGAAGACTGACAAGGACAAGCATGAGCTGTTATTGTTTCTCCATTGCTTTCACTTTATTTTTCCTTTCAAATAGGGTCACGTTTAATTTTAGATAAGTCATGTAATTTCTAACGTTACATGTATTAAATAACGTTCGCAGAAATCTAATTTAGGTATCGCACATCAAAAACTCCATTCTGCGAAATTTATAAATAACCACGCCAATAGTTAATCACTGTCTCCCAAAAATAGCGAGAACAACAAAGCAAGCACCCACCTCTGTAGTCTATACCTACAGAATCATAGACAATTTATACACAGGTGCGTCTATTCGTCTACGATCCCGAATCACCGTCGCCATCGACAATAGAAGCTACCTTAAATCAAAGCCCAGAAACTCCCAACAATGGGACTTTCGGACTTCTTTGAAGACGCCATTATGGCCACGTGGGACAGGTGATGCGCGCACGCGCACAGCTGCTCGCACAAAAACCTCGCTTGCGCAAGATTTTAATCGTATTTTTTTCTATCGATGACAGTTCTCTAGGCATTTCGCGCCTATCTAACGGCCTCCCGTGGCCAAGCAGCTGTGCCAGTGTTTTTACCAAAGTTCTTGTTCACACTGCATTAATTTTGGATGCCTTTGATCTTGGATTAGATGATGTTAACCGGGAATTTCGTTGATAGTACGTTGAAAGATTTAGATTTCTTAAAAATAAAGACACTACTAACCACAATATAGGGTGACTGGTAATTAGTGACCGATACTTATACAAGTGATTGTACTCATGTTATCAAACAATTTTTACTATGGGAACAAACCGGTTCAGTACATTTTGACCAGTTAAGCGAACACAAATGTACTAAACAGGTGATATATTTCTTCGCGTTTTCAGGTTACCATGAGTCACGTGTTTAAGTATCGGTCACTAGTGACCAGTCACCCTATATATCACTGCGAATGTAAAATATGAAATTCTACACCATTCGAAAAAACTTACAAGTGGCATCAGGGCAATAAGGGTAAAGATTCGACCTAGGAATATTGAAACCCTCAAAAAGTTTCAGAAAAACCGATGCTTGCACTTATTGAGTTCATTGACATTAAAATAAACTCCTATCTTATAGCTCATCATTTCTTAGAATGTTTTAACAATCTTGAAAATTACAGAAAATCGTAGAAAATTTCCACTCACGACATTAGCTCCAATAAAAAAACTTTCCATTCGCATCACGATCTCAATAAGAATCGCATTTATAATAACCAAGTATGTAAGCCTCAAGTGCGAGTTCACGATACGTCCCATAGACGTAGCACGAGTCGGTGCGAGTCGGTGTAAGTCGGTGCGAGTACCAGTTGTCACCCCATTAGAATAGGCACGAGACGGGAATACGCGCGGCCGCGATTGCCTCGCATCGAATCGCACAATGAGGTACAAAACGCGACTCAACAAAACGATTACCCTCTCGCCCCGTGAGAGGTACATACCATGGTTCCGCGAGTGTGGGACGGGCTCTACTTGATACTTAAAGAAACCTGACCTAAGTTTTTTTAAGGTAAACTGGCGATGAAATATTATGTGTAGGTACTCTATAAGTCTTCAATAGTACGCTAGACCGTAAACAAGATTGTATTTGTACCCCACCGTACGAAACCAATTGCTGTGGAATTTAAGCATCATGCAGGAGCACATACCTACATTATCCAGACTCTTGGGTGTTGTGGTGAAACCTGGGAGAAGCTTTATGTCCAGTCAACAATAGGTAGTTTATACTTAGGGTGGACACGAAGCAAACAATTCCACCTCGAAGCAAACAACCTTCTAATACCAAAACTACAGCAAGTATTTAATAAAACCTCCGACAAACGATCAAAACTTCGCACACAGCATCTAGAGCTCCTGTTTGTGAGGTGCGAATAAGTGGTTCCGTGGAAATATTTCAAATCAGAGCGGGCAATGGCAGCGCTATACAGGCAATAACGATTGACGTGACACGCGTGCGGCCCGTGTGTCGACTGCCTAATGTGTGGATGAAAGGCGGGCCTTTCACCCTATTTATTAGGTCTATGTTTTGGAAAAGGTAGGTTTCAAGTATCGCATACATAATGTATCTCTCACCTATCCTTCTTTGTGCTTGAGCTTAGTTTTCTTTTCGTGTTTTTGTGCGGAGTTTTTTCAAGCGGATTTCTGAAGTCCAGTCGTATAGGTACGGGTTTTTGATAAAGCTTTCTTAAGTTGTTTTTTTCTGGTCTAGTATTGTACTTAAATCTTATAATAAAAAAATAAAACACAGAAAACTGGGAAATATTGAAACAGGGAAAAAACGAGCCCAAATACCAGCCAGCACATTCAAAGGTGAGTTTTCCGAGAAATATTGTTTTGCTGAAACTTACCTCACATTGGAAATACAAAACAACGATCTATTTATTGAATATCTACTCTAGCCACCTTGAACCTCCTTGAACTCTAAGAAATCTTATGAACTAATCTTGTAATGAATAACAAACGGGACTCAACAAACAATAACTAAGGTACAAACTCCGAACTCAAAGCGGAATGTCGCTGACCTCACGAGCGGTCACCATCATCCCAAATACGTGCTCATTATTCTAATAAAAACAATGAGCAAACAAAAAACCAATTAGTTACGCCACAAATAATATAACGTTTAGAATCTCATTAGTGGACGATTTTGGTATGCGCGCGGGCAATATTCAACGAATTCGGCCACCGCTGATAACCGAAAACGCCGAATCTCGAATGCCGAAAAGCCGAATGGTCGGACCCCGCTCGGTGACATATTGGAATGCGACTCCATTTATCCCCGCATCCTATTGGAATCCGGAGTGACGCGGCAAATTGGAAATTGCGGTACCATTTTTGGCGTTATTGATAGATAATACTGCTTGTAACAGGGAGTTGGAAATGCAAATGTATTGCGGAAACCGGGAATCGTATTGCGAAAATGTCCGGTCAAATCCTCGGCTATAAAAATCCTGTAAAAAACGCGTTATTCGTGTATTAATTATATTTGTGGAGACAAAGTGCACGAGGTGAGCCCTTAACCGAATTGGTCTCGGCCGGCCGCACTGCACGCATGATACGACAAACGCATTGCACGTCAAAGCTCGGACTACCCCCGGACTATATTAAATCACATTTTGACAAGCGTACCGTGAAAAATTAATCGAGTGTCGTCGAGTGAGCAGCTGCAAAAAAAGCTAATGAAAATTATGAGTTCTGCTAATATTTTGCGGGTTCCGTACTGGCGAAATAATTAGTACCTAGTTGTTCTAACCGACGAACAGGCACACGACGTAGTTGCTAATTCCTGGTACAGAACCGTGGAGAATGGCTCCTGGCTGTGGATGATGATGATGATGAACCGACAAAATCTTTCAATGATAGTGGTTCTGGAATCATCTATTGAATTCATTGTAAAACTTTGTGGTAGACTAAACTATCCAAATCGTTAATTTTCCTGAATAGGTACTTATTCTCACTAGCATCTTCTTTAGAAACTACTTATAGTCTTGTTCGACAATAGATAGATTTGAACCCAATCCTGTTGGATTATGTTCTTATTTCAAAGACCATCAAACATTTTCCGAACGGACGGAACCCTAAAAATGAAAACATGATGGCATTTCACTCGGTCCCCGGAGCTAGAAAGGTCATTGGGCAGTCGCTCGTGAAATGTCTCGCCCTCCGGACACCGGCGGCGACTGTACCAATGCGCCAGTGGGAATACTAGCACCGATCATCTAAACATGTGCCTAATATAATAGAAACAATGAAATGGACTGCTGTGCGTGAGGTTCTGGGTTCGATTCCCAGATTCGAGAAAGAGTAATCATGGAGTTTCTTGCAGGTTCTTCTCCATAGGAATCGACCAACCCGAACCGTGCATCTTTTAATCAACGTTTTACACGTGCCCATGTAGGCCTATGTCAAAATTGCTGTGTCTGACTGTTTCATGTTTACGTTGATATGTAATTTGTGGAGATAAATAAAGATTTTTATTATTTTTATTACTATGGGTTTTTTTTTAATGTCATTCTTTTTTCCATCAGGTATTTCTCAACAGCATGTAGTATGTAGGGATTCCTCAATAGATCTAGAAACAAAGAATCAGCTTAGATTTTAACCGATACAATTCGGCGGCGACTGTACCAATGTACCACTGGGAATACTAGCATCGATCATCTCAAAATGTGGACATGGAAACAATTGAAGGAACTGGCTCATTGCTCTAGTGGTCGCAAACGCTACTTCTGTACATGAGGCCCTGGGTCTGATTCCCGGGTCGGGTAATATGTTATTGGGTTTTCGATCAAGAATTTCTCAGTAGCAGCTTCGGAGTCTAGATTTGACCTGGTTGATGGTTCAACTCTCTAACATGGGTCTTAAACATAACTGGCGAAATGTATAAGGTGTCCCGAACTCTTGGGGGATTATAGAAATTCCACCCTCTGGATATCGACGATAACTTTCACAGTCATTAGGAATGCAAGCACTGATCATCTAAACATATAATAATAGAAACAATTCACAAGCCTACTTCGATTGTATCCCAGCCCAGTGTTGAATGTGAGTGAATGTGAAATGTCTCTCCCTCCGGACACTACTGGCGACAGTCGGTGACTGTACCACTGCACCATCGGGACCACGGATCCCCAAAACATGTGACAGAAACAATTAACGACCATGTTGCAGTTATTCAAAACACCAACGCTTTATTATTTTATTAAAGTTTAAAGTCATGATGTGGAACAATCAAATCTACAATCAATAGAAACAATTGATGAAATAACTTAGTCGTATCGATGTATTATATTATATGCAATGAGTCCCGCCTGCTACCAAATGTGTTTGATTTTTTGTTTTCAGGCGCAGTTTTTAGGTTTTTAATTAGGTACTTTTTTTAATCAAAACAGTTTTACGTAGAGTCCAATCGACCAAAACAAAAACAGGGCTTATTTACAAAACAGCAACTATGCGAAATACCACAGAAATCACACGAAAACATATGATAACAGTAACTATAATTACAACAATATCTCACAAAACCATTACCTGCAAATCTTGTGATAAACGAGATTCTATAATTAAAGAGAAGGGTGTATCCCCTTGATAGTTACCATTAATACTGATATAACACGAAATAATGCAATTAATCCCGCGCAAACTGTTTTACGAGATCTATCGTGAGAAGTAAGCACTTGTGTTTTGGGTGGGGTAAAAAACAAGGAAAAATTGCGGCTGTGGGATGAATATGTAGCGGGGGATGCAGACGGGCGATAGAAATGCAACATAAACAGGTGACAATTTAATGTGGATTATTTGTTTCTTAACCTGCGTCTTGGCCAAAGGTATACGCCATAAATTTTGTCCAACCGCATCATTATCATTCTCTTGCTCTTATTCCAATTTATTTGGAGCCGGCCTCGACAAAGCATATCTTTGTCTTCTATACTTATCTGTAACTCGACATCTAATCAGGCACTTCCTTTCTTGCCATATCATCCTTCACATAGTCCATTCATCCTTTCCTTGGTCGTTAAATGTTTTTCAAACTGTCAGAAAAAATCGTTTAATTTGCTACTTATCTTACATTTCACTGCTCTAAACTGAAATTCTTCAACTGGCTATGAAATCTGAATTAACCATTTCCCCAGCACGACATACCTACACCAAGTTAACATAATTATCCCAAAAAACGCAGCAACTTTTTTGTTGCGCAACAATCGCCCAGTCGCCCGTCTGCCGGCCCTCAGGGTAACCGCGGTCGATCCATCACTCGCCTCAGATTAATGTTATGATGTATGCGATACATTATACATTGAATACACGCTGATACGCAGACAGTCGCGATTCTTTCATGCGTAAATCGCACGTGTGCATAATTATCCATTTTTCTTGCATGAAAAGTGACGGTAAGTAGGTAGTTGTGGTCGTTTGTATGCAACCTAATTGGTTGGGCTAATCTAATATTTTTTTATAATTTTTAATTTAAAAAGCAGTTGGTCTTTTCTTTTCATTAAGGTAGCGAAGGAAACAAGTTATTAAATTGAATTGTTTTAAAATGGTATTTTTTATAATTAGCCTATTGTGTCCGGCTGAAATAAATACTTACATAAAATCGAAGGACAGTTCATAGGACCCTGAGCATTCAGTCCGCGGTCAGATCATTTCATTGCGGATTTCATCTGACTGCGCAACAAATTAAACAAACTCCCTACTATTGCAAAAATAACAGCTTATAATAATATCACGTACCTCAAAAATAAGCTCAGATAATACTTGGTAATCACTATACGTCGACAACATCACCGCAGGCGCCCCTACCCTGACCGCCGTGCAATTCACGCGCGAACGATCTCACAACAATATCCGACACTAATAAAGGCCTCAATCCATTCACTGCGCAATATTGTCTACACTAATTGGCATTAAAATTCGTCGAAAGAACTGAGGTAACCCCAAACAAGCGCTTATCACCACATCAGTGCACTAAAACCCTTCGCTTGCCCCCCTCGGCCCATCCCCCGCGCCCCTTGGCCTGCGACTAATGAATATAATAGATGGCCCCCAGGTACGTAAGTTTATCGGTTCAATGAGGACGCTCCAATTGAGGTAAGAAATTGATACGAGTATTTTTGGTAATGGTCGTTCTATTTTTGTAATAGACGGCGATAAATGATATTTTTGGTTGCAGATAGATTTGGTTACGTTTTCATTGTTTTGTTGGCGTGAGTGAATATGAATTGAATTATAATTTTGGTTATCTAAGTAATTTTGTTTCATTTTTTTACTATACAATGGCAGCACTGTGGTAGAAACACGAGCCAGCCAAGTTGTCAATGAGACTTAACTGTCAGCAGTTATCGCGTAGGACATCGACCTTTTTTTAAGAATTTTCATGGAAATCCTACACTTCTAAATGATCTCGTTCTATCGATGTATGGAACAGACACTGACGATGAAAATTCCACATAATCAAAAATACCCTTTTGAAGCTCTTAGGTCGTCGCCCCACGCGTTACTCTTGAAGTTGTATTGTTACACCCATTGAAGCACACATACACCGAACAGCATTGACGTCATCGTGATAATTAGCGTTGCGGTCCACGCGTGGGCAGCTATCTCTTGTACTAACATATATGAGGGCTTAGGATCAGCTTAGACTTAGACGATAATATGATAATACCATATCATCATTATTTTCTTTTGTTAAAATGTGGATAATGTGGGCTGCAATATTGTTAATATTTTGTAGTATCTTTCTTCTGCGCCAATACATATTATTGTAGCTGTTTATTGTCTCTGAATCAATCAAATATAGTACTGTTCTTAAGAATATAACTTATGAGACGTCTGTTACACAAGAAGACGAAGAAAAAATTTGTAAAGTTTTATTTAAAGTGCTGGTTATTCTAGCAGGTAGAAAACAGAAAAAAATACTATGTTATTTTATAAAATGATAAATATTCAATGTAGGTAGCAACTACAAACCAAAATGTAAAACAAGTAATTATAAAATTGACGTCAGAATTTAATATTGAAAATTCAACGTAATCAATGTCCACGGCGAAGCACAAAGCCGCAGGGTGAAAGCCCTCAAGGGACGCACATATTATATTATAACCGAGCATAATATCTGCGGCGTCACTCAAGCGCAATAAATACCCAAATAAAGCGCAAATAATACCCAAATCGCTCATCAGCGCAACCCAACCTCCCCCAACTATAATTATCTATAATCAGAATATACCCCATCTATAATCATAGCGAACGCATTGCAATTATTACTATTACCATGTTTTGCATGTGGGCACCATCGTGAGTCGTGATTACCCCTTCACGCGCCAACCGCTGACGTTCTAACGTTTGTCCAATCAAATCACATTCGAAATATAAATTTCGAAAAAGAACGTAAACACGTAAACATTTTTCCCGCGATATATCGTGCGACAGGACAGTTTTGGCACGTCGCCATAAATTATTCGCAACAGAGGGCCGGCTGACCCCGACCTCCAGTCGATTAACCATCACTAGGTCTTCCTTCAATTTCATATTTATAAACGGGGATTACGCAAAAATGCCAGTGTAATGGATCACCTACAGGACTTAGCAGGGCGGGCCGTTGTCGGACAGCGGGGGGGTGGGGAAGGCAAATTTGAGAGGGACGGGGGTGTGCGGCAAGGGTCTGATCGTCGGACTCATCCATCACGCGGCTCACGCATGTGAATTGGGGCGTTTTATCTGGAGATAGCCGCGGATGGATACCTATTTAAATATTTGGTCGTTTAGCGATGCGGCCGAGATATTAGCTGCCGCTGGGTAGGTAGACATGAGGCTGTAGCTAATGGTGTCGTCGCGTACACAAACACAATGTGCTGTACGGTTCACACGGTTGCTTGTAGTATTTTAGAGAGAAATATTATCCAGAGGTGCACTTTCACCACTGATTTATATAATAACTAGCTTTTGCCAGCGGCTTCGCCCGCGTGTATATGACGATTTTCCATACAAACTTTCATCCCCTATTTAACTCCCTTAGGGGTTGAATTTCGAAAAATCCTTCCTTATTCCTTGTCTACATTATAAAAGGAACCTCTGTGCAAAATTTCAGCTTTCTAGGTCCAAGGGTTTGGGCTGGGCGTTGATGAGTCAGTCAGTCAGGACTTCTCTCTTTATTTATATAGAAGATAGATAGATAGATATAAATCAGTGATGAAAGTAGAGTTTTACCTTTGCTGTATTTAAGTTCTCATTGAAACATTTCGTTCGGGGGAGAATAGAGTGTGCTATCTGACTAAAATCCCAAAGTTTCTTTCTGCCACTACCATAAGTCGGAGACCCGGGGGATGATCGTACATTCGCGAGTCCCTTGTATATCTGAAAAGCTACTTATCTCTTGAAACTATTCGGCCAAAATCCAAATCTAATTGTAGTAAAAAGGATTTGTGCGTACACAAAAAGCTCTGAAAAGCCACGACTATTATTAAAAGCGTCAAATGCACGATGAAAACTCGAATACAGTTCTCCTACAGTTATTTTACCTAACTTAGATTTCACATCACACTCTAAATCATTGATATTTTCCCACTTGGGGCCTGTTTCACCACCTATGATTAAGTTCCCGTTAACTTATTTGGCAGATACCATCATCTGCCATAGCCTTTCCCAACGATGTTGGGATTAGCTTTCAGTTTAACCGGATGCAGCTGAAAACCAGTATTTTACATGTAGCGACTGCATATCAGACCTCCACAACCACAACCCAAGGAGAGAAAGATGAGACAGACAATAAGGTAGATAATTTCAATAAAGAATCTGTTCCATTTATGAATTTATTCGGTGAAACTGATTAGTGGCTGTTTGAACATAGTGAAATAGGCCATTAGTAAAATAAATTAATTGAATAACATTGTTTTTGGGTTTTCTAGCGCTGTCATCAGAAGTAAATTATGAAGCCTTTAGTCCGATCTTATTCTAACTTTTCTAAAACTATCCTGAAACAAAAGACTAATTTAAGGCGGGGTACCCCGATAAACGTCGTCAACAATAGCGTTTTACTCGTACATGGAACGGATTTAAATTTTGAAAAAAATGTATTACATAGTTGACTTTTCGATCATGATATGTCGGGCATGCGATACACGATTACTTACACTTCACTGAATCCAATTAAATCGCAAAGACATGTCCAAATGATGGCTAAATAATCGTTTTACTTGAGTTATATTAGGCTTTGAAAAATGAAACTTATATCATAATAAAGGTCGTAAAAAGTGTGTATTATTTTATTTTATTTATTTATTTTATTTATTTATTCATTGATTAGCACATACATTTGTTGTAACAGGTAAGACCCAAGCTAACAAAAGTAGTCATACATTGTTAATAGTTCAGTCCCAAGTAACGGGTCTGGGTTAGAAGTACAAGTTACTTTATTATCTCGGGTCACATAATGTATAATTTCTTTATCATTTTTCTCCAAGAAGAAAAAACAGTCAAAATTTAGGCATTATATCGCTCGCGCGGCAGGGCGGGGGACGAGGTCGTGCGTACATAAAAACAAAGTAGGGAACCTCGCCTTAACTCAGAACAAACATAAACGCCCCGTTGCACCGAGCGAAAAAGTCGTCCACATCGAAACGTCGCGTCGCAGTCAATCGCATTCATTTAGCTGTCGCGTCGTCCTGTCGTGTGGCAGTCGTCGTCGCGCGTCGGTGACACGACGCGACGTTTACACCTCGACAGTGATCGACGTTTAGATGTGACACAGAAATGACGTGAGCAACAGAAATAACATACGGCAGTGATCTCAAACTGATTTGTATATAGATTTACCTGGGATGCTAAAAAAATATCTTTAAAAATTATTTGCGCTGTCGCTATTTAACTGAATCTTTTGTTTTGATAAAGTAATTGTAACATTAAAGAATTCCTAATAAAAAGCTACTTCTAGCGTTGTGAACGCTACAGGAGTCAAATATAAAAACGAAGATAGACTACTTATATTAGATTATAGCCCCAAGTTTCAAAATATTTTAATTTTCCGACATTGGATGTGTACAACTGTAGATCGTTCTACTGTCTTTTTACCCGGCTGCGTTTGTTTCAATGATCTGTCAAATTCTGATCAGTTCAACTTTTAACAAGTCTCTGCACTCTCTGCAAACACTAGGAATAATTAACTTCCAGCCTGTTAACGACTAAACATGGTTTCATAAATTGGGAGACAACAAAAAATTTACCCCATATGTTGTTATTGGTATCACAAAGTAGGTTGACGTCCTAAAATAACTAAAACCTATACTTAAAGGATGAGAAACAGTATTTTAGACCCAGTCTTAGGTATGTTCATGTTAGGTGCTTTAATATTGTTGCAATCTACATACCACATGACTGCAATAAAAAATTGAGTTTGAGCCTTTTCTTTGTTGGGGGGATTCATATGTTTAGGGTCAAATTTCAAATCAAATGTCATTTATACAGATAAGGCTGATAATCAGCATTTTTCGAATGCCAGAATCTACAAGAGACAGTCCCCCAAAACACCCACCCTTCGACACTTCATTTAAGGTTTTTTTCTGGGAAGAAGAAGTGGCGGAACAAACTTCCCAGCAACTTTCAAATGCAGCTCCATGCCAATACTATCTGAAGAAGATCAATGATCATGTTCGTCCTTTTAATCGAGTAATCACTAGACGTTGATTCAAATTTCAAAAGTAACAAAAGTATAAATACTCGAACAGAATTTGTTGTATAACATTTATCCGATGTAGTAGACAAACATACAAACACACTGACGAATAGACTATAAGGTACGGGCACAGGAACGAACGTAGCGGAGCGGGTGAAAATTGTACTTATAGCCGCTCTCTTATTGCCCTTCGCGATAAAAGGAAAACCGAGGCTAAATATTAAGCGAATCTTTGATAGCCACTAGTATTTTTTTTTTTGTATGTATAACTCAATTATCTTTTTCCTCAAAATCTGAATAAGAAAAGTTAAGGAAATAAATAAACAGACTAACCTCGTTACCATGATGTAAACCTTTAATGCCCTATCTTTTTCCTCCGCTTTTATTTACTTTTGTCATTTTATGGGAAAATTCGGAAAGTAAACACATACCTACTTATTTTTACTACTACTGATTTTTCACACAACTTTGACTAGGTGAATTGCACCAAAGAAACTAAACGATCAGAACTTCTTAAACTCTTCTTAATCGTATCATCAACACTATAAAATCGGCCCAAAATCCACTGCTGGGCCTCCCCTTTTTTCTGCCAGGCTTATACCTAGTTTTATTTACGTACCATACAATTTCTTTCTTTTTCTTTCAAAAATCTGTTTGCATTAATTTGCTCAAACCTCATCGTCCCACCATGTCACAACCCTAAGTATAAACCAATGACCTGAAGGTTAGGCCATCGCTAACTGTACTAAAATGGACGGGTCGTGCCTCTATTACTACTAACTAAAAGTATGTTGGTAGGTATTACACGTAAGGCATCGGTCCCGCCGCAGACGAAGGCGACTTGACATCGACTAGTTTCTCGTTCCAGAAACGTACAAAAGATCGTACAGTCCCTTGTAAGTAAATGAGATACATAACGGGTGTAAATACCTACACCATTATAGGAGCTGAAAGAGCAAGTTTACAAAATCAAAATCAAAGCATTTCAAGTAGGCCACTTACATGCACATTTGAATTATAGCCAAAACAAATACAAAACAAAAAGAAGCTACAGGCAAGAAAATACCATGGTCACTCTTTTAAATCAGAATATTGTCGTACGTAATGCACTTCCCTTAATGCCATATTTTGATCGTACGTGGGAATTTTCTAGTTACGGAAATCAAAGTCCCGACTTTTCACACTTTTTTTTTGTTTGTCCCTTTACACTCTCTATATTATTAGTCTACAATTAGTCGTTTGTTTCAACAAGAGGTATTATGGCCTGTACAGACCGGCCAAACGAACGCCAACGAACGGGTTTCGTTGACCTTCGTTGCTGCAATCTGGACGGCTTAGGGGCTTAGGGTAAGGGGTAGGTAAACCTAAACGTTAAGTAGGTTTAGGTTTACCAAGGTTTTGGTAAACCCTTGCCCTAAGGTAAACGCTAGCGAACGATAAATATCCATCGTTGGCGTTCGTTTGGCCGGTCTGTACGCAGCTTCAGAGACTCGCTCAGTGAGTCAGCAACGCTTGCTGGTCCGACGACAAAATTTTCCGCATTACGGACTCGTTGCTCGCCTCGTAACGAGGCAGTAACTAGGTAGTAACACAGCACTAAACTACCCGCTGGCCACGAACTGCAGTGGCCTATATGGAAATCTTTAAATAGACTGCGTACCCAAGTAGGCCGCTGCCGATCCAATCTGGCTAGATGGGGTATAGTTGACCCATCTCTGACACAATGTGAGTGTGGAGCCCCTACACAGGACATGCCACACCACCTCTCTTGCCCGTCGTGCCCAACTAACTGCACTTTCAAGGACTTGAACGAAGCCAACGGAAGAGCTGTCCAGGTTGCTACGTACTGGATGGACAAAATTTGAGTTGTCAACTCGAAAAGAAGAAGAACTCAGCACTTTTTGACTGTCAATAATACTTACCTATACAAGACATTCCCGACCAGACCTCCACTCCCTTCTTGCTATTCGCGCACGGTGAGACCGTTGCCTTACTCACATGCATAGTTTTTGCGGTATTGTATTGTATTGAGTTGTTTGTTCAAAGTAACGGAGTCTATAATGATACAAGTTCATGAGTGGTTCCAAAATGTTTTTTTAAGCATGCAGAACGAAAATGGAGTTTTCATCTATCTAGAATCCTAGCTAAAAAAAAGACTTCAACCCAAAATCACATAGGGCATTGACAGTGCGTTAGGCTTAAGGGTCATGTCATGACATATCGTCATAATAATATTATATGTTAAAAGGATTAATGGGATTTCACTTTAGCACCAACTCTAATATTAAAAACTGGCCAAGTGCGAGTCGGACTCGCACATGAAGGGTTCCGTACCAAAACGGTATGCTATAATTTATACAATTTCTTCTAAGGGCCAATGAAACTTGACCTCTGGATTGTATAGGCGCTCATACGATTCAGGGACCAAATTATATTGGTTCACTGCTGATTCCATCTGTTGTTTCCATCCAAGTTCAAAATGATTTTCCTAGAAATTCCTTATAAAGTTCTACTTTTCAGATTTTTTTCATATTTTCTTAACTTATGGTTCAAAAGTTAGAGGGGGGGACACATTGTTTTTTACTTTTGGAGCGATTATTTCCGAAATTGTTGACATTATCAAAAAATGATCTTAGTAAACCCCTATTCATTTTTAAATACCTTTCCAACATATATTACATATAGGGCTTAAAAGTAAGCATGGGTGTGCCACAAGGTTCGATATTAGGTCCTTTTCTCTTTTTGGTCTATATTAATGATCTACCCCATTTATTTAAAAATCAACCTGAAATGGTATTGTTTGCCGACGATACTTCTTTAATATTTAAGGTAAACAGACGTGCCACAAGTCTTGATGACGTAAATAACGCCTTACTGCAGGTTCATAATTGGTTCACCGTCAATAATTTAGTATTAAATGGGAAAAAAACGAAGTGCATAAAATTTGCTCTACCAA
Organism: Diarsia dahlii; assembly: GCA_949775195.1. Lineage (NCBI taxonomy): Eukaryota > Metazoa > Arthropoda > Insecta > Lepidoptera > Noctuidae > Diarsia > Diarsia dahlii. Next base: position 17,634,844 of record OX459193.1, read on the forward strand.
ATGTCAAAAGTACAGATTGTGACATAGTATTGAATCAAGAGAAACTAGAATTTGTCGATGAAACTGTTTTCTTGGGGATAACGATTGACTCAAGGCTACAGTGGGGTCCGCATTTAACATCTCTTGCAGGACGGCTGAGTTCAGCAGCATATGCTGTTAGGAAGATCCGTCAATTTACTGACGTAGATACCGCGAGACTAGTCTATTTTAGCTATTTTCATAGTGTTATGTCATACGGTATTTTACTATGGGGACGGGCTGCAGACATCGAGTCTATATTTATTCTGCAGAAAAGAGCCATTAGAGCCATATATGGTCTACGAAGGCGCGAATCTCTGAGAGAGCTGTTCAAGGAAATTAACATCATGACAGTACCTTGTCAATACATCTATGAAAACATCATGTACGTTAGGAAAAATCTGCATTTATTTAGCAAAAGAGGGGATAGACACCACTATAATACGAGAAATAGGGACCAACTGGTTCAACCAGGTTTCAGGCTAGCTAAAGTAGACTCATCTTTCATGGGGTACTGTTTAAAATGTTACAATAAAATACCCCCTCACATTCTTCAACTGAATGAGACGAAATTTAAATCTTGTATAAAACGCACACTATGTAGGCAAGCATACTACAAGTTGGGGGATTACATTGATGATAAAAATGCTTGGCTCAATGCTGGTCCTGCTCCACAACCATAGGGGCAAATAAATCGATTATCATGTGAAGTTATTGTAGAGGCTGCAGAAGATTGTAAAAATATCTTTGCATTGTATAGATTCAATGTGTTAATATTGTATAATTGCATGGCACATGTGTGAGTACTATGTACTATAAAGCCACTTTTTACTTTTTTACATTTAGTTATATTTTAGTGACGTTGCCCTGGTGGCTGAGAGAATGTCATGCTCACTCAAATGTCTCGCTGATGGTGGCGGGTGTGTCGGATCATTTAGTTCCCTTCAAAATGGTTGAGTTAGATGGTGCTGATCCATGCGTCATGTTCGTGAACGGGCGCTGTCAGTGGAGACTGGTCATTCCTTAGTTGCCATGGTGTATATATATATTTTTCTTTGATTTATTATATCTTTTTACTCTGGACGCTCTTAACTTGCACGTCTTGCTACATAGTTCTCACATAATACCATCTCAACATGAATGATATAATGTACCAAGATTTTGTAACAAATTCTGATTTAAAAGAGTGTCCATGGAGTTTCTTGCCCGTTCTTCTTCATGAGATCTACGTTAGGGAACTGGCAACTACAGTACTTTCACAAGTTATTATGCCTTGTGATTGTGACTGTAGCGTAGGAGTGCAATGCGTCGTTTCGGGAGTTGCTGCGTCGGGCTGCGCGGCGCCGGATGTTACCGGCGGCGAGTGGTGTGGGTGCGGGGGCGCGCGGCGGCGTGTGCCGTGGCGGCGGGTGTGCGGGGCTCCGGGTCGCGGGGCGGCGGTTGCGCGTTGCGGCGTGCATTCGTTGTTCCGTGATTCGGGGTCTCGAGCATTCGTTGTTGCGGTTGCGTCGCTGCGTGCTTTCGTGCTCGCAGTGTTCGTTGTTGCGGGCATTCGGTGGCGTGTGGTTCGGCGTGGTGGCTTTCGGAATGACGTATTGCACTCGTAGTTTCGTTCTTCTTCCGTCCTTCTGACATTCAAAAGTGCCTGTAATGGCTTAATTGAAATAAAATATTTGAGTTTGAGTTTGAGTTTGAGTTTGAGGGAGGCTACCCTAATAAAACATTTTTTTCCAATTTTTATTTTACCACTTTGTCGGCATGATTGATACACATATTGGTACCAAATTTCAGCTTTCTAGTGCTAACGGTCACAGAGATTAAGCGAGGACGGACGGACGGACGGACGGACGGACGGACGGACAGACAGACATGGCGAAACTATAAGGGTTCCTAGTTGACTACGGAACCCTAAAAAGAAAATGTTTGCGTGCCATTGCATGATGCCATAATCAAAATTGTAAAACAATTGGGGAAGGGTTTGTAAAATGACCACAATATTATTAATATTTAATAAATAAGTAATCCATTTATTTGTTTAATAAAATTATTATAACGATGATTTTCGGTCGTAGGTCATAAAATATTCACAACATAATAATTTGAAGGTCCCTACAGAATTTATAGACATTAATATTATAGAGCTAACAATTTAGTACAGCTATGGAAATGAGAAGCGAATAAATTGCCTGCACAATGCCGTCCCAGCATCCTTATTGACAGACCTACGACCTCTCATTAAAATAAATAGAGGCTACAAAATAAAACGCCAATAAAACAAGTCAAAAGGAACCAGTGAGTCATCAGGACGAGCAAGCATCGACAGCTGTCCGTCCGTGGTCAGAGAGCTTTTATTAAGTTTATAAATAGCCGGGAACCCAAACAAATCGGCGTGCGTCGCGGCAACCGCCCTTGAACTGAACCGCGGAGGCTTTCGCGCGGCTCGAGCCCGCGCGGGGGCGGGGCTCGGCCGGCCAATCAGCGCCCCTTCACATTTTTCAGCCCCCGCCCGCATCGCCGGACGCTGCCCAAAAACAAAAGGATCAAAGTCGGCGAAACCTATCTCTTTCTTTGTGAGGCCAGCAAACGGGCATCGATGAGAGGATAGATACAGTGTGTCGCGCGGGCGCGAATCGATAAAGCGCGGCCCCGCCGTCGGCGCGGGTTGCCGCCGCCGCGCGCCTGCCCGCCTGATGCCCGCCCGCCACGGCCATTTGCACGGATGTTTACTATTATATTTATTTATTGAACGGACGCTCCTAAGTGGCGATGTAAGAATATTTACAAATCATAAGCACCCGATTTGGAGCAATTAGGCGCGTATCGCCGCCACTCGCCGCGGATCTAAGTGCCCACTGAATGCTCTCGTGAAGTCGCGGCTATCTTGCACGTTTCTTACTCTCGTAATATAATAAACACTCGTAAACCGGCTTACACCAATTAGACGCAGAAATTCAAAGGTTATTTGAGAGTGATCATTTATATTCAAATATTATTTTAAGTAGATGCGATCTTACGCAGAAATATCCGAACTTTATTGCTTTCAGGATATTATTATGTAGTAAAATAAAGGAAACGGATGAATAAAAATGAGCCCTCATATTTTCTGGTTTCATTTTAAATGCTGTCGTTCGGGAATGAAATACACGACGTTTGAATACTTTTGTTAATGTCCCGAAAAATCCATGGCTTATGTTTGAAATAATAATTAAAAATATATGCACATGTATTATTTTTAGTTAGGGCATACTTAAATGGAATTTTATAAAAGGTCATATAAAATTGCCCGGTGTTTCTTTTTTATTATCCAGGTTATTCTATATAAAAAAATCGGTGTTTTAATAAAAATGCATTAAATACCTAGTCAATACATCGTTATTTATCATGAAATTATTTAAACATAACTGGCAACTAAGTAGGTAGTCCTAGAACCTATGTCAAACTGTGATGGGCGCAGTTTAGGTGGGCAGGTCTTTTGATACCTTAACATCCTCCTTATTTCTTTATAATAATACAGAAGTATGTAGATTATTTCAATATGTTCTTAATTTATTACCTAAGTACCAAGTAAAATAAAATTAAATCATGGATGTAACCCGTTAGGCAATGGTGTGGGGGAGACCGGGGACAATTGAAACAATTTGACTTAAATCGTGTGCAGTGAAGTATCTATAAAGAAAGAAAAAAGAAAGAAGAAAGAAAAAGTATTTATTGATTTCACAACAGGACTTGAACGCATTGGCATCTATAGTACCTACATCCCTCGAATTTATATAGTTGAAAGGGTCGTTATCTAGTTCCTATATTAAACATAATCTATATCTCTATTTTGAATAGTTAACCTACAATCACACATTAAAGAAGACCGGGCACAGTGGTTCTATTGACCCCACCCCAAGGACTGTTGAAACGGTAAGTAGGGATAATTGCCGGCTCTGTCTTACTCACGTAGCAAAGCCTACGTCCACCCACTACTTCCGTTTCTGGTGAACCCGCACGTCCACAAATGGTACTGGGCAAGTGGGCAGGGCATGTCTACCACATGGCCGACAAACACATCATCTTCCTACTCTTGTCCCGTGTTACTTGGGGTTGGCTTAACACATTTTTTTCTTCCATTTTCCTCTGTCAGTCGTCACGGTATCATTTTTTACTCCTTTTTCTTTCATATCATTCCTCACACAATAGGGGATCGGACTGACTCAAAAAAATATGATTCAGTTTAGTCCTTCAGTTAGATTATCGAAAAATATTGGATACGTGTTTTTTTGTTTTATCAAATCAATAAAAATTGACGAAGATAAAGCGCGTCAAAGATCATGGAGTGGGGCTTGAAACGTCACTTGAAGGTACAAAATGTACTAGCATAATTATGACGTCACACGAGTTTTCGAAGCACTGTATCGTCTCTGTTTACGTGAAAAAAGAAAAAATATGTGGTTCATATTTTTTGGAAATCTATCTGACGGACTAATTAGTTTTTTTTTGTCCGATCCCCTATTCATCTATCGTTTCCTTGGCCTTCCTCTCCCTCTCCATCCATCAACATGTATATTCATCACTCTTTTAGTCACATGCGATTCGTCCCTCCTCATCATAGATTCGTCCCTCCTCATCATAACATATCCTTACCACGGTAGTCGATTCCATTTCAATTTTTATAAATTTTAACTTCCTCTAATATACTCGTTCCTTACCTTATCCATTCTTATCACACCACACATCCAACTCAACATTCTCATCTCCGCCACATGTAATATTTTTTCATCCACCTTCTTCACAGCCCAGCATTCCGATCTATATACTTAGTACGACAGGTCTAATGACTGACTTTTATATTTTCTCCTTTAAGTTGAGGAGCACCCGTGGGTCGCATGTTGATCCAGTGACCTGTCACCATTGCATCCATCCTGAGTTGATCCAGTGCGTCTCGGTCTACTTCGCTATCCCCGTGGAAAAGCCACACGAGATACAGGAAATTGAAACAAATCGATATGGGTCATCATCATCTGCCTAGCCTTTTCCCAACCATGTGGGGGTCGGCTTCCAGTCTAACCGGATGCAGCTGAATACTAGTATTTTACATGGAGCGACTGCCTATCTGACCTCCACAACTAAGTTAATACTGGGTGATACGATATCCTTTGGTAAGACAAATCGGTATGGGTGTGCCGCCGAAATTACAGAATAAGTACCTATTCTATTTTGGTCCTACTTACTTTCAAGCCAATATTCTCCAGTCTTTGCCACCACACCTCCAATCTGCTCTTGATCTCTAGGCCACTCTCGCCAACCAACACTATGCCGTCAGCTAACAGCATGCACCAGAGAGCCACTTCCTGGATGCCCGACGTAGGTAAGTGCGTCCATTATCATAAAGAAGAGGTAAGGACTTAAAGCCGACCCTTGGTGCAAGCCGACAGTAACATTGAAGCTATAGACCGGACTTGGGTAGGTACGACAGGTCGATGAACACCATGTATTAAGTGTTTGTGCACTTTACATCAAGAATAAAAAGAGGAAATTGGTGGTCAAACTGTGGGCCAAACTAGCCCAAAACCTGTGCTCTGGCACTGTGAGGTGTGGTCACGCCAGACCACGAAGGCGAGGCGAACTGGAGAGGTTCCGTCAGACCTCGAAGGAGAACGACTGTGAGCAACTGCAGTTATTAATCTTATTACCGCAAGAGGGTTTAGTTTACGTAACATTTCTTCTAAAGAGTCGAATACTTTTTTTTTTTTTTTAAACAAAAACTTAAACCAAAAATACTTAACTCAGGGATCTAGGCATATAATATAGGTAATAGATAAGAGATTGGGGTCTAGGCATTGCTCATTACATCCGATCGAAATTGACCATACTCAGTCCTCGAAACTTTAAATATCTGTCGGATTGAATCGAAACTGTTTTTACATAGGTAGTTTGTTGAGAACAAAGACATTTTGAGAAGCAACCTTTTGCTCCTTTTATAATATATAGGTAGTTAATCTAAATAATTTCGATAAATAATAATTAGATACCATAGATGTTAGATACTGAGTTATATTGGACATCAAGGACTCCAGACCAAGGATTTTTTTTACCCATTAAAGAACAGCAGCTTCTTCATACAAAAGGGATATAGTTACCTACTATCATTTATTTCAGTCGCCAGCACAGCTTGTTGACTGTCGTGTCATGAACTCATGAGGTATTTCTTAATTACAAGTTTACTGTCCAAAAATGAGTTTTTAAAAGATTCGTAAGTACTTAGGTATCGCCTATAATTTGACGGCACGGTTAGTGCAATGGCTCAAGCAATGGACTGCTGCGCTGCGTGTCGCGGGTTCGATCCCCGCACGGATCAAATATTTGTATGACCTACAGGTAGTTGTTCCGGGTCTGGGTATTTGTGTATGTGAGTTTAAATGTTTGTAAACGCACCCACGATACAGGAGAAATTCCTAGTGTGGGGTTTTCCTAGGACCTTTAATTCACAAAATCCCTACACTATACTACACCTATGTTGTAGGAATCGAAAAAGTAAATATCCAGTTTAAGTTAAATAATGTAGAAAAGCGACATCTATCATCGAAAGAAGCACCTATTTGAAGATTGCTCGAACCAAGCTCTGCTTGCTGCCATCTAGCGGTATGTAGCAGAACTATGACTCCTCTGTTGAGCTCTATTAGAATCTTAAAACCACAACAGATGGCGCTGCTCTAAAATAAGAACATAGTGACTATTAGTGACTGAGTGACATAAAAAACATAGTAAAATGTTTGGTTTAGAAATAGGTTAAACTTTTTTTAAAGAGTAAAATAAAACAAAATCTTATTTTTGATTAAACAAATTCCTACTATAACCTTTTTGTAACAGGTTTAATTGCTGCGTAATAAACTACTTTATCGACGGAGCCATTTCCGGTTCGCGCTCGACGACATCACGCAACGCAAACTCACGATTGAAGCTGACTTCACTTCATAGATGTTCGATTTTTTCAACTACATCGAGGCTTGAGCTTTTTGGGATTACGCTTTTCGGTAATTATTGTTTTACACGTTGAATACAGTGTGGTTTTGAAATTATTTTTTGTAATTCTAGTCAAAGGTGAGTGACGCGTTATTTCGAGTGTGGTGTGATCACAAAACCGTAACAATTTGGCGCGTTGGTTAGTTAGATTCTGTCAACATAGCTACTAAGTGTTCACACGCAGTTGAGTTGCACGTGTAATTACAATACAAACGTGATTTTCCATTTGCAGAGATGGCTTTGAGCGTTGCACTACCGCTGGCAGGGTTGGAGACAGAAAATTTTAACTCGTACAGTTCGTTCGGGCATATCATAGACATAGCGGGCCTGTCTCAATCCCAGTCGAGCCCGAGTCCGTCAGTCTCCAGTGAATCTAGCGGTATCGGGTCGCTGGGGTCGCTCAAATCTGAATCAGTAAACAGCGATTCCCTGCCGTCTAGTCCTCAAACAACAGAGAAGGTGAGTGAACATTTTCGCACTATTTGTTTGCATTCGTCCTGGCCTTGACCTCTCTATTTTCATAATATTCCGTAATGGCGAATGTCTTACGCTATCAATGTTGTCTAAAATATCGACGTGTGATAATGGAAAGATTTCGGAGGCATAGGTTACGTGATACTATTTTTGTGATCCAGTGCTGATTGGCAAATTAATTTGTATAGTACCTAGTGTAATGTAATGTTGTCTCTATCCATTGCCGTAATCGTAATGTTCTTGCCAAAACAATTTTACAGCTAGCTATGAAGTGAGCAGGGAGTTAAGTACTCATAAATTAGACCTCACCTCTTGGTGTTGTTGGAATCTGTTGTTGTCATTTTTTATCTGGAGTGACGTTGTTATTGTGTCAATGTGTGCATTATTTTCAGAAGCTATTCGAGCCGGTGTTCCAACCCCAGCCGCGTCCCATAGAGAAGAAAGCCGATGATGTCAAAATCACGTATGAAGGTCGCGACATCCTGAACCTGATGGGTAATCTCACGGACTCGCGATGGAGCTACCGCCCCACAGTGCTCCCGCCCAACAACCCGGCGCTGTTCTTCGCCAACCGCTCGCAGTATCACCGGTTGGGTCCGTATGGAACTCGCACACAGTACGTAAAGGATTCTTGCCGCGTCTGCGGCTTCTCATGGGTTGTAGCTGCCACAGATTGACGTGACTATGAGTCTGCATAAATCCTGAACAAAGAAATGTTAAGTGGGTACGACTGGAACACATCAGGGTGCATATCAACTTCTCTAACTCTAACAGTCACTTGATGGTGCTTCAAACCATTACTAGCTGGACCATGGCTTTACTTTATTGTTTTTCATGGAATTAATTATGACAACTTGTTATTATTCATAAAAATGGCAAGAGATGATCTTTTATTTTGCTTATTGTTGTCTTTTTGACTTAAGTTTTTACATTCTATTTTACTTATTTGTTATCACATAAACATGAAATGTTTTAAACCATGACTGCCATGAAATCAAAGTTCCTTTAGTGGAAGTAAAGCCAATGGTTCTGTGACATTTTCCTATAATATAGTTTGTTTATATGCATGCCTGTTGTGCTCCAGTTATACAGATGACTGTGGAATATGTATGTGGCTATCGTTGCGCACATTCGTGGAGTTACATTTTAAACGTGACTTAATACTGTGATCTTAATTTAAACAAGACAATTTTTGACAAATTCTGTGAATGGAATGCGCGACGATACATGACTTCGTTTTTGTTTTTAACTTATTTAATTGTGTGATAAAGTTAGGCTTAATTAATACTACGGACTTGCAATGCCATAAATATTTCAAGATTTATTCCAAAAAACAGCATTTCTAGGTCCCAGTCTAATTGAAAAGACAAAATTGGATCAAAACTATGAAATTTATATTCCATAAATCACCCAGTAAAACTATATCAGAATAGTAATATATTATGCTACACTTAGTTCCTCTTAGAAATGTTAATGATTTGTTATCCAAAGAATATTATATTAACTATAAATTGTAGAGCATACAATTTATATTGATTAGTATAAAATACAAAGGGTGTAACTCAACCCTATGGATTTCGGTCCAATTACTCTTAAAGCAATATTTAAATTATAGACATTTACTTATGATATCATAATGAGTTATTTCCCACCATTACATGTAACAGTTATTATTTAAATATTGTTTTATAATATTCTTTAGTCTCTAGGAGATAATTTAGATATATTCCACAGTCATTTATCAATAGGATCGTCATTGTTTAAACCAAAAGGCTGCTTCTCGGATGTTATTTAAATTTACGATTTTGACGAGATAGGCACGAATTTAAAGCCAAGCTGTAGGTTATTTTGAGATGTAATTATCATGATTGTTGGATTTACCGTCCGAGCATTACATAATAATAGTGATGACATATATTCTAGAGGATACGATCTTGACACATTACCCTAAAATCTTCTTATCAACTCAACTATAAAGCTTTGAACAACTCATTTGTAATTATTATATGATGAGCCCATGTGAACATAGTCAAAATGGGTTATCAGTGCATATCATCACAAATTAATGCAGTGATTAGATATTCTAAGGTATTAGTAGTTGTTACAGACCGTTTTAAAACGTTTGAGTCATTGATGTGCCCAGCAGCTGGGCTTCTAGTGAAATTATAGTAAGTGTCGTTAACAGACTGGCAATATCTCTATGTACGTGCATATATAAATGTAATATTCGTGGTCTCTTAATTTAGTCAAGATATTTAATAGTGTGAGTCTCTTCAATTACATGTAAGTAATGTTTAACATACTAACTATAACGAATAATTGATACTGTCCTTATGTGCAACTTTAGTTCTGCTATGTTGTGATCAGCTTTAAATTGGAACTGGAGTATTTGTACACAATAATGTTGACGTATTTCCCACATAGTTATTTTTATAAAAATGTTGATACGAGACAATACAGTATGTAGTTTACAAAATTTTATTTTACATCTTATAGTTTGCTTGAAAGTTTGGCAAATATTTTGGAAGGGACCAACATGCGCGAATTGTTTTCTCCAAACAGTAGTTTGTCAGCCTAGCAGTTCTTGTCGTTCGTGATTTAAGTTGATATTGCATTTCAAACGACTAGTAGTTAATGTCGAGCCATATCCACAAGCTTTCATTTCTGTTTTGTCTGTAATCAATTAACTGGGCTATGAACACAAAACTTAAGCGAGTAGTTGAAGTTTTACAAATATTTATTTACGTATTTTATGATTCAGTGGGTAATGACTGAACATATAGCATGGATCTCAGAATGCAGCTAACAGTGATACACATTCTTTATTGCCTTTGTAGGAAGCCTCCCCCTAACATACTGTTGGCGAATAAATAAATATTATATCAATGTTCTGGGGTTGGCTTCGTTTGCCTAGTGTGCTATATCCTCAGTCACACGGACTCACAAAATGGTTGTTATTGGTTATTTTAAAATCAAATGTTGCATTCAGATTAATTTTAGTTATTAACTTATAATATGACAAGCTGCAATCGAATGTAGTTCAAAGGAAAGTATTTGGAGCGATACGCACAGTTAGTAGACTAGCTCTTGTTGTGAATGTCTCCGTAAGTGTAGGTGATCCCCGTAGGCACGACCGGCGCGAACGCGCGCGGCGCGAGCATCAACACAGGCCGAGGTGCGATGCAATATTTGCATTCCAGTTTTTTGTTAAGTTAGCAGCCGAGGGTAGTAGTTGTTAATGTTTATTTAATCCACATTGCCAAATATTTTGGTTGTTGTGCTATTTATTACAAAATTTTCTAAAATATCAATTTAGTACCTTCCATTAATAAGTGTCTTCAAGTGATTTTACAATGTTTTAATCATTTCAATTTTATGCATTTTATTTTGTTTTAGTCAAATCATAATTATACATTATAATATACATAATATTACCTATAATATGTTGTATTATATCTATTGTTCATTCATATGATAAATATTATTTTCTCATTGAACTGTAGTCAAATGACAGTATTTTTATAATGAAAATTGTATAAGGATGAAGGGTTTTTTACCTGACGCGCGTTGCCAATACCCTCGGGTTGCAGCAACGCGCGTCCTGTGGGTATTACGTATATCTGATAAGCATTATGTAGGTTTAGCGAAATAGATTAACTCGGAGATGAACTCCAAGTACCAAAACTTATTGGTTCAATGTTGTTCTCGTATTATGGTGATATAGTGCGTCGCGCGCGGCGCAGAGCTCAATATTTTTAGTAACCCTTAAGAAAATTAATACCTCTTTTGAAAAAAAAATATATATATGATATAGTATATCCAATCGATAATCACATATTATGTATTTCCCTGTTTATTTTGATGTGATATCATAAATGACTGATCTGAATTTAGTTTTTAAGTTGGTTATTGATATGCAGTGCTATTTCGAGAGTGTAATTAAGATTTAATATTGAAAGTGCCAATGCTCGTAATTTAATCTTTATGACTGTTCCTTTATCGTAGCTGTTTATAAGGGCTCAGCCCGTTCCTCCTTTGTCAACTTCAGTATAAGCAATCTTCTTTCTTACACTAAGTTTTCAATTTATTGTTACTTTAATGAAATCACGTAACGTGCACAATCTCAGTAATGCTTGCAATATTATGTGGAACATGTTTTATTCCTCACTTATAATTTATAACCCAGCGTAATGTTAAGAGTACAATATGATGATGTTTTATCATTCTAGTATCAAAATTAGCCGAAGATGTTAATATTATTAGTTAGGTAAATTTTAACATAGCTTTGTATAATTGGGATGTTTTAGTATTTAGTAGTGTATAATTACGGCGTAGTGGCAAGCAAGATGTCTCGTGAATGAAGTGAATAATGTTAGTGGCAATAATACTCGATGTAAGTCCCCTGCCGCCTGCCAAGAGAATAGTGCAGGGCCGCGCGCGCCCGCGCCCCAGCGGTATCGCCGGGCAGCATACACAATCGACGAACGAACTAGGCGTTTATTTGTTGTAATTATAATAATAGACGTAGGTATTTTATCGTACTTAAATAATTATTCTTGCGATGCCTTAATTCTGGTTGTCAATTAGACATGTCTCTGCCTAGAGTGTTATCATTGTTTTTATTTATTTTAGTTTTTGCTGTTCCGGTTTCCTCCGTGAACTTCCAGTCCAGGCTGTTCTTTTGAAATGATTTTGAGGTCGATTTATTTTTACCTAAGTGTTCTTATTAAATGTTACCAAAATGTTTTTAATAAAATATTTTTATATGTATCTTGTCGTTTTCATTTTGAATTCTAAGGACAGTTCGCTAAAAGCGTTTGTCGTAAACACCTACCCACCTACATTCAACTACCGTAAAATGCTGCAACTTTGCCAAGTAAACCCAACTTTGCCTATTTTGTTTCGATTACGATATTTCACATTTGCTTAGTTTTTTATTATTTTCTACCATTTGGTAGTAACTTTCCATTATTAGGGCAACATATTTTTATTTTTTTACAATAGTAACTCCATTGGTACGCTGTCAGTTGTGCGACAAACACCGGTGCGCGTGGGTGAAACATTTTGGTGTCCTGTAACTTTTGCAGTTTTAAATAGAGAAAAGGTGTTTTCAAGCAGAGACGTTATTCCAAGGTAAGAAAATATTGTCTATTTTCCGTATTGTTTGATATTTCTATGAAAAGGACGCCATTTCATCAAAATAATTTAGTAGGCAATGTTGTGCACTGTTTTAGAAAGTTGAGTGACACAACTTTGCCTGGGTCTAGGGTTGTCTCTTGTCGAATTTTATTAATTATTGTTTTTAGTATGATTTCTTGAATCTATATTTTTTTTACCGACAATTAAACAGAATACAAATCATTAACGATTGAATGGCATACAAAATGTCTGAAATTGTGCCCGGTATGTGACAATTAGACTTACAACCACGACCCCTTTTTTTTGGGGTTGGTGTGGGAAATCATCAGATAACCCCTCCCGCTCTGGGACTTAAAAACATAACTGACGGAATGTGGGTATATCATACACAGAGATGGAGGCCTAACCATTCGAGAATACAGGCGTGATTTTGAATTGTGTTGTATTTTACAGGGTCTTTTTTTGCAGTTATATGAAAAATGGGAAACAAGAAAAAACAAAGCCGGAGAAAACCAGGAGCTTGCAATTATAAACTTGGATTTTACTTTAAACTGACCTAGATATCTAAAAAAAAAATTCGTCCTCTAAGAAGTGCACGCTAAATGTAACATTTCAATGGACTAATAATTTTCTATTTTTGTTTGAGATTATTTTTAAGTGTTTTTTTTTATATATACTTTATATTTTATACTCGTAAGTCTGTAAAATTTGTGAAAACAAGTAACTAAAAGTATTATTTAAAATAAAGTTTTTTTTGTAGTTTGAGACAACCCTACAGTCAACGATATTTTCTATGGAAAGTTTGAGGTACCTGCTACAACTTTGCCTATTAGCTTTGAAAAAAAGAATAATGCCTTTAGGGCAATCATCTGACTGCCGGGACCAGCTCGGTGTCTTATGCACCCAGAAAAAAAAAACTGAAAATGATAACGCTTTTATTTATTGGGATATTCTTCTAGGCAAAGTTGCGTCTTTCACCTACAACTTTGCCTACGGCTTTGAGTGTTTGTGATTCGGAAAAACAGCATGATGCAAACAGATGTGGGTTCTACTTGGCTAGATATAAGGTCTGTTTTCCGTCTTAAACTCATTAAAAGTCATAATAATAAAAAGGTCACAAACAAGGAACAAAAAACTTCAAAATCCAGGCAAAGTTGCAGCATTTTACGGTACAAATAGTTGTCTTGAATGACTCGACAGAGTATAAATAGCTTCGTGTTATTCTTTAGTCCTGCATGTTATAATTTAGTCAGCTACACGCTTCACAGTAGTCTATACATTTATTAAATCTGTAGAAAAAATATTTTTGTACATTTAAAATATTTTTCATTACTCATACTCTGAAAGTAGGTCAGAACATGCCTGCGGAGCGGGTTGAAAGTACTACTTTTCAGCCCTAGGGAGAACCGCTTTCTACTGACAGCTGTCAAATTATTTGTTGTAATAGGGAGCAAACCTATTGCCATCAACCAATGTAATTAAGAGCAAGCCTATTGCCACCAACCGATGTGATTAGGAGCAAGCCTATTACCATCAACAAATGTAATTAGGAGCAAGCCTATTGCCATCAACTGATGTAACTGGGACCAAGCCTATTGCCATCTAACAATGTAATTAGGAGCAAGACTATTGCCATCAACCAATCTAATTAGGAGCAAGCCTATTGCCATCAACCGATGTAATTAGGTGCAAGGCTATTGCCATCAACCAAGCTAATTAGGAGCAAACCTATTGCCATCAACCGATATAATTAGGAGCAAGCCTATTGTCATCCACCGATTTGGGTAATTAGGAGCAAGCCTATTGCCATCAACTAATCTAAATAGGAGCAAGCCTATTGCCATCAACGAATGTAATTGGTGGCAAGCCTATTGCCCCCAACCGATGTAATAAGGATCAAGCCTATTGCCATCAACTAATCTAATTAGAAGCTAGGAGCAAGCCTATTGCCATCAACCGATGTAATTAGGAGCAAAGCCTATTCACCGATTTTAGGTAATTGGGGGCAAGACAATTCCCATCAACTTTCCTTGTATTCGTAATGAAAAGCACAGTGTTTACCTCGGGTTAAAGACTTATTTAGTCCCTTCTAACTATTAGAGCCCTCGCTGCGCTCAGGCGCCAAATCCCGACTCGGGACTAAATAAGTTCCTTTCACCCCTAAGGTAACAATGTACCTACCTACTATAAAAAAGGAATTGTCTGGGTGTTATAGTATAACCAACAGAACTCATTTCCAGCATTTTTGGAATTTTTGTATGTTTGTCTGTTTCGATGACTAAGCATCACGTAAAATTTACGAAACTAATGTAAGTAACTTTTATACATAAGTATTGTGCGTAACTTGGGGTATTACTTAGTCTTTGTTTCATCGTAATCGGTGCTCTCTATCAAAAGATATTTGAATTTATAGTTTTCAAGAAGAACTTTATCATTATGATCAAGAATGAGGTATGCAACGACATCTATTATACGAATATGGTACTTATTAATATGCCTTCAGAAGATAACTTAAAAAAACCGGCCAAGAGCGTGTCGGGCCACGCTCAGTGTAGGGTTCCGTAGTAATAATTCTTTTTTTGTTTGAAAAAGATACGTTCAGGATAATAAAATATGTAAACGAAGTTAAAAAAAATACGATTATACTACAAACTTAGTCCAGAAATTATTTTGTACAACTTTTTGTCTTTTTTGTACAAAAACTGTTTCCATCCAAGTTCAAAATGATTTTCCTAGAAAGTCCTTATAAAGTTCTACTTTTCAGATTTTTTTCATATTTTCTAAACTTATGGTTCAAAAGTTAGAGGGGGGGGGACACATTGTTTTTTACTTTTGGAGCGATTATTTCCGAAACTATTGACATTATCAAAAAATGATTTTAGTAAACCCCTATTCATTTTTAAATACCTTTCCAACAATATATCACACGTTAGGGTTGAAATTAAAAAAAAAAATCACTTCCCACTTTACATAGGGGGGCTACCCTAATAAAACATTTTTTTCAATTTTTATTTTACCACTTTGTCGGCGTGATTGATACACATATTGGTACCAAATTTCAGCTTTCTAGTGCTAACGGTCACAGAGATTAAGCGAGGACGGACGGACGGACAGACAGACATGGCGAAACTATAAGGGTTCCTAGTTGACTACGGAACCCTAAAAAGGTATCCATGGTAACTTTAAAAAAGGGATAGCTAAAGGTACTCTGTAGGTAGGTAGTCTAAATGACGCTGCTTTCAAAGTCTACATAGCCTAACTAAACCCTATAGGTAGTGTGATTGATCGCTTTCCATGCATTCAATTTTAGCAGTTTATTTTCGTCTTCGATAGATGTCGTTGCTCATTTGATGCCATTTTCTGAACCGCGTATATTCCGTGAATAGTCATCAAATAAAACAACCACACCATTTACAAAATTGGGTTCCGTAGTCAACAAGGAACCCTTATAGTTTCGCCATGTCCGTCTGTCTGTCTGTCCGTCCGTCCGCACTATTGCTCAGGAACTCATAGCGCTAGTATTATATTATCTGTAGTACTAGGAAGCTGTAATTTTAGCATGATTATACAGATGAGTTACGCCGTAAAATAAAATCTCGCAAAATATTTTTTTTAGGATACCTACATGTTTTTTTTTTTCTTGCGAAGCCCATAGTGTGGGGTGTTGTGTTGTTACTTGTTAGATAGGTCTCTGAAAAAGATTGTGAGTTGCTCAACACTTTATCGATTTAGGGATTCGTTTGTGAAATATATATAGCTATAAATTGCAAATTTTTAACCGACTTCAAAAAAGGAGGAGGTTATTATGTTCGTGTGTATGTATTTTTTTTTTTTTATTTTTTTTTTTTAGGTATGATACCTGATTTCTCCCCCATTTGTGGAGCGATTCTCAAAATTCTTTTTTTATTTGAAAGAATATACTCCTGAGGTGGTCCCATTTTAATTTGCTGAAGATCTGGTGCTGATCTTCGGAGATATACAATGGAACTCTTCAAAAATAGACGGCAAATCTGTCGTAATTGCTGGAATCGCTTGAATATACATTATCATGACGTAATATCACGCCTGTATGCTCTGAGGGGGTATGCAGATGTGTACAATACACATTTTTTTTGTTGTTATATATGAATTTCATAGACACGTATTACGTGTTTCGTGCTTTTTCTGACGCTATTCAAGTATTCGCATCTAGCAGTCATCACTTGTCTTCATGTTGATGAGCTGATAATGGGTTTTTGTTTTCAACTCTTATCACGTAACCGTTGAGGAGTAGTACCACTCCTCAACGGTTAAGAGTTGAAAGCAAAAATAGGGGAATCTTGAAGGTTAAGGGTTAGGTTTCTTGGTTGAATGTTAAATGCATAGTAAATATTTGTATAGGATATATATATATATTTAAATAGGTACCTAGTACAACTAAAAGTGAAAAAATAAAAAAATCTTTTTTGCAAAAAAAACAACCGACTTCAAAAACACCAAAAAGAGAAAAATAAACTTAAGAGGCCTTGTACAGACAAGACTTGCGGAACTTTAGGCAATTTCTATGTTTGTGTGCAGCGATAACACCGACGAACGCACACACGGGCATTTCGAGCGTTGAACTACGGTTGAAAAATTTGATCATTTAGACGATTATTATTTTAGGTGACATAATTTTATAGTAAGTAAGTACACGCGTACGGCTTTGAAAAAAAGTCTGGAATGTGTGTTGTGTGTATAGGTACAGTATATCAATCAACATAAAAATGGTTCAATTAGGTGTTAGATGAATTAAAATCAAAAATTATGATATCTACTATTTTAATCACAGATTTTAATATTTGCTGTAAATTGGTTGTGAAAGCATTTTAACACGTCAAAAATAAATAATGTTTCCGTCTCTTTTTAACCGACTTCTAAAAAGGAAGTAGGTTCTCTATTCGTATGTTTTTTTTTATGTGTGTCCGCGCATATCTCCGACAAGTGTGGACCGATTTTCAAAATTATTTTTTTGTTTGGAAAGGTATACTCCCAAGGTGGTCCCATTGTCACCAAGTCAGTTTCTGATGATTGGAACTCTGAGAAATTGAGGTCAACCCTCGAATATCATAGGCGCACATAACGTTTTTCATACATTTACAGAAGCTGTTCAAGTATTTGCGTCTGATAATCATAATTTCATGTGGCTGCGCTGATGACGGAAGGTGCAACTCCTCAACGGTCAGGACTTAAAAGAAAATTCCTTCAAAATTACACGTACTTATGGATCGATAGTTGTATTCTTTCAGGCTATTATGTTGAACTGATGATAGACGGTAAATCTCATTAACCGACTTAAAAAAAAGGAGGTTCTCAATTCGTCGGCTAGGAAAATTTTAGGTTTCTCCGTCATGGGTGTCGTTTTCATGGTTTTTGGGGTCGCTGATTACGAAAATGAGGTCAAAATGAAAATCCAAGATGGCGGTCAGGATTTTTTTTGGTTTTCCGTCATGGGTGTCGTTTTCATGGTTTTTGGGGTCGCTGATTACGAAAATGAGGTCAAAATGAAAATCAAGATGGCGCCGACGAAAATTTTTGGTTTTTCCGTCATGGGTGTCGTTTTCATGGTTTTTGGGATAGCTGATTACGAAAATGAGGTCAAAATGAAAATTCAAGATGGCGGTCAGGATTTTTTTTGGTTTTTCCGTCATTGGTGTCGTTTTCATAGTTTTTGGGGTCGCTGATTACGAAAATGAAGCCAAAATGAAAATCCAAGATGGCGGCCAGGAACATTTTTGGTTTTTCCGACATGGGTGTCGTTTTCATGGTTTTCGGGGTCGCTGATTACGAAAATGAAGCCAAAATTAAAATCAAAGATGGCGGCCAGGATTTCTTTTTGTTTTTCCGTCATGGGTGTCGTATTCATGGTTTTTGGGGTCGCTGATTACGAAAATGAGGTCAAAATGAAAATCCAAGATGGTAGCCAGGTTTGTCCGTCATGGGTGTCGTTTTGATGGTTTTCGGGGTCGCTGATTACGAAAATGAAGCCAAAATGAAAATCCAAGATGGCGGCCAGGAAAATTTTTGGTTTTTCCGTCATGGGTGTCGTTTTGATGGTTTTCGGGGTCGCTGATAACGAAAATGAAGCCAAAATGAAAATCCAAGATGGCGGCCAGGAAAATTTTTGGTTTTTCCGTCATGGGTGTCGTTTTCATTGTTTTTGAGGTCGCTGATTACGAATATGAAGCCAAAATGAAAATCCAAGATGGCGGCCAGGAACATTTTTTGGTTTTTCCGTCATGGGTGTCGTTTTCATGGTTTTTGGGGTCACCGACTACGAAAATAAGGTCAAAATGAAAATCCAAGATGATGCTGACGAAATTTTTAGTTTTTCCGTCATGGGTGTCGTTTTCATGGTTTTCGGGGTCGCTGATTACGAAAATGAGCTCAAAATTTAGTAATACATAAAATGGGTTTGTTAAACATGAAATCGAAATAAATATTAATAAGTTATACTAGACAAAATGTAAAATAACTGTCATGAAAAGAAAAACATAGAATTATAGGCATTGTCATTCAAATAGTCCGTTAGCCGTTATCACGTTTCCACCGGGCACCACGTGGAGGTGGACTGACACCCAGCGTTTTTTTTTGGTTGTTGTTTTTCATTGATTTTTATACACAATGTTCAAATTAGATTTTAAGTATTATACGTGATGATGAAGGGAAAAAAATATTTGATTTTTTGTTAGGTTTTGTGATTGTTTTGGTTGTTTTTTTTTCCATTGATTTTTAAACTGTTCAAATCAGATTTTAAGTATTGTACATGATGAAGGAAAAAAAAAACATGATTTTTTGTTAGGTTTTGTGCTTTCGAGGTCAAGAATCTCGATCACGCACGCCTGAAGGAATGCTGGCTTATTTTGTAAAAACAAAGGTCATTGGCCGTATGCAGCATGTAGACTGACCCCAGATAGATATGATTATTTCTTTTAAATTTTTATACTTTTTAGTTTTTTACGTTTAATCATTTTGTTTGTTTCGTTTTTTTTTAATGTATTTTTTTAATCAGTTGGAATTCAAAATTATGAGCAATGGCCGGTAAGTAATCTGGGAGTGGTCTCTCCTCAAATGATTCAACTAAATCTTTCAATCTTGCTGATGTTTGCCTATATCTTGGCTGACTAGTTGTGTGTGATCCACGAGACAAAATTTGCTCCAGTTTCAGCTCTGTCAGGCTTTGCTGCCGACGAAGTTCATCCAAAAACTTCCATATAGATGGGTGATGAGCCGTTAGAAGTGACGAGAATCCCCTGTGAAAGCCTTCAACGGAGTTGTTCCTTCGAGGAATTTCCTGAAGAAATGCATCAAAAGTATTTCACAGATCAATAGGAAATCTAGGAGCTCACCTGCCCCGTCTTTCCAACCTTCCGATCCAGTTATCTTCAAAATAATCAACGACTTGTCGGAGGAGGCCAGAATGCACAATATAAAACTGAGATTCGAGCAGTTCGTCAAAAGCGTTGATAACTTGTTCTGATGGAACATACGCTAAAGCACATAATTGGCGAATATGCAATGCGTAATCAGGGGTGTGTAGTGTACTCAGTTTTAATAAACAAAAAATCAAATATTTTCTTCCCTTCATCACGTATAATACTTAAAATCTGATTTGAACATTGTGTATAAAAATCAAAGAAAAAAAACAACCAAAAAAAAAAACGCTGGGTGTCAGTCCACCTCCACGTGGTGCCCGGTGGAAACGTGATAAAGGCTAACGGACTATTTGAATGACAATGCCTATAATTCCATTTTTTTCCTGTTCATGTTAATTAACATTTTGTCTAGTATCACTAAATTAATATTAATTTCGATTTCATGTTTAACAAACCCGTTTTATTTATTACTAAATTTTGAGCTCATTTTCGTGATAAGCGACCCCGAAAACCATGAAAACGACACCCATGACGGAAAAACCAAAAATTTCGTCGGCGCCATCTTGGATTTTCATTTTGACCTTATTTTCGTAGTCGGCGACCCCAAAAACCATGAAAACGACACCCATGACGGAAAAACCAAAAATTTCGTCGGCGCCATTTTGGATTTTCATTTTGACCTTATTTTCGTAGTCGGCGACCCCAAAAACCATGAAAACGACACCCATGACGGAAAAACTAAAAAATTTCCTGGCCGCCATCTTGGATTTTCATTTTGGCTTCATTTTCGTAATCAGCGACTCCGAAAACCATGAAAACGACACCCATGACGGAAAAACCAAAAATTTTCGTCGGCGCCATCTTGATTTTCATTTTGACCTTATTTTCGTAATCAGCGACCCCAAAAACCATCAAAACGACACCCATGACGGACAAACCAAAAAATTTCCTGGCTGCCATCTTGGATTTTCATTTTGACCTCATGTTCGTAATCAGCGACCCCAAAAACCATGAATACGACACCCATGACGGAAAAACCAAAAATTTTCCTGGCCGCCATCTTGAATTTTCATTTTAACCTCATTTTCGTAATCAGCGACCCCAAAAAACATGAAAACGACACCCATGACGGAAAACCAAAAAAATTCCTGACCGCCATCTTGAATTTTCATTTTGACCTCATTTTCGTAATCAGCGACCCCAAAAACCATGAAAACGACACCCATGACGGAAAAACCTAAAATTTTCCTAGCCGACGAATTGAGAACCTCCTTTTTTTTAAGTCGGTTAATGAGATGTACCGTCTATCATCAGTTCAACCTAATAGCCTGAAAGAATACAACTATCGATCCATAAGTACGTATAATTTTGAAGGAATTTTCTTTCAAGTCCTGACCGTTGAGGAGTTGCACCTTCCGTCATCAGCGCAGCCTCATGAAATTATGATTATCAGACGCAAATACTTGAACAGCTTCTGAAAATGTATGGAAAACGTTATGTGCGCCTATGACATTCGAGGGTTGCCCTCAATTTCTCAGAGCTCCCATCATCAGAAACTGACTTGGTGACAATGGGACCACCTCGGGAGTATACCCTTTCCAAGACAAAAAGAATTTTGAAAATCAGTCCACAATTGACGGAGATATTCGCGGACATACAAACACGAATAGAGAACCTCCTCTTTTTTGGAGGTCGGTTAAAAATATATATCGAAGTACAATCGACAATAACAATCGATCTTGAAATTCGAATTCGATTTGAAGATGAAAAAAATTTTAGCAATCTTTACAAACTAGCAAAAACAACATGTTTGATCAAAATTGATAAGTGTATCAAATTGTGGTAATCAGCTTACAATCTCGAAAATATGTTTACGAAAAACACGGGAGCGTTTGTGACACAAAGCGATACGTCCGTCCCTTGGCAGTGGCCGATTCGTACTGGCGAGATAGAGTTTGCGCGGTCGATAATATAGTTAACTTTGGATTCAATTTACGAAATGAAATTATAGTTTATTGATAAAATAAAAATACGATTCTATTAGAAGGTTACCTTAAAATTAATACGTAGTTTTTGAATTTTCTCTAAAGTGATTCTAAGGTATAGAAAAAAAATCTTAAATGTCGCGACATTTTGTAAAAATTGCGATGTTTTAACATTTTTTTTCTGCTATTTTTTGTATTGAAGTCGAAAATGTGACTCCTTGGTACACCAGTAGACCATATGGTGATGTTATTTATATTTTTTTTAATGTTTAGAATCGTTTGTAGTGTTATGTTCGGCTAAGCCAAACGTAACTCGATCGGTATTTTTGCGGAAAAGGGCTTTTGAATACGGGTGATTGCCATTAATATAAACATTATTTTGAAAATTCTTGTTCACTATTCACCAGAAAAAGAACTCGTCTCTTATAATAGCCAAAAGGAAGCTTCAAATTCTTCATAGATTTCCCACACGAACCGATCAAAATTGATCAAAATGAGATGATTTCGTGGAAGGAGCCTTAAGAAGAAAAATCAGCTTCGGAAGTCGGTGGCAAAAACATGAAGTCAAACAAACAAAAGTCACCGATTTCAGAAGCAGATTTTTCTTCTTAAGTTTATTTTTCTCTTTTTGGTGTTTTTGAAGTCGGTTGTTTTTTTTGTTAGACTCAAGTCAGGCTACTGAAACCACCCGTCACGGCTGCGGGCCCTGTCGGGGCTGAGGGTCCCGTCGGGGCTGCGGGATGTTCGCAAGAGATACGGCGCTGAAGGAACATGGGTGGTTTTTAGTCAGTAGAACCCCTGCCGCTCTGGGCAGAGCGGATGGGAGTGTCAGTCTTCTACTCTGTTTCAAATTTCATCAAGATCCGTTCGGCCATTCTGACGTGTTTGATTAACAAACATCCATCCATCTAAACTTTAGTATTAGACATTGTCAGTGCTTTGCATTACCCTCTTCTTATTTTCGCAATGATTTAATGTACTTTTGTCTAAGCGACGCATTTTAGTTTTTGAAAATAACGCAAACGAAGTCGCGGGCACAGCTAGTTACCTACTAATACCTAAAATTGGTCACGTTTCTTGGCGTAAACATTTATTTTTGGGCGAGTAGCCATTATCAAAGAAATTAGTGCCTGACAAAATAATGTTAACAAATCGAATTAAAATGCTTGAATAAATGTAATTTTAATTAGGTATTTACTACATGTTATTGTTTACTAGCCCAGATAATACAGTTTGTTTACATTTTATTGCGCTTACGTCATCAAGTTGTATGATTACTAGGTACGCTCACCATTTTTGTGAAATATGGCCCTGAAAGTGGTGTCGGAATATTCCGTTGCAATCTTCGATTTATTGCATTGATACCTAATTATATTTTAAATTATGTGCAAAGAGTAGGTAGGTAGGTATGAGTTATGACTCCGTATGACGTGTTGGTTTACGTATGTAGGTATTTCGATTTTATTGATTGATCTGTAGCTCTACATAATCTGTTCGCGATAACCCCAATGTAAGTTGATAGCTAGTACCTATCTTCAGCGTCAATAACATCAACTACAGCCTTATGAGGATTGAGGAAAAAGGAACTATAGGTACCTAGGTATAGGTATCCACGTTACATACTGGGATGGAAAGTTAAAATACAAATAAATCTGTTAAAAAATATTTTCATTATCGCAATTAAATGCTACGTAGGTACGTAAGTAGGACAGCTGAAGCAAACCGAAGTAGAATAGCGGTCGTATCAAGTTAATTACCAAAATCAATTGAAAATGCAGTAGCTACACTATCTTCTTAACATAATAATTTATAAAATATTGTTTTTTTTTTTTAAACGTTTCCCCACTATAAATTTCTCCTGTATCGTGGGCGCGTTCACAGACATTTTAAACTCACATCATACAAATACCCAGACCCGAAACAACTATCTCTAGGCAATACGTTCCGTGCGGGGATTGAACCTGCGGCGCTGCGGTTACCTGGGACAAGTGGCGCAGCAGGCAACAGCTTGAGTCACTGCGCCAACCGTGCCGTCAAATCGTTGCACGTTGATTGGGTTTCAATAGGGGATCGGACAAAAAAAAACTAATTAGTCCGTCAGATAGATTTCCAAAAATTATTGGACACGTATTTTTTCTTTTTTCACGTAAACTTAAAATGAAGACGATACAGTGCTTCGAAAACTCGTGTGACGTCATAAATATGATAGTACATTTTGACGACACAAGTGACGTTTCAAGCCCCACTCCAAGATTTTGACGCGTTTAATCTTCGTAATTTTTTATTGATTTGTTAAAACAAAAAACACGTATTCAATATTTTTCGATAATCTAACTTACGGACTAAACAGAATCATATTATTTTGACCCAGTCCGATCCCCTATTATACATAGGGATACTTTTTAAAGTTTCTTGTAGAATGTGATTTTACACAGTGTCTTCCAAAAAATTTGCGTGACCCTAGCTTCATGTGAGTGAGAGGTGTTTCAGTAAACTAAAATTCATTAAAAAAAATAACTTGCGGGGGTATTGTAGATACCCCAAACGCGGTTTAGCAATAAGCCATAGATCACGAGGCAATACATTAGTGGCTGTCTAGTAATCACGTGATGTTTTTTTAGCATTTTTTAACCCTCCTCACCCTACCTAGGCCCTAGCTAGGTGATACGTGGTGAGGTTTAACACTACCTTCCCACCCCCACCCAAATTCACGTGTAGTTTAGTACCTACCTACCTACAAAGAATCTTATTTTTTTTAGAATATTACCTATCTTTAAAACTAAGTCGCTTTCTCTGTCCCTATGTCCCTTTGTATGCTTAAATCTTTAAAACTACGCAATGGATTTTGATGCGGTTTTTTTTCAATAGATAGAGTGATTCAAGAGGAAGGTTTATATGTATAATAACACCCATTTGCACCCGTGCGAAGCCGGGGCGGGTCGCTAGTAAAGTATAATCTAATTTTATTCTGAATGAAATGATCAACATGATCCACTACACGCAACAAAACCGAGCGTTTGACAAAAAAAAATACACGTGATATTTTATTACCCCCCCGCTCCCCCCCACCCCTTTCAAGCTTCACGTGATTAATGGATGGCCCACTAATATATTTTTAAGTAGTTATGTACAACTGTTAAAGCTGGAAAGAGAGATTTTATTTGTTACGTTTTTTTCGGTCCTGGGTTCGATTCCCGGGTCGGTAAATTGTTATCGGGTTTTTCCATCAGGAATTTATCAGTAACAGTCACGGAATCTGGATTTGTGCCAGGTTATATCAATAGGCTCGCCCCCTACCTGGCAAAACGTGGGTGTCCTATTCGGGTCCCCTATATAGGTTGTATCTTGTATCGAACGCCGCTGTTGCGACACACGCTATTGCGAATTATTTTTCCACTGCCTCACAGGTTCGAAAGCTCATGGACTCTAATGAAGTAGTCGCGAAAGACGCTGTTTCGAAAAACATTTTCACTGCCTCATAGCTCGAATGCTTGTGATTTATAATGATTGCTTGTAATTTCCGAAAAAAAAAACAATTTTTCACGAAAATTTTCTAAGTCCTCGCGCCAAATCTGGCATTCTGCGAATCTGTCATTCAGCGAATCTGGCATTCTGCGAATCTGTCATTCTGCGAATCTGTCATTCTGTGAATCTGACATTCTGCGAATCTGTCATTATATAACAGATCTTAATTGTCATTTTGCGACACCTGGCATTATGCGTTTCTGACAATTTGCTAATCTGTCATTTTGCTTTTCTGACGTTCTGCGCCCAAACCGTTCGAAGGCAGGTAGGCAGAGAGGTCATTGGTCCGACACGCACGACTGCTGAACATGAGTCTGGGTTCGATTCCCAGGTCGGGCGAAGTGTTATTGGGTGTTTCTATCAAGAATTTCTCAGTAGCAGCCTCGGAATCAGGATTTGAGCCTGCTTGAAGGCAATAGGCTCGCCCCTTTTACATTGAACTAAAACATAACTGGGCCCCGAGTCTGCTATTCAATAGTGTGAATGGTCAATCATTGATCTCATAATTTTCGATTTTGATAAGTTTGGTGTTGTCAAAATCGACAATTATCAATGATTGACCCAATGGATTGACCATTCTGAATTTCTGACACTATTGAATAACAGACTCGGGGCCCTGGTGGCTGGTAGCAGTGGTGGCCCAGTGGGCGCGACTTATGAACAGTGAGTCGTGGGTTCGAACCCCGGCAGGCGCATTACCAGGCGCATTACTTTGTGTAATTTATTTCATCACCACTGCTCTCAAAACGGTGAAGGAAAACATCGTGAGGAAACCGGCATGTCTTAGAACCAAAAAATTCGAAGACATGTGACATCTACCAACCCGCACTGGGCCCCCGTGGTAGATTATAAGCCCATCCTTCTCCTAGAGAGGAGGCCTGAGTCCCTGCAGTGGGAACATTTAGGCTGATGATGATAACTGGTGGGTACACCTCTGCCTAACCCTTCGGGTAACATTGTAACAGGCGCAATGTTGTGTGTTTTATTCTAGTCAAATAGCGCTAGATATTATACACCTGTTTTTAGGGAAGTCACGGCCAAACTTAGCCGTTTATATTCCCGTTATGCCATCAAACCACGGTCCGTAACGTTGAGCGTACTCAGCCACCGAGTCTTCTCCAACGCAATGCCTGATAGTTACGTAGCTAACAAAGGACAAGTGGTCCATTTTGTTGTTTTGTTAGTTGTTAGTTGCAGTCGTGCTACGTGAAGGGAGACTATTCTTATTATTACCCTATTCTTGAAGGAGACAAAAGTTTGTTTGGCTGATGACTTTTGTGTTTGATAGTGAAAATAATAATTTGTAGCCTGGCGCCTGATTTAGTGGGGGCACCGGGTAATGCAAGCGTAACAGGTTAACTATTAAGGCGTAAAGCACGTTATCATTTGAGACGCGATTATGACGTCATCAGCTTCTCAAGATTATTGCTAATTAATGTCTATTAACGTTTTAATGTCTATTATTTGTTATTTGTGTCTACTTATGCACAGTATCTCAGTAACCAAGATCCGCTGCTCACCTAGCCTAGTTGAGGGCATTACTACATAATATACCTCAATGGTTGAGGGCTTGACCGCGTGAACGATGACGTCACATTGACCGAAGTTTTGAATGAGACGGCATTCACATTTGTCTGACGTGTTGTGTCGTGATGCTCTCTGTCATGATGGCTACTGTTCACCATCTATATGACGCGTTATGACGATTTTTTAATCAGTTCCGTCGTCGTTCTCATTGTCCATACTTGCTGACGCGCATCTGACGCGTCACAACACAACACTGGCGCGTGCACACTAGTCCGACCCGTTGCCGCGTTGTGACGTGTCGCTGCACCGCCTCCCGCACCTGCATACTAGCTGAATGCTAGCCGGCTAGCCGCATTCACATTTGTCTGACGTATTGTGTTGTGAATTTGTGATGCATCAGAAAGGTATCGGTTTCATACAATTAATATGGTTGCGTTCACATTTCTCTGACGCAGTGTGTGATGGCTTGTGTTGTGTCGCATCAGAAGCGATCCCGGTCTGCGCCAGAATGGGTGAGGTGCGGGAGGCGGTGCAGCGACACGTCACAACGGGTCGGACTAGTGTGCACGCGCTAGTATTGTGTTGTGACGCGACAGATGCGCGTCAGCAAGTAGGTACCTATGGACGATGAGAACGACAACGGAACTGATTAAAAAAACGTCATAACGCGTCATAAAGATGTGAACAGTAGCCATCATGCATGACGTGTGCATGACAGAGAGCAACACGTAAGACAAATGTGAATGCGGCTTTATTGTTATGTCAAAAGTTTTTAAACAGTTGTCTATATTTGAGTGACCACCCACTAATATTGGTCTCAGTCGTTACTGTCAGTGACCTGAAAGTCTGACAACTAGTCTCACTACAGGGTATCGTGTTACCCAGTATAAACAGGGTTGTAGAGGTTAGTTAGGCAGTTGCTCCATATAAAATACTGAAATTCAGTTGTATCTGGTTAGACTGGAAGCCAACCCCAGCATAGCATATACTTTTGAACAGATGTGAATCGTTTTTTTTTTCTCTATGTCTGAACTCAAAAGAATTTGAAGCATAAATATAAAGTTTTGGTAAACAAAATCGCAAAGGCCACAAAATATCATCATAGTATAATCTATTTCATCGTAATAACTTATATCCTCTCCTAGAGAGGAGGCCTGAGTCCCTGCAGTGGGAACATTATTATAGGCTGATGATGATGATGATGAACTTATATCAGTCAAAATATTTTCAAACTCCATGTTTCGCGCCACGCTAATCATCTGCTCAAGTCATGGTCTATCTACACTCACGAAACAGCTTCTCAGTAACCAGCGCCCGAGTATACTCAGGGGCCGAGTTTCGTTTAAATTAATCAGTCCATCACTCAGCTACTTGAGAACATAAAGAGAGATTTAGAGTCACGTTTATTAATACGATCGGGATCTCAGTATTCATCTCAAGTACGGTCTCTTGGCACAGGTCTTGGTCTAAGTAACGTTTGTTAATATGGGCCTAGGAGTCCTTCTTCCTAGGATCGAACTTCGTGTTAGCAGCTAATTTAAAGATTCCTTCATTCTAAATGGGGAAATGTTGGTGTAGCCGTGTAGTGTACTGTGTAGGTATTCCCTACCTATATAGACTGGAGATCTGCCTGCCTAACCCGTCGGTGCCCACGGCGTGATAATAATATATGTGATGTGTTCACTAACGCAAATTATCTTTAGAGGTACCTACCTATACGAATGAAGGGCTCGTCTTGTTCACATATAATTTATGCAAAGTTATACGACTGTATTAACTAATAATAGATAAAGTACCTACTAGATAAGCACTTTATTTATATTGGTAGCATGTTTACATTCAATTAAGGTAGGTACGTTCCTATTTATTAATTTTATTATCTACTTAAGGACGCTGTTACATTTTCGATCAACTCATGTTTAGGTAACTAAAGTCGCTCAAAGCAAGGTCTCACAATAGCGCTCGGTTTTATACCTCCTATAAATAATCTTGATCTTTGATATTATTTTTTAATTGTAGGTATTGAAATAGAATTTGGTAGATTACTTGGAACTTTGACAACGCATTTGGTAATTGTTAATTATTAGTATCGTCGTCATGATAAGTAGGTTAGTATTTTCAACCGAGTCGAAAAAAAAGAAGGTGCTGTATTTGTATGTATCCGCGATTTTCCCAAAAGCTACTGATCCGATATCAATCGGATTTTCGTTGATAAATGCATATTGTGTTTTTAAGGAAGGTTTTACTGTAAAATATGATTATAATATAATAATAATAATAATAAGTTTATTTATTTCTCTCACAATGGTTTTGTAGCACGTTTTGAACACTATAACATTCACATTGTGAGAGCTGGTGCCTGAAGTAGGTTTCAAAAAAAACTGTATTACAGGTCACCAGGATTGGAGATCTTTCGAAGTAGAAGATGGAACTCTTCAATAATATAGACAGCAAATGACTCACGATAGCTGTGATCGTATGTTTATGAAGTGTTTTCGCCATTTCATAATATAATATCACGCTTGTTCGGGTTTAAGGGGCAAACAGATGTACACCCAATATGGGGTACCTACCAACCAAACTTAATGAAAAAGAACAACCGGTACCGACAGCGACTTCCGAAAAGAAAAATACGCTAACCTACGTGAAATAACCATGTGAAATAAGTAGGTACTTAAAATGAAATAGGAATTTCAATTCCAAACCTCTCCGTCGAAAGCTTGACCTTACCCATCCATTTTCAAACCTCACCGCCGACAGATTGACCTGACCCATCCATTTTCAAACCTCACCGCCGACAGCTTGACCTTACCCATCCATTTCCAAACCTCATCGCCGACAGCTTGACCTTACCCATCCATTTCCAAACCTCACCGCCGACAGCTTGACCTGACCCATCCATTTCCAAACCTCACCGCCGACAGCTTGACCTTACCCATCCATTTCCAAACCTCACCGCCGACAGCTTGACCTTTCCCATCCACTTCCGAATCTCACCGTCGACAGCTTGACCTGACCCATCCATTTCCAAACCTCATCGCCGACAGCTTGACCTTACCCATCCATTTCCAAACCTCACCGCCGACAGCTTGACCTGACCCATCCATTTCCAAACCTCACCTCCGACAGCTTGACCTTATCCATCCATTTCCAAACCTCACCGCCGACAGCTTGACCTTTCCCATCCACTTCCGAACCTCACCGTCGACAGTTTGACCTGACCCATCCATTTCCAAACCTCACCGCCGACAGCTTGACCTTACCCATCCATTTCCAAACCTCACCGCCGACAGCTTGACCTTTCCCATCCACTTCCAAACCTCACCGTCGACGGCTTGACCTGACCCATCCATTTCCAAACCTCACCGCCGACAGCTTGACCTTACCCATCCATTTCCAAACCTCACCCCCGACAGCTTGACCTTACCTATCCACTTCCAAACCTCACCGTCGACAGCTTGACCTGACCCATCCATTTCTGAACCTTGTCAACAAACTGCTTAACCCCACCCATCCAAATCCCGGTCGTACCCAACATAATTTCTAAATCACATTCTAATAATAAAAGTATTAAACTCGTAAGTTTACTTTTATCTCAGTCCTAAAAAGTATCAACTCCTTCCGGTCGTCGTCGGTCGTCGGTTGCCGTGGTAACCGTACACTAAAATCTTTTTCTATCACGTTTATCGTACGTATTTTTTGCGAGAGAGCGATACACCCGTCCTTCCACTAGCGCTGCTGAGCGCGGAATGATGAACCGGGAGCGGAAAATGTATGAAGAAATTGGCAAATGTTTTTATTATAGCTAATAATTGAATAAAAAAATTTATATAAACAAAAAAAATATATCTCAACATCTAAAGGACTATATGTACCGCAATTTATAATAATTTTGGAGATATAATATGCTGTAAATTTACCTATAAAGGTACCTATTTGGACCCTACTTTTTTACATTTTCTGCGATTATTGTGATGGGAAAAACGTATTTTTGCGATTTTTTTGTATGACGTTATACAATTTTTCTGATGCCAACCTGGAGATGAATAAATTATCTTTAAATTAAGACCATGATATCTTCACATTTGTGATTGCTTATACGTTAAAATGGTACCTGAAAACCACTGTTATTTGTAGAAAAATGTTTTAGCGTCCTTAAGTACACACGGTGACACGGCTACACATCAAGCTATACATTTCCAGTGTAAGCTGGTCTCGCATTGTATAGGATTTCCGTAAATTCCGTACAGTGCGAGACCAGCGTAAACTGGAAATGTATAGCTTGATGTGTAGCCGTGTGTACCTACCTATCTTCATAATAATCATAATAATAAAATAAGAAAAACCTATCATTCTGAGTGCAAATCATTGTGACATTTTTTTAAAACTTTATGAATGTGTGTGAATCATTAATAACCATTGATATTAGATACATTATCTGTTTATCACACTAATGATGATAACACACCTTTCCTATTGCATAAAAATAAACAAGGGAAAAAAAACCAATGAGTAATTTACCCAAACCTACTTAAACTGTGAAAATCGAATCATATTGAGGAAACAACAATGATAAAAGTACACAGCTAGTTATAGTAGCAGCTATGTCTTTCGTTTGTCCGCTAATTCGATCGAGATTTATCGGTAAACATTGTCTATTTACAAAATGGACGCCTTGGGGCATTTTATAAACGCCATCTTTCAAGCAATGTGAACATCGCGAATAACGTTGTGCAAAATTATGGCGGGTTTCGTTTTCACACGAAGCCTGCGTTCAGCGCCATCTATCCGTTTGGTGAGTAAGCTGTACTTCCGAACGGAGCGTTGCTGAAAACGAATGGTTTCACGGAAAAACAGATGGCGCGGTGATCGCGAGCTTTGAATTTGTTTTCTATAACCGCACAGGGATGGCGCTACCAGTTGTTTTCTATCGAGATTGTATTTAAATGGCTCAAAAATTCGAAATTATCAGAAAGTATTCTAGTCTATTGTTATAAGAACTGCGGTGCTGAATTATGCTAATAGTAATTAGTCGTCTAGCAGCGTTGTTATAAATATGTTTCATCTCAAATGCATTTCAAAATTAACGAGACGAATTTAAAATAAAGGGTATCGAACCCGCAACCCATGACGTGCTCTTACTAGCGGCATTTGTACCAACACGATCTCTACTGTGGTTTTCTTATCATGATATAGAAAAACATAACATTACGACTGTAATCCCCCAAAGGTAAGGCAGAGGTCTACCTCATGCTACACCCACATTTGGCCAATTATATTTCAGTCCCACGTAATAGGGAACGAGGCTATTGCCATCAACCGCGCCAAAATCCAGACTCCGTAGCTGCTATTGAGAATTTACTGATGGAATCACCCAATAATACTTTGCCCGACCCGGGAATCGAACGCGGGACCTCATGCTCGGTAAAATACTCCTTCTATCTTACATAGGATAAAAGAAGTGATCGCTGAACGCATGGTCTATGGTTTATGAAATGAGTAGGTACCTGGTCTATTGATAGCAGCGGTGTTTGAATTTGTGTTGCATCATGTATGGTGTTATCCCTGTAGCATGGGACTTTTATACCATGCCGGATACCATTACATCGGTAACTAACCATTCGATAAATATGGACATAATTTTGCGTAGATGTTTATTTTTGGGTGCTTGTAATTAAATTAAGTTAAATTTGAATGCAGTGGCGGCCCAGTGGTTGCAGCGACGACTTACGAACAGTAAGTCGTGGGATCGAACCCGGGCAGGCGCATTACTTTGTGTAATTTCTTTCAACACCACTGCTCTCAAAAACGGTGTAGGAAAACATCGTGAGGAAACCGCCACGTCTTAGAACCAAAAAATTCAAAGACATGTGACATCTACCAACTGGCACTGGCCACGCGTAGTGGATTATAGCCCATCCCTCTCCTAAATAGATTATATTATTATAGGCGTATGATGATGAAGATAAAATTTGATAACAAACGAGAATAATGTGTAAATAATATTCTAATAAATAAATACCTTGTAGAGTTGATTAGTAGTACCTATTTGATTATTTTTATTTTACCTCGGCAATGGCATCTCTTCAAATCTAGAGACAGTGTCTGCACTGTCTCTAGATTTGAAGAGATTTTTTATTTTATCTACCCAAATATCATAAACCCTCTCTAATGCGTTCAAAAACCATAGGCAATGACCAGCATTACCAACCAGCAGAAATAAACAGAACTGTAATGAGCTCATAACCTACTGAAAACAGTAGGTTATGAGTTTAAATTTGGAACAGGTGTCAAATTCAAGTGAGTGTGCTATTCTATTAACTACATTAAAACAGATACCTATCGATACGAAACCCCAATTCAGTATGATTTTAATTATAAATCGGACGACATTTTGATCTCGAGTGACACAAGAATAGTGACTTTCTTGTTTGCCTATGATTTAAAAAAAATGACAGATATCCGAAACGCCGCCATTTCGAGCTGTCATTTGTTCGTTAGCTTTTTATTTCCAGTTACGAGTAGACAAATTTTCTGATAAGTTCTTTATTTCTGTCGAAAATGAGTGATAGTGACTCAGAAATTGACATGAACACTCCGCCAGATATCGTAAATGCAGCGACGAATGCAACTAGTAACCTGTTTATTTTTTATTGCATTACACTAGTAACAATGCTGGTCATTTCCCTATGGTTCCTGAACCCATCATAGAGCCCTTATGATATTTGGGTAGATAAACTAGTCTAAGCAACTATACATAATTAGGCATTACAACACTCGTGTGATGCTATTAACCCACACTTGTGTTGTAATCATTGGTTGTAATGCCCTTCATTATGCACAGTCGCATAAACTACTTTAATAAACATTGTTACAAACCATTTCGAAATAATCAAACATACCAGACCAGCACAAACCATCACGATATACTCGAGAGCTTTTTACGGTCATTCTCCGATTTGGCCTTCTTTGCCTAATTACCGTAACCTTTTTTATTTTTCACTAATTTGAATTAAACACATTAAAATATGAAAGAATTCTTTCATAATATTTTAATGTCCGTATGGTGTCGGACGCAAAGAATAGCACCATCCCATATCTTCCCATGGGTGTCGTAAGAGGCGACTAAGGGATGTACCAGAGAATGGGCAGCAGCGTTCTCTGTGCTTTTTGTATCGACCGTACTGCGATCGCCAACCCGCCTGCCAAGCGTGGCGATTATGGCAAACCCCCCCTAAGCAAAAATTACACTTAGGGGAGGCCTATGTCCAGCAGTGGACGTCTTTCGGCTGAAATGATGATGATGATGATGATTTTAATGTGTTTTTTTATAATGTGTGTGTGTGTATTTAGGCAATCGGAGAATGGCCGTTTGATGACAGGTATGACGTATGTTGCGTAGCTGATTGGGAGACGAATTTTTTGCCGGACCTACGTACATAAGTACTCATCATCATCATTATCAGCTTATTAATGTTCCCACTGCTGGGATACAGATTCCTCTCTTTTAGAGGGAATGGGCATACCACGCGGGCCCAGTGCGGATTGGTCACAATTAAGTCATCGAATTTTTTCTCACGATGTTTTCCTTCACCGTTTTTGAGAGCAGTGGTGATGAAATAGGTTACCCAAAGAAATGCACCTGCTTGGGATAGAACCCACGACTTACTGTTTCTGTTAGTAAGTCGGGGCCGCCACCACTCTCACAACATAAAAATATTGTAAATCCAAATTACAATCTATCATCATTATAGTTGCCATCGAGGGAAAAACCTGGATAAGGCTGGCACATGAACGTGGAGATGGCACCAGAAAACTGAGGCGAAGCAGTGGGTGAATTTGGGCTGTGGATAAAGATTTTTTTTTTTCTTTATTTTAAGGGTTTTATCGCTGAGCGATAACGTCACCCTGTAAAATTAACAGTAACACTAACTAACAAAAAATATTTTAAAACAAAAGCTGCTAACTGATGAAATCATTTTATAAGAGTACCCATGGAGTTTCTTGTCAGTGCATCTCCATAAGAAACGACCAACCCGAACCGTGCATCATTTCTCGACGTTTTTTAAGTGCACATTTAGGCCTATATGCGAAATAAAATATTTCGATTTTGGCTCTTGGAACAGCTTATTCCGCCAAGCAAATAGTGACAACAGCATTGATTACATCAATGGACAACAGTAACAAAATTTTCAAATACATAAATCATTACATCACCAGCCTCTTTCGTAAAAAATAAATGTTACCAGCGACAATAAATCCAGGCAACGCGTCGATTCCCAACATTATTCGCGACAAAATACAATTTCACCAACTACATTGTTCGAAATCATAATGGAATATAGTCTGAATTGTTTTTTACGCTCCGTAATAACCGCGGCAATGATGTTTTTGTTTGGAATATCCACTTTTGTGTCGCCATAATGGGTGTATTCATTCAGACGGGAGCAACTGAAAAGTGTCTCTTTTATCAGTGGCACAATAGGCGGGAATCAAAGAAATTACGAATTCCATGGACCGATGTTCTG
Source organism: Diarsia dahlii (assembly GCA_949775195.1). Lineage (NCBI taxonomy): Eukaryota > Metazoa > Arthropoda > Insecta > Lepidoptera > Noctuidae > Diarsia > Diarsia dahlii. The sequence goes on from OX459193.1 coordinate 17,670,442, forward strand.
GCGTGTAAAATAAAGACGGGTTTGTGGAGTCTTTGTTGGTTTATAATATTTTCATTGTTGAATAGGTGGGCCGATACAGCTTCTGATATTTATGATATAATAGATATGCATCTCTGAACAATGGAGTGTTATGTTAACAGTACTAGATAGGCTGCGGTTATGATAAATTGTAGACCGCAAATCCGCAATGGATAAGGCTACACTTTAATCCATAAACAGGTTTAGTAAGTATTGTTAATGAATGCGAAAGTAGCTTCCGTCTGTCTATCGGGGTTTTACTTTTAACGCCTAGATGATATGCCTTGATGTCTAACCGGATAAAATTAGTTATACAGCTATCAGCTACACCATGAATTGGGATATTTACAAATAAACATAGCAAGCAGCTCGACAGTAACGTCGTAGAACTGTCCGTCCTGAACTAAGCAACAGCTCTCCTCGCAATTGACTAGTGAACACCACACAGATATAGGATATTTTTTTAAATCTTAATACCTCGACTCGACTGCCTCGATGGCTACTGGTTGCAAGCGCATCGGTACACCTCGGTCTAACCCTTCGGGGATCACAGGTGTGATGTTATGTGCAAAAGCCAAAACTACTTCGTTCCTACTTCGATTCAATTAAACATACTGAACCAAAATCAACGTACACTTACACAAAATACATTCGGTCGCATATCGAAGGTAACGCTTTAACCTTAACCTGGCCTAGCGTTGTACGGAGTTCCAATAGATTAAGAGGCCTGTTTATACTGGATTTGGTACCGACATGTGAATAGAGTGAAATTGAAAGCCGCGGGGCGCTGATTGCCAGCCATATCTTGGATGTATTGACATTCATGAGCCGGTATTGCGACGCTCTCATCAAGCCTAAGGCATTGGTCCTAAAGATGACGATCAGCGATAAGCGGGTAGAGCTAGCCATTAGAAACGGTTGATGGCATCGGCTCGCTCTACATGGAACTTAATTAAACATAACTGGTAAAATGTGGGTGTACTAATGTGTACACCTCTGGCTAACCTTTCGGGTAATATAGGCGTGATGTTATGTTATGTATTGTCATTCATAAGCCAGTATTGCGACGCTCTCATCAGGCCTAAGGCAGCTTTTCCACTTCTTTTTCTTCTTCTTTCCATTTCTTCGCTCAAGAAATATACGATAGATGTAAACTTAGATTCCGTATCAGTGATGAACCGTCTCCCATGAACCAGTACTGTGTCAGCTTTGTGGACATTAAATGGGTTCGAGTTTCGAACCCAGGAAGGCGCATTCACGCCCAACGCCACCAACGCCTGCCACCACTGTGCCTTGCTACCTAGCAAGGCACGGTGGTGGCAGGCGTTGGGGACATTAACTCAAATGGACTTAGGCTGACCACCTGGTCAGCCTAAGTCCATTTGAATTTCATTTCAAACTCAATTTTCAAAATCGAAGACCTTCGTACGTCTCCCGATTTCGAAGTTTAGAACTTTATAGTAGAACTAGGACCTGGCAGACGTCCTGCCCGGACAGCAGCGCAAGCTACCGGGTCCAATTGTGAATCTAAGCCATTCTCGAAGCCACTAGAACACACATAAAAAATTTCATCCAAATCGGTCCAGCCGTTAAGGAGGAGTTCAGTGACATACACACGTACAGTAGAATCACTATCACTATCACTACATAGTATAAAACAAAGTCACTTCCCGCTGTCTGTCCCTATTATGCTTAAATTTTTAAAACTACGTAACGTATTTTGGTGCAGGTTTTTTTAATAGATAGAGTGATTCAAGAGGATTTTAATACCATTTTGCAAGCCGTGCGAAGCCGGGACGGGTCACTAGTTATTTATAAATAAAGATTATACCGTCCATGGAAGCTCCATAGCTCTCTGTGCTACTCTAAGTCTGTACACAGCATCTTGCGTAAACGTGCATGTCTGAACACCCTACGTCATGGTGGGCAGAACACACTAAATGTCGAGACGGGTCATCAGGAAATTTGGCCGATTTCAGGCGCATTAATTTTTATTATTTATTTCATTACCACTGCTCTCAAAACGGTTCAGGCAAACATCGTGCGGAAACGATGTCCAATAACAAAAATGTCGAAGACATGTGACATCTACCAACCCGCACTGGACCGTTTGGTGGATAATAGCCCATTCGAGATCCCTCTCAGAGAAAGGAGGCCTGTGACCCTGCAGCGGGAACATTATAGACTGATTGTTTTTATTTTAAACCTTTTATCTTAGCTTATCGCTTTTCGTCGGCAGTGGGACATGAGACTTACCCACCTTTTTTCCACCTTATAGATATATAAAAATAAAAATTAAATCGACACGTGTTTGCGGTGAATTTTAATTATTGTATTATTACGGGCATGGGGAAAGGAAAGAGGATTTTATTAGCTTGTCAGAAGTAGGTACTGGGAAAGATATTCATCTCTTCTGCAGGTTGTTCGAAAGAGATACCGCGGCCCGGACACAAAGGGCAAAGAAGGAACATGGGTGGTTTTTAGTCAGTAGAAATCTGACACTCCCTTCAGCTTCGCCCAGAGCGTGAGGACTCATTTGATGATTTCCCAACCACCAAAAAAAAGTATTAAAACTTTTGTATTATTCGATCCCGAATAACCTAACCTGTTACATTACGTTTCTTTGACAAAAACAAAATAACTCATATAGGTGGACAAAGAAAGCGAAATTGTTCAATGTTCTTATGGCTTCCTAATACCTACGCAACGTATAATCCATTTATAGAACAAGCTTTAAGCTTTTCAAAACAAATGTACTTTTTGCGATCTTACTACGTCTATGCTTAAGTTTATGAGGATGGATGGATGTTTGATACTCTTTCGTTAAAAAAAAAATGGATTTGAGTGAGGCATCCTTAGATATTTATATTGACATGGCGATTATTTGGGACAATTACCTAACGCAACAACAACAAAAAATACTAAAATGCGAGTGCGAGTTTTCAACTGTGCCTCAGAGGTCCAGTGGACGCTAAAGCTGAAAACTCAACTTCAGTGCCGCTAGTCACAGGTTCAGTTCCCGCGTAAAACTTGATCTACAGAAAGCAGCTCTGACTACTAAATCTACAGATCGCCCAGTCTAGTAGAAGAAGACGTATAAAAAAAAGTTGATGTGGCACTCGGAGACTGCCGCGGTAAAGCTATTGCATAGCATTTTTTATCAACTTAGGCAAATAATTATTTATTTATTTTATTTATGCAGTATTTTTTAAAAAGAATTTAAATTATATAAGTAAATCAAAAGTAACCTTCATAGACTAAGCTAGTAAGAAAATTTAAAGGAAAAAGTATTGACAGCTTGTCAGCCTGACGTAAGTGTCATAACATTGAAAAATATGAAAATTATTTATTTTATTTTAGATCTCAGATTTTAGATATTTTATAAGAAAACGAATCGTCTTCTAAGACCGATTCGCAGAATATGAATGCAAAAACCAATAAAACGTATGATAGATGCGTAATAATAATAAAATGAATGTATATAGAGTACTCGAGGAGTACTCACTCATTATCTTTCACAATCTTTCACTATTTTTTCGTGACTTTCTTCATTAATAAATGCACTTTGTTTATTCATATTTAAAACACTTTGAAGTACACAAATTATACGAGTAAGAATATTTTAGAAGGAGAAAGCAGAGAGACAAAACAGAAAAACTTTACACATTTACAACGTGAGGTTAGAAATTATTTAATTTGACAACCTCAGTTGCCAACCTTGTTATTTTCCGTAACCATAGCAACCTGGTTGAGTACTGAATCTTAAATTATTTGTTATGAAATTTTTGAATTCGCTCTCCACGCTCAAGGCCCGCGATAGAAGCTATGCAATAGCTTAAAACAGATACTAAAGAAGTTACAACGTTAAATACTTTTTTGTTTATTGAGTTACCAATCCTAAATAAACATTTTTTTGTAATTATCTTCCTACACATATTATACTAATCACACAATAGACGCAAATGGCTGTTTATAGCTGATAGGTCCATGCCTGTAGACAAAGAAAAGAAAAGCACTTATTTGAATGAGAAGGATGGCAAAAACGATAAATGCCTTGATCCAGCATTTTGATTCTACATGTTCAGATCTGCTTGCAGAACTGGAGTAGTCTGAGTAGGGTCGGCTACCGCCGCTGCTGCTTGCAGGGTGCTTCTTTATCGAAACCATGGTTAATTATTAACTTTTTTTTCAAGAAATCCTTTTCATATTCTAGTTCCATGAGTTTAAAAACGTTGCATGGGCATTTTCGTTTCTAGAACACCCAGCTTTATCGTTCTAGAAACAGAGTGTTTCCTCCAGATTTCACTTGTAATTACACTAATATTTTGATTTTATAAATAGTAATTTACAATGTAGGTAAATAAACGGGTTTTTGGATGACAAGATGACCAACTTGACATTTATGGCACAGACCCAAAAAACTTATAGATAATAATACACACACAGATCAATAAGAAGTCCTGAAAAACCTTTTTATTGTTTAATTTCTCTTTTTTACACACAACCTCTTTACTTTACACTCTTTGACAGATGAATAGCATCCTGAGCGCGCTATTTTGTTTTCAGCCAGTACTATTGTTCAGAACTTCTTTTTAACGTAAGTAAGACTTCACTTTGAAATAGAAGAACGAAACCGACTTTCTTGGCGAGTGAAGATGTTTTAAGTTCCCTGTTGCCTTTTTACCTGTTTTTACAAAGAGTCCCTCGTATATTTTGAATAGGAATCAGAAAATAGGTATTGCTCAATGAGTAATGTTAAACAGTGGTCCATTGAAACGGGTGAAGCCTTTAGAAAATCACCCCTCCTTTCGAGTCGCTTTTTGCAGCCTCTATTTATGTTTTCCACATTTTCCATATAGTATTTCGTGCTTGTGATGTCGACCGAATCTTCCATTGAAATCTCACACTCGGGAGTTGGCAATTCAGTAGTAAATTAACACCATTCAGTGGCGGTCTGGAAGATGCCTGAAAGGTCTGTTTGTGACTTTTATTAATATATGTGGGACTGAAAAAAGCTTCGTTTTCTATATGCCGCTAGTATTCAAATATATTCTTACGGTACTTTTTATACCAGTAGATATACCTTAAAAGTGTTCTGATTTTAAAAAAGAACTATGAATAAATAAAAAATAAAAGCATAGTTTTATCACAATCCTTATAATTTATGATTTTCGTTTAACGACTATTGAGTAAATTAACAATTTCTCGTACAATGTTTTTATACACAAGTGGGTTCCTTTTTTTTGTAGGTCGGTGGGAAATCATCAAATGACTCCTCCCGCTCTGGGCGGTAGGGAGTATCAGACTTCTACTGACTAAAAACCACCCATGTTCCTTCCCTAACCCTTTGTGTAGAGGCCGCGGTATCTCTTTCGAACAACTCGCAGCCCCGACGAGACAAGTGGATTTCCTATAGTATAAAGTCTGACGGCGTTCATAACAACAATGTATTTCCCTCAATGGATATCTTCATTACAAAAATCCTCAATAAAGTTCTTGTGTAGGTTCTATAAACATATTTAATGACTAACGCAAGACCCGTTTCGAAAGAATTTCCTATCCACCTCATTTTCCTATTTGGCGGGACACAAAAACCGGGTGGCTGGTAACACAATTGGGCCAGCTTTTGTTCCACGCCGCTCCACCGAGCATTCTTTTACCAGCGGCTGGAACAACTGTTTCTAGTACGATAGCCGCACAATGCGAACTATTGTCGCCAACGTAATTGTTCCTCGCCTCATCTACTCGAGGACTAGCTAATAGCGCCGTAATTTAACACGTAATTGCTCCAGAAATTGCTTAAAAGCAAAAAACAAATGACAAACAAACGCCAAATTATATCCGAACAGTATATTCTAGTATAAAACGTTTCATAAAGCTATTCATCGAGCTAGCTAAGGAGTGGATCTTTATGAATGCGACCAAATTGTATGAGAGTAGTCCTCTTTCAAAACTTCCCATGAATAGTGTTAATTCGCTATAGCGAGTTTGCTCGGAGCTCGTCAATGGACTATTTGGAGACTTGAGAAGCGCGCCGCCTCACAAAGTCGCAATATTGTGTATGGAAAACGCGGGAAATATGAATGGTGGAGGCGACACACGAGTGTAGGAGACTTTGTAAAGAACTCACAATGTTAGAGAATATTTCAACGGTGTCTATTCACACGTATGCCTGTTGTACGGCTATGCCAAATCTGAAACGGATTTACAGAAAGGAATAAATGCTTTATGGTGCTCGTACTTATTGTTGTGTTCAACCTGTTTACGGGTAGTGAAAGTGAGGATGTAAATGAAATATTAAGTACCTACTTGCATCTTCTTATTACAGTGCTAGTTTAGCTTTGGATCAAAGAAATGTAAGTCTAGGGAAATGTCTTTGCATTTCAATTCCTTTACAGTTCTTTTGATAGTTTATTTTGTTCTTTTGGGCAAAGGCCCAGCAGTGGGACGATACAGCCAATACAGGCTACCAGTAACTGCCTCGATAAATAATAGTACATGCTCTGCAGGTATACCTTTAAGCGGCTAACAGACGTAAAACGCAAGTTTTATAATGCGTAAAAGTATATGATTCACTGCTGTAAACAAAATCAGAAAAATGTATGATATTCTTCAGGATATATGCTAGTGACATAGTGTTGTGAAAACATAATACAACTAACTTTGCTCGATAGAAAAAAATCACGAAGATACCTCTAAAAAATTCTTATAACGAGTAAAAACCATACTAAAATACACGTCAGCGTTCTGATTTTTTTGCCAAATAATTCTACAAGCAACATACTAAAATCATAGTGTTTTACTTTTTTAGTCCAATCAATAGTTTTTTTGTAAATCGCAAAATACCACTATTTTCGCACTATTCGGCCGCAGCGAAAGACGTAACAACCGCTTTGTAGTGCAAGCTTATTAGAACTTTATTCTAACAGTATTTCAAACGAAGTTTGATCCACCACAAATAGAGTTGCTAATTTGAGGTAGCATAGGCCTTAAGAGTAATTTTCAATCATAGGACGGGTGCTTCGATAAACAATTTTAACGTGATGTAAAATGTATATTTATTTTCATCTTTTCTTGTCTGTACTGTTCTTCAGTTTGTAATAAATGTGGCTTAATCTCAAGCAACTGCTAAACCAGCTTCAGCCTCTTCCAAAAACAAACACAACCTCTTTCAAATTTTTAATGTAACCTCCTTAATTCAAGACAAAACCCTGATAATGTAAACACAGACCTACACCTCAACCCTTGTAGCTCCGGCCCTTAGTTTTTCAGCGCCGTTTCGAAGGCGAAAAGGAAAAAACGGAGCGTGCCCTAACAAAGCGACTCACACAATGGAGCCACGAACAATGCTAACTAGAGGAGCTTGAGCTTGTATCATTTGCAGATAAACACGAGTAGATATCGATATGATCAATATACATGACAGCTTGGAATATGGGAAAAGGATTGAGATTTCAGGAGGAGATTGTGTGAAGAACGGTTGCGGTTTCGCAATCGGTGTGTGATGTGTCGCGTATTACGCAGCACAGACCACCAGTATATCAAGCTACTATTATCGTTAAATTTAATAGATTTTCAAGTTTATTGCTAAAGAATTAGGTTCAAGGTTGATTGGGATGGAGGAAGTAAGCACAAAGTATGGCAGTTATGGTGACTATGATGTGAGGCCGAATTTCAATTTGTGAACACTTATCATCTCGGATAGTGGATGAGTTTGTGACATAGAACAGGAGCTGGCAAAAAAAAATACTACATGTACAATAGGCGTGACGACATTGTCAAATAATCAATGATTTAATGATATTAGGGGAAATTACATACGAGAAGGATTTAAAACACTGATTTAGTTTTATTTAAAAATTTAAGATTAGTAAGATTTTTAATAAAATAAAAGATTAAAATAGCATATAGCAGTCTATCGGCCATTTTGATTGAAACACCAATCATAGCGCACTACGTCACGCCTATGTAAACATCACTAGCTCACTGTGTTGTTTTGTTGCCGATTACGCATTTGGATATTTTTTTGTTACTACATACTTTGTGAACATCTTTAACAATGGAATCAGGCTTTGTAAAAGCAAACAGTTCAAATTTGCCCAGGTTAGATTTACTGATGTTGGGCGATTTCCTTGGGTCAAATAAAGAATTTTGTTCGTCCGAGTTCCGAAATTATGTGAAAACCTCCCTGTAAATAAATTTTGTATTTATCACTATAAAAATACAACAAACTAATCAAACTCGTTTTGAGCTTGTAGGAGTTTAATTTATTTTTACTTTCATAGGTTATTTATACTACAAACTTGTCAGTTTATTTTTGAGGTTAGCTCCTTCGCAACTTTTAATAAAAGTTTGCTACTGAGTAAATAAACAACAGAAGGAGTAAATTTCTATAACTACAAAGCATGTACTAGTATCTTTTCTCATAGTAACAACCTACTATCTTATAAAAGTGTTAACAAAGACCAAAACAAACATAACCGCAATAAATTAGTTATTCCATAGTAACTTAAATATTTCAACTATTTCACGTCAAATGAACATTTTATATTTAAAACCTATCAATCTATCAATTACCTTAACATACTTATGTACATCAAAGTGGTCTTTACAGAAATAAATTGGCGAATTCATGGCTACGTCCTTCGGGTTTCGCCGTGCTAGCTTTAACCATTTATCTCGTATTATTTTCTTGTTTGGGACATAAATACAAACACCTTGTTGGGTGTTGAGGCACCGCACACCACTTATAAACTTTGATATTCATTTTTATCACACGAAATAAGGTAATGTTTGTTTTAGTTTCCTCTAGCTGCGCTTAGACATTTCATGTTTACTTAGGCGTGACGTCAGACCCGACGCCATGACACTGCGAGCTGTTTTCGCGCTCTATTTAATTTTTTTACAAAAATGGCTTATATCTTCGTTAAACTTTACTTTATTACTGAAATATAGGTTTTTTCGTAAATAAAAAAGATGTACCCACATTACGGAAGGGTATTTCAAAACCTTTCGTCATGCCTATTTGACTTATAAGAAATACTTAAAGCGATTTAACCAATGATACTGCGTGCATATAAAATTAGAGTTACAACTACGAGAATATAAGACAGTTTTCTGCTACGTGGTGCTGGCTGGTGGACTAGCATGACGAAGTTCCTATTGGAGGGAGGACTGCCCTACCAAGCAACCCAGGACAGACTGTTGTGGCGCCAGAATATTAGTAGAGCCGACGCCTAAAGTGAAGACTTCGTGAAATCAGTCACTATTCCACAGCAGTCTCAGAAATGATGTTGATGATCAACATCATTTCAGCCAAAAGACGTCCACTGCTGGACTTAGGCCTCACCCAGGTGTCGCCACACCGCTCGGTGGCCACAGCAGTAAACGTTGTTTTTCATGATCCACAGTTACACCTACACAATGTTTTATATAAACTCAGTCGATTTCGTAGAGTAACAAACATTTTTGTATTGTTCACAGCGGCTGTGAAATTAATTTCAGATATACGCCAGATGCATCGGAAATTGGGAAACGGTGCCTCCCTGTACAATGAACATTTTACATTCATGCCTGAAATGCGGACACACTATACATATTATTTAGCATTTCACATTTCGATGAAAGAAAATTAAGTGTATTGAAACTCGGTTGCACCACAGGCATACTAATTACAAATGATGCAGGCGACTTTGTGGGCCTTCTCATTGAAGAGTTAATTTATGTCCCCACGTTCCAATAATACTGTTTGGTTACAAGTACAGTTAAGCAGCATTTACTTATCAGGTTTTAATAAGCCGTATAATCCTTCATCATCATTAGCCGCCCGAAATGTCCACTGCTGGACAAATGCCTCCCCATAGAACGCCATAACGAAAGCTAACCTGCCGCCGCGCCGTCATGTTGCTAAAAGCTGCATATCACAACCGGAACTCCCTTCCGACCACGATGCTGCACTACACTTACTTTACATGAATGAACGAGAGTACCGGTACAGCCTATACCGTGTCAATGAACGAAACAAGACACTATCACAAAGCTCGCTACCACCTACCACACTTTCCATCGTATTAAAATTCAAACGACACTTAGAACATTGCACATCCGCCAGCTCAGCACTAACGACGAAGTCCACAACAATGTGCCCTCTGAAGAGGCCCGAACAATCGAATGAAGACAATAAGCAGCGATACTCCGAGACAAAAAGAGGCGAAATAAAGGCTCACTTGTTTCCTGGCCGCATTGTGAGGAACGGGAGAGGGCAGAGACAAAAGCGTAATGTGCCACGGGCCCAAACAATGGGGCCGAGCCATTATTGTTACAGTAGCGCCGCTTTGCGCTGTGCGCCTGTACGAGGTGGCTCCGAAGTTGACATGGAGCTGGCCTTGTCGGCCACGTCACGCCGCGTGCAATGCTGGAATTCATCTGATTAGCAATAGTAATCGGCAAGCATAGTTATCAGCAAATGCTAAGCATTTCTGGTTATCGACAATAAAGCATGGAGCAGTGATATGGCAAAAATCTATGAGATTTTCTGGTTGGGATTATAGGGAAGTAGAGGTTGACTTCTTTTGATAGTAACCCGTTTACACGGTTCTTAAGTTTTGAAAAAACATTTAGATTTCTTTATTATAAACACTACTACACGTACCTTTCTGGGGGTACATTTTGAAAACCACATCAAAATTCGGTTATAACGGCAAGACCTCGCAGACATACACGAAAACCGACTCTATATGAGTAACTTGTATAAATTCAACATTTTCACACTTTAGTGAAACATTTCCAATAGGATATCTGAAAAAATCTTACAAATAGACGCCAAAATTCTTTGATATCTTTGAATCTACATCTCGTAGACACGTTATAGTACACTATACACATCATATCAGACAATACTTGCTAATTCGGCAGATGTGGTCCTTATGAGCCCACCGCCGCGGTGGAGAGTATCATTTCGTTATCGGGGTCAAAAAGACCGGCCGACGTTTGATCTCTCGCCTTTATGATTTCTGCAAAGCCGGTGGCGAATCGCACAGTGGGTCGCCCGCCGAATCATGTAGGTACAATATTGAGGTAAATAATGTGGGAGGATATTATTATTTTATAATAATGATACAAAATAGGTATGTTCTTTTCATGTTATTGTATTTTTAACTGGTTGCGTCATGTACCTACATTTTTATATAGAGACAGTGCTAGACTCCCACACGCATCAGCGCTGGCAATGTTTCATTCAATTTATTGGTTCTTGAAAGGCGATTCACGCAATATTTATTGGAGCATCCTAAAATACTGGCTATCTGTCCGTTTGGGTTTCTCTGACAAACATTCATTTGTAATCTGACCGTAGGGAATAGGTACCTCCTTACCGTGTCACCTGAAGAAAAACTATTTTGTATCCTAGCGACATTGACGCATCCTTATAGGCTCAGGTTTGTATAGTATAAAAAAAAACATAAAAAGTTTCAATGTATCTTTCGATTATACGCATAAAACAAAACACCGTCCGTACATCGTCCTATCTTATTTTTTGGTATTGTGTTCTTCGTAATTGACGTTTTGTCAGATACAATAATTATAAGTATATAGTACTCTTTTGTGTTGCTGACTTGCTGCTGTCCATTAACGAATAAATACGTATTCTATTTTATTCTACTGCCAGCTGTGAAGCTACCATCCAAAATAACTGCAAAAAAAAATCAAAACTGAAGAATACCATTAAAACACTTTGTCCAACACTGTAGCTGTACGTTGCACTGTGCATCACGGCCGGGCGACGTTGAATGGCGGCCGCGGCCGCAGGGCGAATCTCCGGGACGCATATACGAGACGTATCAAAATTCAATCTCTCACTAGATACGATGCAATGCAATATTAAAATTGAATTTTACTGGTCATGTTTCCAACTTCGTTTTGAATCATATGTGCCGCATGAATCGCTACGGAGTTCTGCACAAAGCTGTTCTGATGAAAATGTAAAGTTTGGTCGAAGGATGTTTTGCAAGATGGAAGCTTTATTATCACGTAGAACATGCGGAGAACTAGAATTCGAAATCTTTGCGCATATATTTGTTGAAATGTGCCTGTAGTAATATTAGTTCTGGTTAATTCCAGCGTTTGACGCAACCATAGACGCAACTATCAAGAAATGCAAGTTCCCTGACTTCTCTGATGTTATAGTTACAAAATTAACCCTTCAGCCTTACTACCTCAATATACAAATGATAGATATCTGCGTCTGTTTTAGTTTTGTCTTGTATTGAAACTTAGTAAATGTTTTTTCTTGCAAACCTTTTTTGTATTTGGAGGGTGGGAAATTATCAAATTAATGTCTCCTCCCGCTCTGGGCAGAGCGGTAGGCAGTGTCAGACTTCTACGGACTAAAAACCACCCATGTTCTTTATCCCTTACGAACAAACCGCAGCCCCGACGGGCGTCGGTCATTGCGGGCCCCTGCAATGTTGCTGACATCTCTTCAAACCTCAATCAATAATCATAACGTTCCAAGACCAAAATATAAAATTAAAAAACATTTCCCAATTCCGATATGAATTTCCCATTAACGATTTCTGATGAAAATTCAACGCGGACAGCGCAGCCCTATCACAAAGCACAATTAATAAAATTTCGCTATGGACAGAAGGGGTCTTTTGTCCACTTTATTCATATGCTAACTCCAGCCAACTCCTATTTTATCTGAGTACTTCATTGTACTTCAAAAACAATAGGGAAATATTGCGACGCGACGCGGCAATCGTTGTGACATGTCTGTAGATTGTGGATCATGTTTAAAGTTTTGTATTTTAGTTGGAACTCATTATTACATGTATGTAGTATAGAGCCTTCCTCATCATATCATGAGTTAAAATGAGAAAATTCTTGTTTCTTGCTTACTAAAGCCTCTATCTAGCACACAGCGTATTTTAAACGCGTAGCCGCCCGCAAACGTGCAGATGAAGCGTATAAACGCGGTTCAAACGAGAACCACGATTTGAACGTGCTTCACACGCGCGTTCTATCTTGAATCTATAGACGCAAAATCGGCATCTACGGCGCAGACGACGTGTATTCCTGAAACGCACCTCGTCTGCACGTTTAAAATACGCGTTGTGCTAGGGGCCTTACGCTAAAGACTATTATATTATATTATAATTATAAGTACGCACAAGAGCAATATAAAAGCAGTACTTACATAGTTTTAAACTATATTGAAGTAACTTTTTCCTTCTTAGAGGAGTTTCCAAAACATCCCATTAGAATCCCTACAAGGATAAACATCAAAATCAACTACAATTATCAATTCATCCTTTATCAGTACGCCATAAGGTCAACCTGCTGAATCACTATCACCAAACAATAGATAGTGGTCCGAAACTCAGGTTCTATTGTAATGAATTAATTAATAAAATCAGTAGGACGGGCGGGGGTGGCCATTGTCCAGAGGGATGGATCTGATCTCATTAACCAGTCATTGTGGCCGTGGAACAATGGTGGTCAGTGGCCACGAGTGGTGGATGTCGCGTCATCCCTCCGTGCTTCGTAATGAGGGTGATATTGTTTTGCTTTTCGTGGTTAAAGTTTGGATTATTGAAGGCATGAAATGTTTGACAGATGACCGTCGAATCGGATGCCGCCATCTTGTTACCATAGACAATTTCATATGTTCATATGTTTCCTGCCAAAGTCATTATAATCTGCTAAAAGAATCAAGGGCGTCTCCAGCTTTTGAGCTAGGTAGTAGGGGGATTTGTAAGTGTTAAGTTTGCTATTTATGGAACGCTGATGAATTTCTCCTAGTAAATATTGCAATTAGCTCTTCAATGCCGTTAGCTGCTGGACTTATTTACTTTTTATTTGAAAAGACGAAGAACTAAAATCCTAATTTATTACAGCCTCTGTCTATGCAACATGAAAATAATCATACTGTCATACCTTTACCTACTAATATTTTACCGCGGTGTCAATTCCATGGACCGTCCTTTATGAACTGTGCATTTTTTCCTGGAAAATGTCACTCCCTGGATCATTAACAAATCTTATGCAATGATCACGACGCGGTGTTCCCCTGTTGCGTACCGTAACCTTGTAAATTCAACTCTTATACGTGACCAATAAAGTCGAAAATAATACTTAAATACGTATTGAAAATCTTGCGAAATACTCAAGTTGAACAAGAATTTTCAACAGAGTTTCCGGAACTTTACTTACAAGTTTAGCTAGCTACGCATAATTTTAAAAAGTATAAACAACTTAGGGGAATTTATTACGATTAGATCGATACATACGAAACCATATAAATTTGTTTGTAAAAGTAAGTTCGAAAAGTTCGTAGCATTCCGTAGCTGCGTGCTACGCCGTAGTACGAGGCTACGGATTTTCTTATAAGCTGAAGTTACTTGCTTTGTTACTTTATTTTCTTTTTTACGGAGGAAAACTTTTCATTGTGATTCAAAATAAACAAATTAAGGGTTAATTACTTGCTTATTGGTACCCATGTGGTTGGAAAAAAATTCTAAGAAAATAACTTTCGAAGTCAAACTGCGGAAGAGGTTGAGTTCGTTTTGATTACAACTTAATTTGGATGTAGATGTTTAGTTTTTTTGGCACCCGACCGACTCTTTGATCTTGACTATTGATCTTTCTGTAAAATTATTTGAAAATGATAAGATTCTTTGATAAATACTGACCCCCAACAGAAGATCCATCTAAAATTCTTTATCGCACACGCGACTTCAATTAACACTATACACAATCCCTTTATTGTTATCCGACAACCCAAGGTCGATAAACCGTAACAAAACTATCCGACCAAACGCTGAAAAGAAAAGAAAATTCTTACGTACAAAAGTCCCCGCGACGGACAATAGATGGCGCTTGATCTAGATAACGATATGTTAACATTGTCACAATGGAGGCGGTAATGGTGCGATTGTACTGCTTGGCACAATGCTTTTAGATGTCACCTCCAACAATGGACTCGTTCGATATCTGCTACTGCTGTGCCCGCTCACTCAAACGGCCAAATCGAATGAAAATCGTTTTAGTAACTAACGTTAAAGTCATGACGAGACGCGGGACGGGAGACGCGACTTGAATGTCTTGTCGCGATGTGGGGCTTGCATACTTAGTTGAAAGGGGTGACTAAAATCACTCTCATATATCACATCACTAGTGCCTTATATATCTTTATAGCTACATTATTGGTAATTTGTTCAACTAATCATGGCGTGGAGTCTGTAACAGACTAGCCTCCTATTACATGGGAAAAACAACTGGCGAAATGTGGATGTAGGTAGGTAATATTGTAATATTACCTACCTACATCCATCGTGATGTTATGTAATCATGCAATTTGTTCGTATTCGTAATGTTGTCAAACCAAGAAGTGAAGTTTTTATGTAGTTATTCTTTGATGTTAAAGACAATTGACCATGTTGATTGTTCGTTTCAACGGCCTTCTTGTTTGTCGACATAACGTTTTTACAAAGACACTCCGAGTTAATTCCAACTCTGTACATTACTTTACTGTGTAGTATAAAACTAGCACTTCACCCGCGACTTCGTCTGCAAAAATTGTGGTAGCTCGGCTAATATGCATGATATAAATATAATTTAAAGCCAAAATTAAAATTAAAATAAATAAATACAAAATAAATAAAAAATAAATACAAATAAAAAATAAATAAAAAATAACTAAATACAAACTAACGAACTTACAAACAAATATTTGCTCTTCATAATGTTAGTATAGATAACATTTGAAAAAAGTACAAAAGAAGATAAAGTAACGAAGCACCATCAATAGGTACTTCACGTAATACAAAAAAGCTCATCAATTCCTTACAGTCGGAAAAACGCATGAGTACCCTAAAGTAACCATTGACGCATAAACCCGACTCATTAGAGATTCCCTTATAAAAAGCTGCCGATATTTTGCACAGACTTTCGATTTAAGTTCCACGACACATTGCACAGAACTGTGCAAACATTCTGGCGCCACTACATTCACAAATGAGTCATCTTCCATTTGTTAGGAGTTGAATAATAAGCGATTGATAAAATCGTCCAACTGTCTATGACAATTCGCACTCGAATCCGACGCAACAACAATGGTTCGGCACCACCAGATTACCCTGGACCCCCTCCCCCTTTCCCACAAAACAGTACTTGGCATTAGAGGGGTGCTAAAGGGTGCTTGGAGAGGTCTCCGAAAGCTGGTCGCGATTCATAAGCCGCCCACCAACTATTCAGTGTGATGTTATTCAACTCATGATGGATCACAATTTCAGACAACATTGTATGGAAACAAATGAAGTAGTACAATAGGAATGGATGTGATTTATTTAAGTTCTCTTGTCTTTTTAATTGTTTTAGGGAGAATTTATTTTGGGGAGGATAAAACGTTTTTGTATGACGCGGTGCCCATCACAGGCCAAAGTTGCCTACTACTTTACGAAAGCTTCTTCAGTATTAACTTGTAAGGCACTTGTCTAAAGGCATACGGGTTATTCATGGGATATGGGTGATTTATAGTTAGTAGAAGTCTGGCACTCCCTACCTCTCCGCCCAGAGCTGGAGAAGTCATTTGACGATGTCCAACCCTCCAAATAAAAGGCACCTGACTAAACAATGAACTACAAATCAAGCAATCTCTGAAAAAGGAGGTGGATGCTTATGCTTCTAAAAATGCAACATGAAAATATAAAAAGGTATTATTATATATGTGTGAATAGGCAAACTAATTAAGATCCTACACTAGGTCATCGTTCTACCTAGTGGAAGGCGCTGCGACGCGTAGGGTTGGGAGGGGAGCGAGACAACATAATTATTTAAAATTATATTTATTTAGGTTTTTTCTTTGTTTGTTGGGATTATTGTGTTCCATAATACTTAATATATTTGGTTTTAAATTGTATTAAAGGTACTGTTCATTTTATGTTCTTTTTTATGTGGGTAACACTAACATTACGGTTATGTCTGTCTTGACGTTCGTACGTTTTTTGTTTTAAGGGTTACCACTGAAAACCAGCGCTGTGCTGTGGGTCCCCATAGCGCAGCACCATGCTGAGTGGTAACCTATTTGTCGCAGTTGTTTTTTATTTTAACTTTTAAGTGTTATGTAAACTCAAATTTTTTTTGAAATTCAACCCCTAAGGGAGTTAAATAGGGGATGAAAGTTTGTATGGAAAATCGTCGTTTTCACGCGGGCGAAACCGCTGGCAAAAGCTAGTCATCAATATTTATACCATGACATAAAAAACATTCCGACATAAATGTAACCCGTTACTCTACCACTATACCACACGATAATATCCTCTACAACATTTCAATTATTCCCGTACGTACATATTCACGAGTGGGGTATATTGTTCGTGCTGATAATAGGAAAATCTGTCAACACGGGCACAATACAGGAAGTTACATGGATCAGGAATTAGCAGACATTGTCCCAGCACAATGGAGAGGCCGCCGGCGGAGACGTCGCGATATAATTAGATAACATTACTACATATTTCGTACTACTATTTGATTGGGGTGGTGTCTGTTTTGTGTATGGTGTTTTAGTCTTCATTCAGCATAGTAAACTTTTGAAATTCTCACGCGGGGTATCTATCTACACGGTTTTTTTCATATAGTAGGTATATTAATGAACACCATGAGAAGCTAATGACAAAGAATAAGAGCCGCATGTTTCGATCTTCAAAGTTAAGCAGTGCTTGCCGAGGTTGGTCCGTGGATGGATGACCATCATTACTTACAGTTTCCTCCGAGCCTCAGAAAGCATGTAAAGCCGTTGGTCTCGGCTGTCAATATTTTGTACTGAACATGGTTTGGAAATAAACTAGCCTGATTGACTGACCGACACGTTTGAAGTGCTGTCAAAATCACTAATTATAAAACTTATTAAAAGCTCCGGAGTCGGGTAAAGTGTTATTGGGTTTTTCCTTTAGGAATTTGACAGCAGCCAGGGAGTCTGCAGTCGGAACTGCGGGTTGTTCGAAAGGCCCATGGGTGGTTTTTAGTCACTAGAAGTCTGACACTCTCTACCGTTCTGCCCAGAGCGGGAGGATTCATTTGATAATTTCCCAACCCCCCTACAAAAAAATGAGTCTGCATTTGTGTCTGGATTACATAAGAAAACCTAAATCATTCACATCTGTACATAACTGATAAAAATAATAACATTGAAGCATTGCAATAAAAGTGAGACGTGTAAAGTGATATGAGTTTCATTCCCCTCCTACAGTAAGAACGCAAATTGAGTGTTTGCAGTGCACTTCATTTTGAAAGCTTCCTGTCACCACGGTGATGCAGTTCCTCTGTATTTGAAGAAATATGTCAGGGGTGTCACACACATACGAGTATATTCTGGTCGGTTTCATTCGGCAATGCCGAATGGTAAGAGACCGTGAGGTATAAAAAATGTCGGTTATTATTTTTTGTTTTATTAAACCAATTCAGCTGTTCCATATATTTTGACCGTGTTGATTATAGACACTGTTATGTGCAACAACTGCTTTTTAAACCCGACGTTTTGCCGTGCGTTCGGCTGTCATTTGTAGATTTTGACAGTCGTTACAGCTAGTCAGCGGCCTAAAAGTCTGAAAAGCAGTCTTGCCAAAGGATATCGTATAAACCAGTGCTTACTGGTTTGTGGAGGTCAGATAAGTAGTCACTGCATGTAAAATACACATATTAAGTTGAATAACCGGATGCAGCTTATAATGTATCAGTAATATCAGTATTTTGTCTGGATACCTACACTAACATAGAAAAGGAAAAATAACAGCAGGTGAAGATCCCGACGATTTTTCACCAAGATTGGGAAACCGCTGACCTAAGTTCAAAATTGAAAGTAGATGCCGATGCAGTTTGTCAATCGATACGAGATAAATACGTATAGTAATTGCTTCGGATCGGCTTTTTTTTCAACACATGCTGCCGAATGAAATGTACCGACCCGAGTAAATGTGTAACCACCCTTACACATCGAATATGTAACTTGATAATAATGTGTGGGGGTGACAAATGACGATCTTCTCGATATGTTACAAGCGTGTCAAATGTTTTTGACAACTTAATACTCACAGAGTGTTGCCTTAGCCGCGGTGGTGACGAGATATTTGTGTTAGTTTTTCTGGATGTTGTACCGACAGGGAAATCTGTTGTCAAGTAAATTCACACGCTATGTCGATAGAGCAGTATAATTTTGTAGTCAAGTTGTTTTCCCAACGTTTCAGGAGCGGCATTTTTTTGATAATTAGTAGTTTTAATTAACGTAGTATTATATAATGTGGATGTTAACGATTCTATTTTCAAAACCTGTTTAGGAGTATATCTCCTTCTACGTTCGTTGGTGTGAACGGACCCTCCGTTCACACCAACGTACTCGGTGAGGAGAGCAAATTTTTATCACGTTTAAAACAGAATTTCGAGTCATTGTAATAAGATTTATTTTGACGAGTCACTATGCTCAAGAACAAAAGAACAAATTGCTCTCAAGAACAAAAGTGACATGCAACAATAAATTTTATTACAATGATTCAATACTCTGTTTTAAATGTGATCAAAAATCTGCTCTCCTCTCCAAGCCGGTAACTGTGAACGGACCCTGAAACAACATATTATAAATTATTATTAATCAAAGTTATAGCGAAAAATATATTGTTTATATCTTCTCTTATTTGTCTTGATCGCTTTGAATATTCTTAGACATACATAACCAAACATTTAATTTAAAGCAACCAGCAGTTACATAAATATACACTAACCAATAATCATTATTAGACGTCCCCTTTACTAACTACAATAACAACATAACCATACGTCACGCTGTATGCATTAACATGATGAAATTACAACACAACTCTATTGAGATCTTAACAATGCCGTAACTGGCTGGGTTGACGTGAATATAAATTGTATAATCGGCGGCTTACCGACCGTGCTTTTGTCACAGCCTGCTACGTCACATGACGTGACGTATGCTAAGTCTATTCAGCTAATGGAGAAGTGATCAAGACGTGACGTTATTATTCTGTGAGAATATTTTGGTCCTGGTAATGGAAATTATATTTAAGTGCAAACAGAAACAATAGTATATTGCACACATCATCTGTCCCCCAATTTATTTTGGGTCGGCGCAGCATGTCTGCTACTTCCCTACTTCTCTATTACCTACTCGTCATAGCAGTAGTTTTCTCCGGTCACTTCAACTATTATACGTTACTTTTTTCAGTTTTTTCCATCCACTGTGTCTGTGGGCCATTTGCACGGTATTTGAGATATAAATGTCACAGGGCAAACTTAGTTCCGACACCTACTGGTTTTGGCTCATTTAAAATTTACGTTTATTGTGACTCAATTAGTGATGAATATAAATATTGATGGATGGAGAGGGACAGGAAGGCCAAAGCCGAGCGTAGACGCAGCTTTAAACATTGCTCGTTACCAGCAATTTATTGTTAGGAAAATTTTAAAAATAATATTCTGAAACTGTTATATATATGTGGCCTGTTTGCTTCATTCCTCTATATATTTCTTTTTACATTGTCTTGTGATCTGGTTGTCACTGTGACGCATAATAAAAAATAGATTATGTCTATTATGAATTTAATTCTTTAATTAGTAAATACATAATATTGGCGACGATGGAGGCAGAACTGGCGCGACTTACTCGCCTGCGCGCTAATATACGCGGCCAGCTGACCAAATTTGAACAAAAAATAGCAGATTTACAAAATCCTTCGGATTACGAAGTAAGTTCACGTTTGACAAGTCTAACAAATTATGAACAAAAATTAGAAAAAGTACAAAATGAAATTGAGTTAATAACACATGATGCGGAAGCTGAAATTGATCAGCGGCATTCTACAGAAGAGTACATTTTACAATTGAAGCTAAAGCTGCATGGCTTACGCCCTACATCTCCAAACGCACCGTCGACTTACGTCACGTCTTCACTTGTAAGCACACCGGAAACGACACCAAGAATTAATTTTCAACCGCTACAGGAACGAGAAAGTTTCAATAATTTTGTTCAGAGATTAAAAACCTACATGAAGCTAAATAATTGTCACAATTCACAAATCCAGACCCTCACGCTGCTTAGTTTATTGCCACCAGAATTGCACCAGAAAGCTTACGACTTGTGCTCTCCAAACGAACCTTGTGAACTGGAATTCGGAAACTTGGTTCAAATATTACAACAATATATAGATCCAAAACCGAGCATTTGGGCTCGTCAACATAAATTTATTTCACGACTTCAAGGCACTGATGAGACAGTGATGTCATACTCGTCACATTTGAAACATTTAGCTCAAGATTGCGAGTTCACGTGCAATAACTGTAAAAAGTCGATCTGTGATAATTTTCTTACCTTACAATTTATAAGAGGATTAAATGACACCGATATTCGAACCAAAATACTACAGGAAACAATGGTAACTGATTTTTCTGACTTAATAAATAAAGCAACCACGATTGAACTGGCAAAATCTGACAGCAGCTATATGTCTCCAGCTCACTCTTCAAATCATGGACATGTACATACTGTTCAAGCTGACCCCAAACACCGCATTCAACGGCCAGAGAATAAACCTTTAACGATTAAAGACTTACGAGGGAAATGCTTTCGTTGTGGAAGCAAGGAACATCTAGCTAGTAGATGTCGCAGCATCAAGGATACTTGCAGCAAGTGCAAACGAGTAGGTCACCTTGCTCGCGTTTGCTTACAATCAACACCTGGGAACAACCAACTGGAGCCTGAGCACGTGGAGGTACAGGACACGGACAACTCTTCAGATACAGTCGATGACACCACCCCTTGGGGTATGAATTTAATACGATCTAACAACACAGACAAATTTATGATAAATGTACGCATCAATGACTCGAAACTGAAAATGGAAGTAGATACAGGAGCTGCTCTGTCATCTATATCTTACAAAGATTTTAAAACATTGAACACTGGATACAAGATTTATAAAACTAATATCACGATGAAAACATATACAGGAGAAATCTTTGCACCCCTTGGAGTAGCCAACGTTACGTGTAAATACAAAGACCAAAGACTTGAGGGAAAATTATATATTATTAAACAAGATGTTGACCCTATCTTCGGTCGAGCATGGATACGAGCAATCAATTTGGATCTGGCAAATATAAACGCAGTTAAGACTAAAGAACATCCAAAACTGGATAAGCTACTTTCTGAATACTCAACGGTATTTGATGGGTCCCTTGGGTGCATACCTGATTACAAAGCTCATTTGACCCTAAAGGAAGAAGTGTCACCAATTTTTGTTAAGCCAAGACGTATACCATATGCTCTTAAAAATAAAGTTGATGATGAAATAGTGCGACTCTGCGAACAAGGTGTAATTACAAAGGTTGATAGCTCTGAGTGGGGAACACCAGTAGTTCCTATTGTCAAACCAAATGGCAGTATACGCTTATGCGCGGATTATAAAGTCACCTTAAATAAAGTTATAAGGGATGAACAATACCCTATTCCAATCATAGAGGACATTCTGGTAGAGATGAACGGAGGTCAAATATTTTGCACACTTGATATCAGTCAAGCTTATCTAAACATGATGATGGACGAAGAGAGCGCTATGATGCAAACATTAAGTACCCACAAGGGTACGTTCAAGGTAAATAGACTTATGTTTGGCGTCAAGGTTGCCCCGAATTTATGGCAAAAATTTATGGATCGTTTGCTCCAAGGAGTCGCTGGAGTGAAATGCTTTTTCGATGACATAATTATTCAAGGACATTCAGAAGAACAACTTCTGTCAAGACTACGCTTGGTATTACAAAAATTACAAGATAAAAATTTGAAACTCAACAAGGATAAATGTCATTTTTTTCAAGAGAGAATCGAATACTTGGGTCATACCATTGATAAAAATGGACTGCACAAAAACAGAAATAAGGTGAACGCTATCCTGGATACAAAACGTCCCAGCAACATCAACGAACTGCGAACATTTCTAGGAATGGCTAATTATTACAATAAGTTCATACCGAATTTAGCTTCAATATCCAGCCCTCTTAATAACTTACTCAAGAAGGACGTTATATACGAATGGACGCACAAATGTAATGAGAGTTTCAAGAAAATTAAACAGGAAATCCTCAGTGACAGAGTTTTAATGCATTTTGACCCAGATAAACCCTTGGTTCTCGCTACAGATGCTTCACCTTTTGGACTTGGAGCAGTTCTATCGCATCGATTATCGGACGGATCGGATCGGCCTATTGCTTTTGCATCACGTTCATTGACGAGTAGTGAAAAAAAATACAGTCAGATAGACAAAGAAGCGACGTCCTTATTCTGGGGATTAAAGAAATTTTTTCACTACTGCTACGGAAGAAAATTCATACTTATTACAGACCATAAACCTCTAACTACGATTTTCAATCCACACAAAACTTTACCGGCGATGAGCACAATGAGGCTCTTTCACTATGCACATTTTCTATCTGGTTTTGACTACACTATTGAATACAGAACATCGAATGATCATAGCAATGCAGATTATCTATCAAGATTTCCGGTAGATACAGTAGCAAATAACCTAATTGACGTACATTGCGCATTTCAATTAAATCAAATGAACACAATTGCCGTCGACCGTACAAAAATTGCCGAAAATACCCAACGCGATGATGAATACAACCATTTATTGGAAGCTTTAAAAAAAGGTACCTCAGTGAAAAGATACGGCTACAATGACAACGAAATGACCTTACAAGACGGTTGCATTATTAAAGGAACACGAGTAATGATTCCGGCAACCCTGAGACAGCAGGTTTTAGAAGAACTACACACGGGACATCTTGGAATAGTAAAAATGAAATTACTGGCGCGTGGATACGTATACTGGAGAAATTTGGATAAAGACATAGAAGACATAGTTAAAAGTTGTCGAGAATGTCGATTAAAGCAAAATCAACCTGCATGCGCAGTACTACATCATTGGGACTCACCATCAGGGCCATGGCAAAGGATCCATATCGATTTTGCTGGGCCGATTAAGGGTTATTCCTTATTTATAATAGTGGATGCTTTTACAAAATGGGTGGAAATTGTAGAAACGAAAACAACCACAAGCTCATGGTGTATCCGCCAACTTAAAGAACTTTTCGTGACATTTGGATTTCCGCTTACTTTAGTATCAGACAATGGTCGACAATTTGTTTCAAATGAATTTGAATCATTCCTCAGAGAAAGCGGCGTTGTTCACAAAACCACAGCTCCATACCATCCAGCCACGAATGGACAGGCAGAGCGATACGTACAAACAATTAAAAGGGCAATACATAGCATCAGGGCAGAGCCAGGCTGTCTACAAGACAAACTGCTGGGTATTAAGGAACGCCTGCGGAGGACGCCGAGCAGCAACACGAATAAAAGCCCTTATGAGCTTATGTTTGGCAGGGAAGTAAGAAACACCCTAAGTGTTCATTTCAAGGCGAGGGCGAGGGACGAAACACGTCCGCCGACTGATGAGGCAAGAGTACGCTCATTCACTGTTGGGCAGAGAGTGCAAATACGCAGCTACACAAACGACCAAATAAAATGGGAATTCGGAACCGTTTTAAGGATATTAGGCCAATTGCACTATCAAATAGAGACTGATTCTGGTCAGATTTGCAAAAGACATGTTGATCAGATGCTGGGTACATTAATGCCAAGAGACGAACAGTAACACCGAACACTTCGAAAATTAACAACTAGACGATTTGGGACGGAGGTGTTATATATATGTGGCCTGTTTGCTTCATTCCTCTATATATTTCTTTTTACATTGTCTTGTGATCTGGTTGTCATTGTGACGCATAATAAAAAATAGATTATGTCTAATATGAATTTAATTCTTTAATTAGTAAATACATAATAGAAACCTTAAAAATATGTAATAGTTGGAGTAAAGTAGGACATCAAATAATTAAAATCCCGAAATGTTAAGCTTCTTCTGTTGCTAACTGTCTTCTACTTCCATCCACATTATTTTTCTTAGTACTATTAAATGAGATAGCTGCAGTAAACATTTAATTAACTATCAATTCGTAAAGTGGAACAAAGTAAGCTTCGCAATTAATTTTCTAATAATAACACTAACTGATGAATTAGTGTAAATAAGTGTGTGTCAATAAGTACTGCCTTATCTAAAAGACGCATCACTGTCGATGAATTTCAGTACCGTGTGCGCCTGCTTTCCTGCCTAAGCAGGTGCCTAACTTTATATTCTTAGTTTTTATTATTTATAAGTATGCTACGGTTAGCTGTTTAAATTAAGCTTAGTTAATAGTTTAGATTGTGTTTTTTTTTCTTTTTTTTAATTCTATATTTATGAGTGTATTATGCTTATGTAATAGTTCTTGCAACATTACTTTACTGCCAACTGTGGAGGCTTGTAAATGGCTTGTCGTTGAACAACTCACTATTTATTTTTGTATTGTTAGCTGTAAGCCACCCAAGTAAAATAAAATAAATAAAAAATTACCTAGCCTGTTCCCAAATATTTTGGGTTGGCTTCTAGTCTAACCAGGTGCAGCTAAATACCGCAATTTTCCATTGAGCAACGGCCAAGATGACCTCCACAACCGCGTTTCAAAGTTACTTACTCCTCATTCTCATTCTCCATTCAAAACTAGAATAATTTGTCTCTGTTCTTCAAGTTCCTCCAATCGGAAACCCCACACTGACAGACAATGCAACCCCGTGACTGCGGTCACTTCAACTATTATGTACGTGAACGTGCGGGCCCTGTATGAGTGAAGGTTAACTTTGTGCCAGCTCTTTGTAGTCTTTGTGCTGTACAATGGTGATAATGATATGAGTTCACTGAGAAATTGTCTGTTATCGTACGTATTGTGCTTACCGCGAGTGTAGGCATTGGTTTGAAAAGTCAAAGACACTTCAAATTCTTATATACCTTGGTGGATACATAACTGTGTATCTTTGACTTTTCGAAGAACATTAAAGCGAAGGATATTGTTTCGTGGCACTTTTAAATTTACATTTTGGCTAAAGCTGTGCCTGGGACCTACGTTTGCGTGTGTTTTATTATGAAAAAGTATGACTTGCCTATTTGAATCGGATTTTGTTAACAATTTCATGAGATTTTTTTTGCATCCGACCTAATTAATAATTTGTCTAAAATAAAAGTAGCCTTTGTTAGATACCTATTCCAGTAAAAGGCCCGTCAAAATAAGTTCAACCGAGATTATCCGAAACATACAGGCAGGCAGGCAAACATTATATTTGCTATTCTTGAATCATGATTTAAGCGAAATTCGGAAAGAATAACAACATTTCCTAATCCTGTTGGTAATTTTTATCCATAAATTAACTGAAATTGCTGAAAGTATTGATGGAAAGTCATGAAGATTATAATTATTTTACTATTACTAGCGTTGTTAACTTAAATTTATTCCTGTCATAATTTATAATAACTCAAAAACATTAGTATAGCCACGCAGGCGCTGCAGACCTTACCCACATTCTAAATCCCAGCCATCAATATGCAGATTAGCCAATAAATACCGATTGACAATCGAATCCCGGCTCACCATCCCGCCATCCCACCATCCCGCTAAACACAACATAACAAATAAACACGCCATAGATAAGTTATCCGTTCAGAAACGATATGAATAGAACGAGGAACCGTATGCGTCGCGCGTCGACTGGCGACAATCGCAATAGAATATAGGTAGAGTCCGCACAAAGTTCTTTTGTCACGATTATCGTGGAAAATCCGATCGGGGGAAGTGTGGCGGTTGCTTTCAACATCGGCAAACTGCATTATGAGCTATCTGAGCCATTGTTGAACGGCGCAACTCTATAATCTAGTGTTCTGCTGCGACGCTGCGGGGACGTAACTTTGCGTCCGAGCCTGCTCGATTGTGAATCGATTCGACGATTATCTCGCTTTAAGTTTCGAGATTTAGAAAGTTTCGATTTGGAACTTGTTTCGTTCATTGACAGACGTTTTCTTTAATTAAGCTTTTGTATTGATTTTCTACGATTTCTATGAAAATATTTCGCACAACAAAACATGAAAGAAATGCAATAAAAAATCATTGAATGTTCATTCTTCAGCTACATATAAAACGGAACCTTTTCACATTACCACATTGTGATACACATGTAAAGAAAATCTACTTTCCAAAAAGCCATAAGCGATAATGGGCAAGAGTTCGCAACTTCATTCACCAGATTATAGCCGATCCATTGAAAATATCCATAAAAGTCGAACATTACCCGAAACAATGGAGGGGTGGGCTGGGTATTAGGTGCTTGCGCTATTGAACAACTTTTGTCCCATTGTGTTGTCCACTAGAGGAGGCAGGGAGGGCCGGAGGGCCGGTGGGCCGAACAAAGACACCGCGCAGACATAGACCGAAATTCATCAGCAACACGATTGTTTGCTACATAAAGGACGCCATTGTCGACAAATATGATATCGTAACACAATGTGGATGTAATAATTAGAGCACTAAGACGACGCTTTTAGCGCGGGCTGCTCGCAAATCTAGATAGACTTGAGATAAGTGCTTGAAAATGTTCTGTTTTCGGTGAAGTAGAATGCAGCATTTAGATGCCTTTTTACGTAATAGGCAAATAGTGACTTTACTGCTGTTTGGTTTCATAAAAATCAACTCAATAATCTCTGTTCGTTAATTAAACCTCAGTAAGAGAATTTAAATGGTGTGCATTAAAAAAAACAAAAAAAGGTTAAATATTTAGGATGAAAACTAACTTTACGTCATTTTCGAATAAATTGTTGGCCATGTAGGCTGAAAAGAAAATACGAAAATACAGAAAAGCCATGAGCCATCACACGATTAAAAGAAAAAATATTTTACTTTTTTTGCATAACAAATGGCTTCCTAGTTTTTTTTTGATACGTAATGACCAGTTTGTATAAGGGATTTCATTCAAAATAGTTCTACGATAATCATTTTCACGGTAAGTCGAAGCACGTCTCGTATAGTGAGACTCTCTCAAAGAAAGCTCTGTCTGAGCTTATATGCGCATGAAGTGCATGTCGGACCACGCACAATGTAGGGTACCGTAGATGTCCATCAAAATACGTGAACTTACTAAATTGATTTAAAACAATAGGTAACAAAAAACTAAATTTAAAACAATAACAAAAACAACAAAAACTAAATTTAAAACAACTATCAAAAACTAAATTTAAAACACAACGACAACTCAAATTCGTAACAAAAAGAAATAACAAAAACAACACAACTTTCGTGCACCGCAAGTGTAATCGGGAGCGAACGGAACGTATGCATTTGAATGCACCAATCGCACGCGCGGATGACGCTACCTCATACCCCGCGCTCGCCCCGCTTGACCGGCAAAGAGACCTAAAAAATGACTTCTGCGCAACTAACGACTCTTGCCAAGTTACGTGTCGGGGACTATACTACCATGAATTTTTTCACACGCCCAAACACAACCCGTATAGGTGGTTTAGGTTGGCACACTTGAGTCACAAAAATTTGCACTTTAAAGCTTAATATTTCACAAACGAATCCCTTAATCGAAAAACTGTTTAGCTAACTCGAAATATTTGTAAAGACCTATCCAACGATACGCCAGACAATGGACTTCACGAGAAAAAAAAATCATCCCCACTTTAATGTGCCATGGATACCTTAAAATCATCATCATCATCATTTCAGCCAAAAGACGTCCACTGCTGGACATAGGCCTCCCCCAGGCATTTTTGGGGGGGTTTTACCTTAAAATAAAATTTCAAAATTTTACTTTCGCACTTGGTCGGTTTAACTCATTATTTTGTATATTCATGCCAAATTATAGCTTTCTAGAACTAAGATTCTTTGAGATATAGTGCGGACGGACCGACAGACGGACATGGCGAAACTATAAGGGTTCCATAATGACTACGGAACCCTAATAAAATTCACAAAGAAATTAAAAAAGAATTTAAAGGAAATTAAAACTTTTTGGGACTGAACCGAATTATGCCCTGGCCATATAAGTCGAAAAAATTACAGGAAAGCCAGGATTAGAGGAATAAAAATTTTACTTTTTTTTAAATCAAATGGCTTTATAACTTTTTTTCAAACGTTGTGGCCAGTTTGAAGCCTTTTAGTTCAAAAAAGTTTTTCAATCAATAATGTGATGTAAACTGAAGAGCTGAAATGAAATCCTAGAATACTGCAGTTTATAACACAATACCTACCCGCTTGGTTTATCTCGCATGCCGTCACTTTCTTTTGAATATTTTTGAAGTGAGACGGCATGCGAGATAAACCAAGCGTAAGTTAAACCAGGTTTAACTATTTTTATTAATAAGGCGGTTATTAAAGTTTAGTTCTTTGGTTGGACTTGGTCTTGGTTACTAATAAAGAACTTAAAAAAAAATCCTACTTCCTATGTTTAAATTATAAAATTTCCATATTAAAATACTCCTAATGATATGTGGTTTCAGTCGTCGGAAACTTTTTTAAGTTTAATTTCCACAGACAATTATTATAACATATGTTTCTAAAACTCCGGTCAATATCATTAAAACACCAGTAGCACTGTAACCAAACCACAGAGTAAAAAAGTTAAACAAACTTCATAGTAATTACATTTTCATCCCTTCAATTCGAAAAGTGTCGTTTTGTTCCTCTTTAAGTGCGAGCAAAGTAGCTCTTTTCTCCATTAGACTTTTTAGCGGGCAGTAATGAGATTTGAATTTAGAACATGAATCGTTCATTGAATTCGAACGCAAATTGTATTGTGTTGGCTGTACGCTGCGAGGAGACGCGGTAACTAAATTTATAAAAAAAAACAAAAGCTCGCGATTTACTTCCCTGTTCTAATAATCGGTGCGGACTTTATTGTATTTTGTGCAAAAAAAATGAGCTCTACGTCGAGTTCTGAAAGTGATAGTGCATTAACTCCTGAAACAATAAAAATAGAAGCTAATAACGTCATACAAAACTTAATCCCTACGAAATCCCGGGAGAAATATTTAAAGGCATACGACAATATCTTAATAAGGAGTAGATGGTTGTTTAGTAACGTATTGTCTTAATAAGGACGTAAAACTGGACACATATTCGTAATTAATATGTCTGATGGATTTAAACGTGTCGTCACTCTACTTTTATTAAATAATAATAGGTATTACAATAAAATATGAGGCGCCTTTTATTTTCTCATAGAGGGTGATGAAAAGTTGAGTGTATCACTCGGGTGCAAAATATATTTTGGACTCGGGCGACGTACTTTGAATCCCTCGCTACGTTCAGGATTCTACTAAAGAATCCCTCACTACGTTCGGGATTCTACTCTAGAATCCCTCACTTCGCTCTGGATTCAAAAAAGCGCCCTCGCCGTAAAAATATTATTTTGCTCCCTTATGATACAATCTACTATTCCCCGCTGGCTCTTCCAGTGGCCTCCCCCGGCGTGTGCCAAAGTGATTCCCTGCGACAATAGGAAGCCACCACTTTCCCTTTTTTTCATATTTGAACTCACTTAAACCTCGCGATTTGTGGTTAGCTACTTTTGTCTGTTTGTTGGCGGATTTCCTTGCGTTTTTTGTACATGCTAAGTGGTGGGTTGTATCATGTTACTGTCACTGTATGTGGTTTTTGCTGAGGATGTAGTTATTTTGGTGTATTTATTACATCGAAACAACGACGAAATGTAGATTATAGGTATACTAAGACTCAACTCTGTCATCATAACTTTTAGTGCATTACAAGCATGATTAATTATATAATTATCTTAATGCAAACCAAAGTTACTTCTGCAGCTTCACGAAAAAGTCTAGTCAAGTATCCAGTTAAATATTAAATCTTATTCATACTAACTTTCGTTAACATTCTACAAATTTAGATTTTTAGAATTTTCCTCCTGAAGCAAAGAACCATTGACTTAAAAAAAAACTTATTTGAGGAATCTCAATACCATGTATGGACGGTTATATATCAGTTTTGTGTATCTGTTCAAAGAATACGTCTGCTCTCAATACGGTGTGTGGTGTCAACAGTGTTGGAGTAACACGGTTGTGACATACGGACGGACAGGACGAATCTATACGTTTACGGTTTCGTTTTAAAATTAGTTTGTATAATACAGTAATACTTGACTTTGCTAGGCATGTCCTAGCTAAGGAATAAATCGTGAATCTCACACTCGCACTGATGAATCGAATCTAATTCCAATAATATGTTACGCTGTTTGGTGGGTGCATAAAATGTTGATTATGTTTGATCCTGAATAAATGATTTATTTATTTAAAAAAGTCCTCTACTTTTCTTTTTTTTTAAACACACAACCAGGATTTTTAAGCACTATAATATAGTATGAGAAATCCATTGAATGAATTGTATTATTTTAAACTTTCAAAGGTGCGATAAGATTAGAAGTATTTTATGTGGGTGGACTCGGAGTTCAAAGTCTTTAAAGAAACTTGTGTCCAAAGACTTTGTACTCCCACATACAGATGCTTTACTACACGAAAATTGCGTATTATCCCCTTAAAAAGCGTATTTAGGCTGGCAGATAACATCCAAGGCTCGGTATAATCCGTCAAGAGCGAACCCCTGCCTAATCTACATCGCTTGCCATTCACAACTATTGTGTGACGGCCGAGCCATTGTTTAGTGCAATCGATAAAAATGACACTTTGGCCCTTTTCCAACTGTGGACACTCTCGGTAAATGCAGTTTAGCTTTTCTAAAAATATTGGATGTTGACATGATGTTAAAAAAATGGTACGGTTTTTCGTGTATGAATAACGAACATACAGTGTGGCTCACTTTGACAATGGCGTTGTTATCGATACGCTATTCGATTCTAAAACAAAAAAAAAACACTCAAAAGTGAAAAATAAACTTGAGAAGAAAAATCAGTTTCTGAAGTCGGTGACTTTTGTTTCTTTGATTTCATTTTTTTGTCACCGACTTCAGAAACTGATTTTTCTTCTCAAGTTTATTTTTCACTTTTGAGTGTTTTTTTTGTCGAAGTCGGTTTTATTTTTTGTAAAAAAGTTTTTATTTTTCACTTTTTAGTATTTCACATGTGCTTACCCCTTCACAACGTACCGGCGTGATGTTATGTTAGGACTGGTGTAAACAATAGACAGACAATATGAGATTTCAGCAATCCCAGTCCATTTGCTATCATTTATTGAGGAGTTCCGTTGAATATCTCCGAAGTTCTTCATCAGATTTTCACAAAATAGTTTTTATAACCTTTGTAGTGAGTACAGGCGTGATATTATATTGTTGTGTGATGGCATAAACAATGCTTAGATATGCTATAGCAACAATCGCGGTTAATCTGCTGTTATTTATTGAAGAGTTCCCCCGATTTCTACAAGATCCCATCATCAGATATTGAAATGGTGACAATGGGACCACACGGGAAGCACCAGCTTTCAAATGAAAAAAGAATCATGAAAATCAGTTCACCCAGTCGCAAGTTATGAGCGAACAAACATAAAAAAAAAAAAAAAAAAAAAAAACAAAAAAAAAAAAAAAAAATACAGTCGAATTGATAACCTCCTCCTTTTTTTGGAAGTCGGTTAAAAAAAACGTGTGGCACTCGGAGACTGCCGCGGTAAAGCTATTGCATAGCATTTTTTTATCAACTTATGCAAATAATTAATTATTTAATTTGACAACCTCAGTTGACAACCTTGTTATTTTCCGTAACCATAGCAACCTGGTTGAAAAAATTTCGTTACCTACAGAATTTCTGGATTCGCTCTCCACGCTCAAGGCCTGCGATAGAAGCGAATAGCTTAACAGACTGTCTATTTTGTTTATGGTAGAGAGAGACTAGAGATTAAAAAAAAAATATTGACAGATACGCGAATTTTATCCGTCAAAACGCGATCACAACACGTGGATATGAAATATTGATAACACCACGCCCCGGTAATACCCGAAGGGTTAGGCAGAGGTGTCGCTAATATGGTACACCCGTATTTCGCCAGTGCATCTTGTTTGATCTTCTATTTAATTAATTAATAAATAAATAAAAAAAAAACATTATTAACAAATTAACCTACAGGCTATTGAATTAACTAAAAACCCAAACATCTTTGCACTGCCACGCAACACGTACCGTCTCCTTGTATTGTCACATTCCCTTCACCAGTTTTCTATACCCTAATTTAACACAAAAAAAGTAAAAAAGCCCACACATAGCCATCGCCACCCCACATTACGGCGTGAATGGCTATTATTGAATCGCATTAAGTTAATACAGCCATGAATGATAGAAACGCTTTATTACAATTGTTGTCTCCTGGTTTAACCGTGATTTTGATTCCGAGGGTTGAATAGGGGTAAAAAGTGCTGTAGACATTTTTATTTACTAATGAAACACGACATCGATCAATTTGGGTGAATAAGGTGGTGTGATTCATAAATTGTATAGAATTATTAT
Source organism: Diarsia dahlii (assembly GCA_949775195.1). NCBI lineage: Eukaryota > Metazoa > Arthropoda > Insecta > Lepidoptera > Noctuidae > Diarsia > Diarsia dahlii. The sequence continues at coordinate 17,703,923 of OX459193.1, forward strand.
GGTTACTTGTTCCAGTGAATTTTTGCTACTTATATTTTTGTTGGTAGAATGAAGATTCGTACATAAAATAGCTTCATAGTGTTTATACCGTAAAACGGGGTAAATTGAAACAACACTTTGAATAGATTTTAGTTTACTAATTACTATGTAAATTATGATATCGTAACTACCAAATATCTAAATAATAATACAAAATTAAGATTGACTAATTAACAAGGGATTTATGATGCCAATAAGGTCTCTAAATCATTTTGCCTCGTATAAATATGAGACAAAATCCCAATAAAAATCTACAGATTAAAATTTCCGTTCATATTTGCAAAGATGTGTAATATGTAATTTTCACAACAGATCCATCCAGAATTCCATACTTAGGTTTACACAAAGATTGTATCGGGATGTAATCATCTATTTAAAAACCAACTGATAAAAGTTTATTATTAATCCCTCTTACATAACCAGTGTATAAATAAGGACGTAAGTATATTTCTTATTCCATTCAAAAAGTTGATTTATTGAATAATAAATATGTAGTTATTGATGTCATCAACCAATAAGATACTCCATCGAGATTATCGTATATAGCGGGCTGATTTAGTAAATAATATCAAAGGCAGTATCGGGCGGCTTCCAGACCTTCAATTATAAATTACGTTCAAAGCAGCTGAATAGCGAGTGATTTTGTTTCTTTCAGAGGAAATTTTGCTCTGGATCAAGTCATAAGCGGAAGCGGGTAAACGGCATTCTGTAATTGTGATGTAACTACACCTCTTCGGCCATTTGTTAGATTTTATTTTTAAATTACAACTATAATACAATTTAACTTTTATAATAATTAAATGTAAATATTTATAAAAAAGAGGATTAGGCTAAGTAAAATTTAAATAGACGAACTATATAAATAAACACAACAGCGCGCTAAGGCGTATAAGTACTCCTCCACATCGCATCGTTGTCATCAGTTACAATTGATTGTATGATAATAACTACTAAATACCACATTGCCAGCTCTAGCCACCAAAAAGCAGTTCTCTGCTTGATTTTCTACAATTCAAATGGATTAACTGCGTTTCATCAAAGATTGATTGCTGGTTTTCGTTTATCTCAGTCGCAGTCAACACTATCCCCAATTTGGATGACAAAGGGATACAATTATGTATTAAATAACGCTTTCATTCTAACTGAGGCAGGCCAAAATTACACAATGCTGTCCTGCGCCCGTTCTACGCTACGCTGACCTACGAAATTATTCTTATTTCGCCAAACCATCATAAAATCCTTCAAACTCTACACTCCTATAAATTGTACCGTCACTCACGTTTGAGGATGGCTCATTGTGACCAATTCAAGGCCGACCCCGCTTTCAGAAGAGCTCAACCAATACTTAGCTACATTTGACCTTACCTAAAACTTGATACATTACAGTTAGTCTTAGACCTAAAAACTAGTCTCATTATATTTTGGTATTACTTTATTGTTTGTTTGTAATTGTACTGAGACTGTCCGAAGACTCAATTTACAAAAGATCAGTACTCTTGGGCCGGGGCCACGTATAACAGGAATGTGGTTGGTTTCCCATCTGAATACGAGATCTTGCTTTCGTGGTAAAAATTCTGATATCGTACATGAAAACCAAATGAGTAATTTTGTTACATTGTACAAAGACGTTGATTTTTTAAAACATGCATTAGATGAAGAATTTCTTTTAATATAACGTTACCTTTACAGTTAGAACTAAAAAGAACTACCCGCGTATATTTATATTATAATTATACGAACGGCCGCAACGCCTGCATGGCCCCCATGATTTCTATAGATGTTATATGAATAGTAAGATTTGTAAGGCCTGTAGGAGTAGGTTACCCATTTTTCTACCCCCCCTTTGTGACTCGCCCTCGTTCCCGGTGCTTTGCGGAGATGTGGCGAGATTCCGACGCGCAACGTCAAGTGTCGCCGCTTTTACGAAACTTCTGTAATGCCTCTGTGATTATCCTTTACACTTTAGAGTTAGTGCATTGTATGGAAACTGTTTTAGGTTCGGTTGGAAGGAAAATCTGAATGGTGTGATTAGGGCTTATTGAAATTGGAAAGGATTGAAGTTTTTGGGCCTCGAAAAGAGTTTGCCTGGTGGCTGTTATAAAAGCTTTGGGTCCAGGACAATTTTGCACTCTCAATATCAACGCAAATTGATGACGTGACTCGAAAGGCTGCGAAAATTAAATGGGACTGGGTAGGACATGTCTGGAGCTGACTGGAGCATGCCCAACGAGCTCTCCGTAAAGTTCAGGATTTGTGCCCTGAAACATTGACACGGCGTCACGGCAGACTACGAAGAAGATGGCGGGACGAACTGAAGTTCAAAAGAAGTAGCACAGAACGGCGACCATTGGAAGGGATGGGTGGATTTCTTTGCGCAGAAGTGGAACAATACGGGCTAGTTAGACAAGCTAATAGCTTAACCCTTTGCCCATAACGGAGGCTTTCCATGAGGATTCCATCACCAAAAATTTGCTTGTTGCTTGTTGTTCTACTTACTATCTCTATGCGTACCGTCAAGTCAACACAACGGTACCACAGACAATCTATAAACAATACATCTACAGCCTACATTAACATCTCGCGCTAACAGAAGCCCACACAATGATTGCCATGGCAGTTCGATCTTATTGAATTGCAATGCACTTGCTCTTGATTATACTGACACAATGACGCTCTGTTAATGTTAGCACAAAGAGCTCAATGCTCCTTACATGATGAGACATGATCAAGATAACAGCTATTGATCTGGGTGACAGGTTTCGAAATAGTTATCGTGGGTATTGTGAACTTTGTAATGGCAAAGGACACTTGTTTATTTTGTTGAATGGATTTTTAACGTTCAAGTTCAATAAGTTACTTATAGTATTGCTGAAAAGGAAGCTTTCTTCAATGTTCAGCTTAAAACGAAAACAACTATGTACTCACTTTTTAAGCTATTCAGGAGAGTACGAATGGATTATTTTAGCAATGGTTCGGTCCCTTTTCAGATTTATTTTCATTTGGAGAAAACTTAAAAGTTACCATATTTTAGCAAATCTGTCTGTCTGCCAGTGCCTGTTTGTAATTTCAAAATAGCCTTTACTCATGGCATATTTTGTGCGTCTGTTTGTTCCGGTTATTCTCCAAAACTGATGGACCGATTTGGACGCAACTTTTACTGGCTAGCTGATTTATAAGGAGTAACGAATTTTAAAAAAATCAGAGCCTTTGTAATTGTTATCAAAATCTAATTTCGAATTTGTCGCGCGAACCAGGTAAGTAATTAGGCACATTTCCTGTGCATTAAGTAGTTTTGCCAAAATTAAGTAATCCCTAATCCAAAAACAGCGAAAATACATACAAATCCAGCTGCAAACACAATTAACAAACGAACAATCGGCGCGCTGATGAATTTCGGTTTATGTTCCTCGCCGTGGAGTCTTTGTGGCTCTACTTTCAGCTACACAATAGGGACAAAAGTTATTCAACGACAATGCGAGCACCAAATACCGATCGCCCAACCCCCTACACCCTCTGGTACCCTAGTACCTAACCATTGTTTACTTTAATACTCTACTTTTATGTATATTATCGATAGACAGTAGAATCGCGAATGTTGTCAAATTAGAAAATGGTGGAGACAATTTTCGCGTCAGATATTTCGGCGTGATTGGTCTTTACAGATGAGTTGTGATTTGGACTCATTAGCTTAATTGAATATCCTAAAATAGATTCTTAATAATACACTTAAAACTAGGTAAAGCTAATTTTACAAATTAATATTGAACCAGCAGTTACCCGCGCCTCGTCCACGTGTCTATTTTGTTTGATGTGTACCTAACTGACAAAAAAAATAGATAGCCTATGTTCTTGCCAGGATATAATCAATCTTCTTGCCTTTCATTACGACCGATCAGCCATTTAGTCGGGAAAAGGATCGAAACAAACAGACCTTACTTTCGCATTTATAATATTAGTATGCACGAGTCTATTAAACAAACTTTCCACCATGCGTTTCATTCGATGACCAAAGATAAATTCCACATTGCATGTTTTGACAAAATCGAAACTCGGAAATAACTTCCCAATTTTCGACACCATCAACTATCAAACTGCTTTCTCAGTACCTTCGAATAAGTCGCCGTCTGCAAGATGACATCATGTTTAACGATATTTCGACAGTTACTATTCACGTCAGCAGCATTGTTACAAAAAGCCTGAGCGTTCCTACAAAAGCTGTAAAGAATGAATGGAAGGGGGTGAGAGGGGGAAGGGGGGGGGGAGTCAATTCAATAGGAGAAAGGAGGGATGTGTAGTTATGTAAGTATGTTTTGTGGTGCGTGCCGGGATCCGAGGAAGCTGATTTTTTAAATTTAAACGAAGACATTGTATTGGTTTTTAACGTCAGTTGTCATGTGTTCCTAGTATCTACTTAGAAATTTGAAAACAGATTTGTATTGTATTTAGTTGAATTTATCGAAATTGTGGTTGAATGACCATACGTTACCATTGCAATAGACACCGTTGGAAAAGAATGACTAACCCGTATTAGGTACTGTCTGAAAGAAGGTTATTGTTTTTCGCGAAGTAGGCTTACGCAAATTGTGTATTATAAAAACTATATCAGGTATACAGGTTACCTTATAATCTTCCATAATAATGAGAACACTGTAGGTGTATGTTTATTAGAAAAAATGATCACAATGGTTTATCTTTTTAACTCTTCTTTTATCTCATTTCTTTATTGTGTTCTAATTTAATAAGTTTGTATTACAGCAGTAGTTTTTATTAAACACAATGATTCTCTAATTAATTGTGATTTTGTTACAAAAGACTAGTTCAATCAAGTGTATTCATACTTTAGTGAAAGAAAACAGAATACAAAAGTTTTTGATGAATTTAATAAAAACGGCCACATTTATAGTGCAATCCAATTAACAAGCCTCTTTTACCAAACTTATTTGTAAAATAAACTGACTGTAAGTACCGTTTGATAATAAGAAAAGAAAGCCATACAAATAACTGAATTGACGCGTCAATTGTGCACACTGCACTATAGAAAGAACAACATTTTGAAATCCTCCATGTTTCCGAGTGACGATTCTATTTTCAAATAAGCATGACTAATGATTTCTTAACAAGCAGGTTCTTTGAGTAGCCCCTCAGTGTGCGCTAAACAAAAGTCGTAGACTCACTGACGGAGTGGCGGTTTCACGAACAACTTTAGTGTGACCCCACAAAGCTGTGGAACGTCATTTAAATGCACACGTTTCATTGGCTCTGAATGCTTCAGGGAAGTAGAAAAAGAACGGGCCAATTACGACGCTTTTGTGACGCATACTCTTTGGGTCTCGAGTGTAACTTTATGTGGGGATCTGTGAGTTTTTTATTCGGTTTTCGTCTGTCTCCGCATTTCATCCATAACGGAATCTTTTATAAGCAAAACTTGGCCAAGTGCGTGTCGCGTTTGATTTAATGTAGGCTTTTATTTCATAGCTCGCTGCACAATATTCTTTGAATGAATGACACTATCATGAATTCCTATTAGCGTCTTTCGTGAGAATCTACTCGTATTACAAATGGTAAATAATTGGTTTCAGATGATTTAGTACAAGGTAAGTAATGAACTGAAATATGAGAGAAGAACGGTATTTTATAGAGCCGCTTTTGCCTGCTAAAAATTGGCAGATGAATAATGCGTAATTAAAAATGCTATCAATTAATTTTATTCAAAGTATTTCTAAAATATTCTTCAAATGCAACTTCAAACGATGTTTAAAAACTTGTGAGGCCTTTGAAGAAACTATCAAAAAGCCAAGATACGAATCCGCTAATGGCCGGCCTAGCCTGAGGCGTATCCGACGTACCGCAAAGCGTCCGTTGACCACCTAGTTTCCTTTGCCTTCCTCAACCTTCCTTTTTTGTAAAAAAAATAAAGAACATGCGGCGGTTGCAACTCCGCTAACCTGTGCTAAGGGAAAATCGAAAATATTCACGTAATCAGAATCCAATCAAATTAAATGTCTGTAATGATATTTTTTTTTTATAATTAAACTAATAGTACCTGCAATGTTTTTCCAACGCAATCAGCTGATTCAATAAGATATTTTTTTTAGATCGTGTCTTCTATATGGCCTTGAGGTGATCACTGTATTAGGAGGGTAGTCTTTACATGTGTTAACTAGACTCTACCACCAAAGACTCTACCACCAATTGTTTGAGTAGGTACGTTACGACCTTCTAATGGCATAGGTACTTAATACTTATCACATGGATCATAACTACATAACCACGCACCATTGCCTCGTCCAGGCCCACACATAATCCGTGTTTTGATCAAAATGCATTTATGGTGTTGGTCGTTCGTTAGCCGGCCGTCAATACGGCTCTCAGTCCACCGGCTATAAATTTAGTATTGAGCGGACACAACAACAAAGCGCGTTTTGTCTTGCAAATGAAAACGCGCACATTTCGCGGTATTGTGCGCGGCTGTTTCGGTGCCCGCCATTATTAACGGCGAACATGAAAGACAAAAGGTTCGTCTGCAGCACTGAGGCTGGCCTAGATAGCGGATTATTGTACTAACACAATAGGAGCGTTAATTCCGCGAATCGTACCATTATTTTGTTGTTTGCAACTTTATCGCGTTTATTGATGTGACGCGCGATTGGTTTTTTGATGGTTCGTTTGGTTTCGCTGTTGTTGTTGTTATTAAAATTATATTCGGCTTTGTGATAGTTCGTATTCATCAATATTCCTTTTGTTATGGGAATAAAGCGGTTCATTAAATTAATACAAAACGACTGAGTTATTCATGTTTAATGGATTTAGAGGTCTAGCGAATTTAACGTGTTATTAAATAAACGATAAACATACGTACAACTTGGCTCAATATAAATTAAGTATTCCTAAACTCTACCCAATATGGTTTTGACATAATATTATCTAAGATAATCAAATGTGTTATTATCGCGAATTGAATATTACTTAACCCTGTTGAAACAAAATAAACTAAGCAAACCCCATTTAACCAATCTATCTGAAAGCAGTCAAAATTTAACATATGAATATTATAGTTTAATTCCATTCTGATTCGATTCTGATTACTCTTAAAATTAAAACTTACAGCAGAAATCCAAAAGAAGAGCAAGTTATTCCAACATCCCATGAAAACCACAACACATCACGCAACCACATAAAATTCACAACAAAAAAAATCTGGCACAAAACAATCACGAACACACCGATAATGAAAAAGAAAATTCAAAAGAAGAACGTGGCGGGAAAATAAGTTTACGAAAAAGTTCGTTCGGTCAATGGCGCTAGTTGCGTAGGAACGAACGCGTGTCATGGAATCCGGGCACAGACTGCCTTGCGAGCCGGCCGGCGCGTGCTTGTCCCGACCGGCGCATATTTTTCGCGCATCTCTTCGTCTGTGGTCAACATTCACCCTTTTGCATAGGTACCCTTGCATAATGCACTTCCCTCTAGTTACGATGTAATTAAATGTTTACAATACATTAAGTTTAGTTAATCTATTGTTTGGAAACGGATTATCGGAGCAGTGCGGTTCGGATTTGATTAAATATTTCCTAAGCCCAAATCAAAATGAAATGATTTGAAATTCGATGAGTTAAACTAGCGGCATATTTGCAATAGCATAAAAATACACAAAAAATAAGTGATGCATGTAGAAATTATTCAAATTATAGGTTTTCCGGAGATAATTTTCTGCCATCTATGATGCATGGAATTGCTTATTGACACACTAAGTACGTACCAACTACGTAAAAAAAATATTAAATTGATTTAATCATTTTTTCGCATTTTATTTACTTCCAAACCGTTTCTCGAATTATTTTACCACCAAAATCCCGAAACGAAAAGGCAGATGATCTAACCTTGTTTCTGAACTACTTTAATGTTCTCATTTTAATCGACCATGAAAACCCCATTGAACTGATAGCTTCAAGCTACAACACCTACTGGAAACAAGTCAGTCTCCATGAACAATAGTATTCTTGTAAGAATCGTACACAAAAAGCAGAATAGTAGTCTGTAACACAATAGTGCGTACGACAAATAAGATATGTCCCATCAAAGAAAGAAGCCAGAGACAGCAGGAGTAGATACAATGTGGAAACGTTGGGTAATATGTCGGACTACAATGGTGCGAACGCGAGACACAAAGCCGCGCCGCGTATTGTGCGAACCTGCACAATACACCTTGCATACACACACATAACCACTAATCGTACACTCAATACACTAATTGCCAAATCATACCCGACCTTATTACATACCAAAAAGATACAGTAACGCGAATTCGGGACGTACCCAAAAAGTGGCCGCCGCGTATTGCGAGTCAAAATAACTGATATTAATGGAAACAGTAGTTTTCTGTATGAATTGATCTTTCATTTTATGCACATAGCCTTGTTGATTGTTGAAAGGTCGTTCGAGCGTGGTTTTGTTGGATTTGTATAGAGGCATGGCTTTGATGGGCATCATGGCGGCTTAACCCTGCGTACTAAAAACAAAAAAGATATTATATCGCAAAAAAACGGAAAAATAAAAATAAATAGCTCCGATTCACTATAAAAAATGCTTGCAATTCAACCAATATGAAATCCAGAAAATACAAGTCAACACGAATACAATTAAAAAAATATTAAGATTCCCGTAGACGCTGCGTAGCACCTCGTAGCACCCGTAGCTGTAGTCTACCTACGGGCACAGAATTACTTTTGTGTGAACTAACTACAATAGGTAGTCTTAGATCAAGAATTTATATCTTTTCTTTAGTATTATTCATATTTAAAAAAAACACTTTGCTACGATTCGTTGCCGCTCGTAGCACGTAGCACGCCCATATCTTTAGTTCTTCACCCACTAGTATTGAAATAAAGCGATATACATTTAGCTACAGAAATCTATTAAAAACCACCAATATGGATAGTTATTGTGAAGAGTTTTTTTCTGTAGCGAACAAAAGCCTTTCAAAGCCGTTGACACTATAGACTAGTATAGACATTGAAATAAATACTATATTTTTAGTTTGAGATTGGAAGCAAGTAAGAGATTTTGAGAAGATCTACTTTCTTTAAAGAAATAATATCATATAATAGTCATATTTTCACATATAAAGCAAAAGATTCCATACAACATCAAAAATTATCCATTTAAAATCTATTTCTACAACAATAGCCAACACACAATTGCGAGCATTCACGTGTAAAACTTGAAAGTAGATAGGTACAAAAAATAAATAAGTGTGGAGGAATAAAATAAGTTTCGCGGTGGACCATTGTACGGAGTTACGGAGGGCGGGCCGCCTCCTAGTCCAAACAGTATTTCCATTGTGTCTGCCATTACCTAGCCCTCTTTCCTCTTTTGTATTCGGCTCTCTATAGAAGTGAGACCTTCCCAATGACGGTTTATGGGCGCTTTGAAGTATGCAAGATATGGCCGGTATATCTACGTTATTCTAAAATATTAGAAGGCCACATTGTGTTATATCCTTTGGTATCCTGAGAAAAAAATTTACGTTATTATTATGGTTATTAAAGATTGTGTTGTGTTGGGATACCTACTTTCAATATTTCATAAGTTTTAATTTTAATTTTATTACATAAATACTACTTGTGTTCGAGTACACTCGAATATTCTAGTTCAGGGATGGCGAACCAATGGCACGCGTACCATTGGTGGCACGTTACACAATATTTTAGGCACACCACCGAATTTTTAACCAAATTTTCATCAATGCCTATTACACGAGTAATTATTTTCAGAGATGAATGACTTATGATTCGATTATAAACCGTTTGGTAGAGGAGTCCAGTTTAACATGCAACCTACTTAAAGTAACCTCCTACAACCCATATAATACCCCTCTGTGGACACTCAGTCGTACCACGTCGTACTTCACGCGCCAATTTTCAACTCCGCTACTCGGAAATCCGAAAATGTTCTTCCTAACATTTTTCATCCTAACAATCACAATTCCTAATTACTGTCTCTAATGTTCATATTCCGAAGCATTCAACTTCATAATGTCAGTAGCAATAAACATCTATTAAACTTTTATTTGTTTTCCTATATTTTCTCACCACCATCTTTTACACTATTATTCAAAGTCATATTATCTTTTTTGTTTAGATTTTCTTTTTATTCATAACTAGCTTTTGCCAGCGGCTTCGCCCGCGTGAAAAATACGATTTTCCATACAAACTTTCATCCCCTATTTAACTCCCATAAGGGTTGAATTTCGAAAAATCCTTCCTTATTCCTTGTCTACATTATAAAGGGAACCTCTGTGCAAAATTTCAGCTTTCTAGGTCCGAGGGTTTGGGCTGGGCGTTGATGAGTCAATCAGTCAGTCAGGACTTCTCTTTTTTTATTTATATAGATAATCAGTATTATATACTAATGCAAAGATATCCATAGGTTAGGTTAGGTTAGGTTAGAACTGTGACCAAATACGCGCGAGCCGAGCGAGCGAAGCGAGCGCTACCTCGAAATTTGTCGCGAAAATTTTCTAAGTATTTTTTTCATAGTGCCCCCAAGGCCCCAAGACGACAATCTGACCTAAATTTCATTCATATAAGACAAAATCAGTGAAACGACCTTAAATCATTCTAAACAGTTGTATGAGTGAAAATATTATGGTAATTATGTTTAGGAATAAAAGCGTTATGATAAAAAGCAGTAGCCGCCTTATTACAAAACGTAGTTAAACCTGGTTTAACTTAGACTTGGTTTATCTCGCATGCTGTCACTTTCTTTTGAATATTATTGAAGTGAGACGTCATGCGAGATAAACCAAGTCTAAGTTAAACCAGGTTTAACTACGTTTTGTAATAAGGCGGAATGAGTTTAAATAATATATATAATATGTATAGTAATTCAATTTCATTTTCACAATATCCCTTCTTTCTTTATCATGTTTAGTGGAAGAACTTATTAAACAGTAATAAGTAATTAATAAGAATCAATATTATAATTATGTAATTAAATCTAACAATTTTCAGTTCGCTTACAGAGTTAATGTTAATAAGTATCGACTTAGACATAAATGACTACAGATACCTGTAATAGACTAAAATTATTGTTCATTAAATTCAATTGCCAATCAATGAAATCAATTTCGCAATGTTCATTTTTTATAAATGTTTAATGTAATTAATAACGTAATAATTAATAAGAATTAATTATAAATAATGACTGTTTTAATCTATTAATTTTATATGTAACAATTTGCAGTGCCCTTACAGGGTGCATGTTAATACTGTGCCATGAAATTGTAATGCATGCCTACTAACCAGTGTTTTACATGTAAGCAAATAAATAAATAATATTTAGAACTAGCTTTTGCCCGCGACTTCGTCCGCGTTTCCGTCGTTTTTCGTAAAAAAGTACCATGTCCTTTCTCCCGGTTCAGTGGCGTTTTTTAGGTGGCATTGGGTATTTTATTTTTAATCGACGGTAACGGAAAGGCTGTCAGTTACCTAGGTAACAAAATAACCTACGATAGAGGTCCTAACTATAGCTACCTTACACTTAAAATCTAAGTGCCAATTTAAGCTAAAATATTCTAATAGAATTATACCCATAAATATGTATAACTTACAACAAAAAAAGAAATGAAAATAAAGCTGAAACGCCTGTGCAATACCATCTACCTATACCTACTTCACTTACAAATAAATACCTATACATAACTACTATAATTAATAAAAGTATCTACGCTTTTACCTACATATTACAAAACTAAAATTGAACATAAATTAGCCAAAACTTACCTATCGGTATCTAAAAAACTATGCGTACTACTTCTACTTCTACTACCTTCACATAAAAGGACATAAAATGCAAACTATTAATAATTTGTAATTTGAACGAATATATAAACACTACCAAAACAACTAATACCTATTTTAGAAAATAACAACAAAAGATCAAATAAACTATTTAAAGACTAAAAGTCGCGCTGATAAGCATTGTTTGTTAAAATCAATTATTAATTGTCCGTCAATAAGGTCGAACGCTCTGAACGCATCAACAGCCACGACCCGTGTCGAGCGCGGCAACCGTTACACAAAAATAATCCTTATGGCATGATTCAGTATTCACGCGCGACGGCGTATTTCATGTATAAATTTGGTGTTTCTATACCGATTACTATGATTATTTTTTTATTGAATAGGTAATAATATTGACTTCTTTTAATTAGGGATGAGTGAGAGTATTATAAACGTAAGAGTAAACAAATATAATCAGAAAGCTCCGAACTGCTAAGCTATCGGGAGTTACACGTGTTATTGTGAGTCAACCATAAAAGATAGACATATGCTGTTGTGGGATATTTTTTAGATAATTTTATGTAGAACATTTCCGTCATAAATGATTTCTATGTAGCTTTAACCATTAAGGCTGCACACGCGACGGAAGCTTAAAAAATGGAGCAACTTCTCCCGTTTTCCCAATATTTCCCTTCACTGCTCTGCTCCTATTGATTGTAGCGTGATGAAAAGTATACTATAATCTTTATTTATTTATTTATTTATTTATTTATTTGCTCTCATGCACATCACACATTTTACAATACTGTCGGTTTTTGTACATGAACCCTGTCAGGGCACTGCAAAGCACAATGCTGGTTTGCTGTTGAGTTTTGAACATTAGTTAGATTGATATAATAAATAAATTGGGTCAAATCTTATAAATAGCACAATAGAATACAATAAAATATGTCTTAAAGTCATTATGATGGTAATATGGTGGTAATGGTTATAAACGCTAATAAACGCTATGGGTAGTTATTACGCATAAGGTCAACAATAATAAGAAATAGGCAGTAATTAGGTACAATCATGTCATATCAATATCGTAAGTGGTTAAATTGAATTAGGGTGCGCTAGTATTATATTATCTATGATTAGGGTATATCATTTTACAATACAACATAAAATAAAAATAAAAATGTCACTCAAATAAACAATGTTTATGTTTTGATCAGACCGGATCTTACAAAAAAAAGAGACGAAAAGAAGCTAATATTATGTTCGTAAATTGTGTAGGTACACCTATAAAGTTTTATCTGTCATGAATTGATCTACCGTGTAATAACATTTCTCTATTAAAAGTAATCTTAGTTTTTTATAGAATGAATTTGTATTCCCCTCATCTTTTATGTATTTTGGTAAATTATTATAAATTGATGCAATTCTATAGTTGGGGCTATTTTTCATTATTCTTAATTTTGGTGTCGGTGTAATCAACTTGTTTTTATTTCTTCGGTTATAGTTTTGGTTTGCTTCTATGTTTGATCGAAAGTAATTCCTGTGTTTTTGGACAAACGTAGCTATTTGTAGTATGTAAAGGGAGGGTAACGTTAATATTTTATTTTTTATGAAATGCGGTTTACAACTTTCCCATGGCTTAATGTTGATAAGGATGCGTATACACTTCTTTTGCATGATGAATATGTCATTAAAGTTTGTACTTTCGCCCCACAATATTATTCCATAGTTAAACCATGCATAGGCATATCCATAGTATGCTGAGAGCGCGGTCTCATAGTTTGTGTTGCTTTTTAATTTGCTTAATGCGTATATGAATTTCGATAATTTAGTTTTTAGGTTTTCGATATGTTTTTTCCATGTTAGATTATTATCCAATGTTAAGCCAAGAAGCGTCAGATCGTCCCTTTCTGGGATATTTAATTTATTACTAAGGTTATTTATGCACAGCGGCGTTCGTTGGTATGTTCTAAATTGCAGTAGGTTACTTTTTTTATTATTTATTTGTAGATTGTGCTTCTCTAGCCACGATTTAACTATTTTATAGGTATTTTCAATGTTGGTCAAAGTTTCGGTGTTCTCAGTTGTTCTGAACACTAGCGATACGTCGTCCGCGAATAGAACGCATTTCGAGTCAATTGTTTTAGGTAGGTCGTTTATGTATATAATAAATAATATACACCCCAACACACTGCCTTGAGGAATGGAGTGGTTAATAGTCTTTGTTCGTGATTTTATGACTTGTATTTCGTTTGCTTCTTTGTTGTAGTATTCTATTTCGACGTATTGTTTTCTATCTTTTAGGTAAGATTTTAGCCATTTAAAGGCCGTACCCCTAATTCCTATGCCATATAATTTTTGTAGTAAAATGTTATGGGAAACCTTATCGTATGCTTTAGTCATGTCTAGGAACAAACCTATGGCATATTGTTTATCATTTATGTAGTTGTATATTTCTTGAACGTAGTTATATACCGCGAGTGTGGTCGATCTTTCTTGCCTAAAGCCAAACTGATTTATGTCTAAGAGATTGAATTTTTCTAAAAAATTGTTAATTCTAGTGGACATTATTTTTTCAAATATTTTTGATATAACTGGTAGAAGGGCTATTGGTCGGTAAGAACTGGGATCTTGGGGCTTGCCGCCTTTTTTAAATATTGGTCGTAGTTTAGCTTCTTTTAATTTATCCGGGAAGATCCCTTCGTCAAGGGATTTATTAATTAGTTTGGTTATAGGTGGTGTCAATTCATTAATACATTCTTTAATTAGGAAAGACGGTATTTCATCACCTCCGGCACTGCGCTTGTTTTTCATTTTGCGTATAATATTATAGATTTCACGATCCGTGGCGGGTTGGACAAATAGGGAATTTATTGATGGGGTTAGAACTGGGCATGTATTCGTCGTATTGTTGGGTAGCGGTTCGCCAACCGATGCAAAGAAGTCATTAAAGATATTAGCAACCATTGTTGGTGTACTTGTGGTTTTACTGTCATTATAACACAGGGTAACATTTTTAGTATGGCACTTGGAATCTGGTTTATGGTAATTTTTAATAATGTTCCACATGGTTTTAGATTTATTTTGTGACCGCTTCATATCCTTAATATGATTGCATTTTTTTGACTGCTTTACACACTTCTTCAAGATTTTTTCATATGTTTTATAGTGCGTTTTTAAAAGTTCACTATTGGTCTTTTCTACAAAAATTTTTAGTAATCTTTTATGCTCACATGATTTTTTTAAGCCTACAGTTAAATAAGGTTTCCTTTTATTATTTTTTATTTTTACGCGTTTTTTAGGTATAGTTTTATTTAGTAACTCATGCATTTTATTATGAAATTCTGTGTAGATTTCGTTAACGTTTTTATTTTTGACTAGTATTTCATTCCAATCCGTTTGGCTAAGTTCAACTTTAAATTGTGATATTGATTTTTCATTAAATAGTCTTTTCGTCACGAAGTAAGTAGGAATATATTGTTTTAGTTCTGGTGATTGTTGCGAATAGTTAAGGCTTTTGTGGTCAGAAATACCAGTATCGTCAACAGTTAATTTATATTGTCTTTGATTGGTAAATATTAAGTCTATGCATGATGACGTAGTCAGTGTCTGTCTGGTTGGCTCGTTGACGATTTGGTGAAGGTTGTGTTCTAACATCATGTTTTGTAGCCGTTGGTAGTCTTTGTTTTTAGATGATTTGTCAATATTAAAGTCGCCAGTAAAAATAATATGTTTTTTATGAATTTTGGGTTGTACTTTTTTAAATATTTCTTTAATAACAGTAAAAAATTTTTCAATGTCTCGATCCGGTCTGTAAATATTAAAAATAATTGTGTTTTGTGATATGATTTCTACAGCGCTACACTCAATTACACATTCAATTGATAAGTTAGTACAGTCTTCTAGGTGCACGTATTCTATTCCGTTACGTAAGAGGATAGCTACTCCTCCTCCTCGATGGTCACGTCGGTGGTAGGCAGAAGCTAATGTGTACCCGTTTATTTGGATGCTATCCTTTTGGTTTTCATGTATCCATGTCTCTGTCAGACATATTGATTGGTAGTTTTTGTCTTCTATAAAATCCTCTAGTATGTGTGTTTTATTATTTATACTTTGTATGTTTTGGATCAGTATCTTAAAGACGAAAGGGATCAGGTCTGGTTTGGTTAATAGTGGGTGATACTAGGGTGTGTCTCGTTAAGTTTGGATTATCATAATTCTGTGTTGAAGTTATTCGTTCGTTTCTTTGTGTTATTGACTGTTTTTCTCTCTGTTGTCTTCTTCTCTGTAATGATTCTTTATCAAGAAATCCAGAAACACATAAGCCTAAACTTTTTAAGTATCCCGCATTTTCTAGAATATATTTAGTCATCTTTTTACTAATTAGTTCCACCCGTAATGGCCGTCTTTGTCCATTTCGTCCTATCCGATTTAGATCCTCGATATAGCCAGTGAGGTCGACATTCAATGTATCTTGAAGCGCAAATATTACCCGATCTTCAAGATCCTTTTCCGATTCTTTATAATATTCGTTCAGGCCGTGAATAACAAATATTTTTGAGGTATCATTTGTGGAATTGTCGCTCATGTTCAGATGCATGTTTTTGTTCTTTAGCTCGACCATTTCTGTTTTAAGTTTTTCGTTTTCGATCTCAAGTTTCTCTATTGTTTCGTTTATGTGAATAACATTGGTATTTATTCTTGTTTGTTCAAGAGAAAGTTGTTCGGTTTTCTGACTTATTTCTTGCTGCAGTTTTAGTACAGCTATATTTATTTCGGATTGAATTGTACTTTTTATTTTTGATAAGATAGATCGTTGTTGTACTTCCAATTTTCTATCCAATAGTTGACTAATTTTTTCTAACGTAATTGGGTCTGTCTGTAATATAATGGGATTGGTGGGTGACATGGTTGAAGCTGTGTCTATATTTGTCGGTGGTGTGTCATATTTTCCTGTATCTCCCAGTATACTTTGGTCATCTTGAATCTGGTCGTCAATGGACATCGTTGTGTCGTCAAGTTTCGGTGGGGATTGTCTCCTAACAGGTGTGTCGTCATTTCTAATCTGCTTTTTAGTAGTTTTACACGATGGACAGCACCATGAGTTAATTAATTTATGTTTATTTTCTACATAATACGATGAAGTCATGTTGATGCATCGGTAGTGGTGAAGTTTTTTGCAAGTACTACATCTTAGCAGCTCTCCGCGAGCTATCGGGAGTTTACATCCAGCACAATTCATTTTTGTGGGTATATTGGTCTAAAACGTTCCGTGCAATAGTTCAGTTCGTCGCTTATTATGTTCGTTTGGTGGTGACTCACCTCAGCGGGCTCTGCGCGAGTTGTCGTAGGTCAGGAACACAGTTAGTTAGGTTGATTGTTTTAAAATGTTTTCACTCATAACTTTTCATTGGATCGGTGTATCACTTTGCACTTTTGACCACTCGTTTGGTTATTCAAATCTCTGCACTTTGATATATAACACCATAGCAAACAGTAACTTTGAACCTTGTTTTTGATTAAAAATCGAAGAGCAATTCGTAACACGTCTTTGTAACTCAACAGCGCACCGCCATCTTCCCAGGAGTATGAAGAATAATTGTACCAAGTTTCGTTAAAATCCGTCGAGTAGTTTTTGTTTCTATAAGGAACATACAGACAGACAGACAGACAGACAGACAGACAGACAGACAAAAATTTTACTGATTGCATTTTTGGCATCAGTATCGATCACTAATTACCCCCTGATAGTTATTTTGAAAATATATATCATGTACAGAATTGACCTCTCTACAGATTTATTATAAGTATAGATAATGATATTATGAATACAAATAGTATGAATGAAAACTTTATGATGAAAAACTTCAGGAAGAGTGGTCATTCGGATTACAAATCGTTAGGAAGAACAATTTCGGGTAAAGAACTTTAGGTGAGCCAATATGGACCCGGTAAAAATATTAGAAAGTCAGTGTTACGCAAATTATTTGAAACTTAATACCGAAGCGTCTATAAAAAATAACCCGAAACAATTTTGGACTTTTGTTAAGCAACGTCATAACACAAATGCAATCCTGAGCACGTTCTGTGGTACTGAATAATTATATATCTAGATGGGTTTTAGGCCCCAGCGGAGTACACCAAGGTTCGTTGCTCGGTCCATTATTATTTATCATCTATGTGAATGACAAACTAAGAAAATGGTAAAGAAGCAAAAATTTTTCATTAAAAATGTAAAATTAAATAGGGAAAGATTAAACCTTTTAAGTCAATTAGATATGTATTCTTTAAATTTAAATGAAAGTAAAAGGAAATACCAAATAGACACAGAGAACTTGCAATGTGAAATTAACCGGCTTCAGGACAAACTAAATTCACTTAACATTAAATATACAGCCTCCGAGAACCAATTAAAGGAATATGTATTGGCTATGAATGAGCTAGTAAGTACACAAAGTAGCAACTGTGATCATTGCACAAGTCCATCTGTTGAACCCACACTGGCCCATTCATTGTCTGTATGTAACACAACTATACCACAGTCCTGTGATAGTTTACTATTTGAAAATATTAATTGTATAACAGAACCGATTGTCAATAAGGAAATTATAATTTTTTCTGATGAAATTGGAAAGTATTTAGGCCGCTTGTTGACAAGTAAGAATCCGGGATCTTCAATTATTAACTTTTGTATGCCTGGCTGTTCCTTGAATTTTATTATGAGAAAAATTATTAATTACAACTTCAACCAAGACTCCATATTACTGATATTTGTTGGTAATAGAGGTAATGTGAACAAAGGGGAATTGTTCCAATATTTTAATTCATTAAGTAAACTTAGGTTAGGAAAAATTCTAATGTAACAGTCAAAGTTTGCCACAGGAAGAAAACCTCTTTAGATTTGAAATTAACATGACATTGCATAATTTGACATTCAATAATAATATGTTTCATTTACTTGATATTAATAATTATGTTGGTAATAATTTATATTTGACAAAAGATAGATTCCTAGTAGATAGGTACTATCTTTCTAGGTATTGTAAACGACAGATAGCGGTGTCACTGTCTTATTATTTTTGTATAACAGCCAAGAACTTAGCAAAAGAGATTGCTTCTATTGAGCACCATGACATGTTGAATAATCCAGTGAGAAATTTAGTGCATAATATTGACATTGAAAATCATTTAAATTAGAGAATAGGACAATAGAGGCAAACTCTAGCAATAATGTACAATGTCAAAAAACTTTGCCTAATA
This sequence comes from Diarsia dahlii, assembly GCA_949775195.1. Classification (NCBI taxonomy): domain Eukaryota; kingdom Metazoa; phylum Arthropoda; class Insecta; order Lepidoptera; family Noctuidae; genus Diarsia; species Diarsia dahlii. The sequence continues at coordinate 17,723,005 of OX459193.1, forward strand.
AAAAGAGCTTAAAATCAAATAGTATCAACCTGGTGCATCAGAATATTCAGGAACTGAGAAACAAAGATTTAGAATTGGAACTATTTTTGAATTTAAATAATATTGATATAATTTGTATTACAGAACATTGGCTTCAAAGCCACCAGTTCATGATTAGTTTTAGTAATCACCAGGTTGGTAGCACATTCAACAGAGTTAATGCCATTCATGGTGGATCACTAATTTTAGTAAATAATCAGATTAAATTTAAAGACCGAAAGGACATTGTGAGCCTATCTGTTGAACGCCATATTGAAATAGCCTGTATAGAATTGGAGCAGTTCATTATATTAAGTGTGTACAGGCCCCCCTCGGGATTGTATGACTGCTTTGAGAAAGTAATGGATGAAGTTTTACACAAGATTTGTAACACAAACAAGTCCATTATCACTTGCGGTGATTTTAATGTAAATTTATTAGAAAAGTCTAGTTCATGTAGTAAAATAATAAGTCTATTTCAGTCCTACAATCTCATGAACCTATTTTTGGAGCCCACAAGAATAACGCCTACTTGTGCCACTTGTCTAGACAATATTTATACCGATGTCATTCCAATTCATAAGGAAATCATAAATGTTCTAGACTCAGACCATTGCGGTCAAATGATTACCATTGAAAACAAAAAAATCAAAGTGGCTAAAAAAAATATCACTGTTAACCCTAAGACTGCAGGACGCTTGGAAACATTTAAAAGTAAACTTATGAATAGTTTACCGTTATTGTTTACTGACAATACTCATCATCAATATGATGACTTTTTTTATATGTATTGTAAGCAATTTGATTCTACTTTCATTCCCAAGACTATTTCAGTAAATTGTAACGCGTCTTTCAGTGATTGGGCTACCATTGGTATTCACAAGAGTAGAAAGCGGCTTTATGAGCTGTACAATGAAAGAGTGGTTGTAAATACTGCTGAATTTAATTTAAATGTTAAAAACTATTCAAAGCTATTTAAAAAAGTGTGTTGTATTGCTAAGTCACATTATTTGAGCTCGAAAATTAGAAACAGTAATAATGTAATTAAAACGACATGGAATATTATTAATAATGAAACGGGAAGGTCTGGTAACCGTAACAGTGACTACTGCTTAACTATTAATGATAGAGTAATTAAATCCGATTCGGACGTTGCCGCAGCTTTCGAAAGTTTCTTTTCTGACATTCCCGTTTCAACGACAAAATCCCTAAACTCGTCACCTTCTGTTGCCGAATCTTTGCTAAAGGAAAATGTTAAAGCTTGTGACTCGGAATTTAATTTTGAACAAGTCTCATGTAGAGATATAGTCAAAACCTTTCACACCTTAAATGTTAAGAAGACTGCAGATCTGTGGGGTCAGCAAGTCTATTATTGAGATTGTGGCACCTACCTTGGCTTCTATTTTTAATCATTGTATTGATTGTGGGGAGTTTCCTGACCTTATGAAAAATAGCAAAATTATTCCTTTATTCAAAGCAGGCAGTACATCAGACCCCACAAATTATAGACCTATTTCAGTGCTGCCTGCTTTTAGTAAAGTTTTTGAGAAATTGATTTTAGACCAATTGCAAAGATTTTTTAATAGACATAAATTATTGCATAACAAACAGTTCGGTTTTACGAAGGGTCGATCAACTGCTGATGCCGGTGTCGAACTTTTAGGACATATTTATAGTGCATGGGAGGATAAATGCGATGCTTTAGGCATTTTTTGCGATTTATCCAAGGCATTTGATTGCGTTCTTCATGAAACGTTAATCAGGAAACTCCGCCACTACGGAATTCGGAACAACGCTCTGGATCTTCTTGCCTCATACCTGAGTAATAGGATCCAAAGAGTTGACGTCAACGGGAAAAGATCTCCCGGATCTTTTGTAACAATGGGAGTCCCGCAGGGCTCAATTCTTGGCCCTTTCTTGTTTCTCATTTATATTAATGACTTGCCTTACCTCATAAAGGATAACCACGATATTGTGTTGTTTGCAGATGACACCTCGCTTTTGTTTAAACTTAAACGTCAGCAGCCAGTTAATGACGATGTAAATAGTGCGATTTCAAAAATAGTGGATTGGTTTAACGCTAATAATTTACTCCTCAATGAAAAAAAAAACTAAATGCATAAGGTTTACACTACCTCACGTTAGGCAGGTGAAAACTTGTGTGTTGGTGAAGGGCGAAGAGTTGAATCCGGAAGATAGCACGGTGTTCTTGGGTTTAACTTTAGACGCTAAACTTCAGTGGGGACCCCATATAGATAAATTGTGGAAGAAACTGAGCTCCGCGGCATACGCAGTTAGAAAAATTCGTAATTTAACCGATGTAGAGACAGCCCGATTAGTGTACTTCAGTTATTTTCATAGCGTAATGGCGTACGGCATTCTGTTGTGGGGGAATGCTGCCGATATTCAGACCATCTTTGTTTTGCAAAAGCGGGCGGTTAGATCAATTTATAAATTGAGTCCTAGACACTCTCTTAGAGAAAAGTTTAAGGAAATTAATGTAATGACTGTTCCTTCTCAATATATTTATGAAAAACTTTTGTATGCTCACAAAAATATTAAGCTTTTTAAGAAATATAGTGATATTCACAATATAAATACAAGAAATAAACATAAATTTATTGTACCCACAACAAGGCTCAAGAAAATAGGTGGATCATTTAGATGCCAATGTATTCGCTTTTATAATAAACTTCCAAGCGACATTCAAAATTTAAGCATTAATAAATTCAAATCTTTTATAAAACGTAAACTTTGCCAGAAAGCCTTTTTCATTACTCATACTCTGAAAGTAGGTCAGAACATTCATTGTGCATTCATTAATGAGGCTCAATACCGTTCATTATTAACAATTAAAACCCTTAAATGTAATGTTAGTGGAACTTGTTTACTCATAGCGGTCCTAATTATTATCAATGTTCGATAACAATAACTTGTCCATTTACTATCAAAACGTGAGGGGATTACGCACTAAATCACACATATTTCTTTCCGAAGTTCTGCGGAACAATTTTGACGTCATATGTATCACAGAGACCTGGCTTAATGATAACTTTAACAGTAGCGAATACGTTGATAGCCGATACGAATTATACCGTTGTGACCGTAATTACCAAGCGACCGGCGGCGATCGCGGTGGAGGTGTTATGCGGCCGCCACACACTCGACGAGTGGCATGGGAAGTAGCGAGGAAAGGAGGCAGGGACATAGTGTGGCAACGTTACTCGTCATGCCGCACGTCATGCTCCTCGTCCTGCCCACCGCTCCGCGATGATCGCGCGATGAATACATGTGATCCACCATCTCCGTTGGCGAGGACGATGACGACCATGTATATTTCTTTTTATGACATTGATATAATTAACTATACTAAAAATGCATAGCGCGCACGCTGCCACAGTTTCATCGTCCACCAAAGGCAAATAACAAGTGAGGAGCGTCGCGATTAATTGCGCGAGTAGAACATCGCAGCAAATAGCGGCAGCGCGAGGAGCATGGCGATGAGCAGCGCGAGGAGCATAGTGTGGCGCCCGCATTATGATTGCCGTGCGTCGCGAGCTCTGTCCCTGGCAGCGCAGTGGCATGCATACGTCACCGCTGTCGGACGAGGTATGGGTCTCCCTGCCACTGCGCACGCAATCGTCGGCGGGCCAAAACAATATCGGTTCACCTAATTACTTACATATTATAGCTACGTATATATCGCACGGTACTAATCATGAATCATTACTAGCATCCTTTTACGACAGAGTGAGTGAATTTGTTTTACGTAACTATAATGATAAATTTCTTATACTGGGAGACTTTAATGTATCACACGCTTGTTGGTCTTGCAATTATGACTCAAATTCTATGGATATATATACTAATAATGACAAGCTGGCTAGCCTGACTGCCGATTTCATGAATTTCTCTTCCTTATCACAATACAATAATCAGTTTAACCATAATAATAGAATATTAGATTTAATTTTTTGTAACGAATTGTGCCTTATCTCACAGTGTAAACATCCATTTGTACCACAAGATTTGCATCACAACCCGTTAGAAATTGACTTAAAATTAAACCTCTGTCCTGCACTCAAGCTCCCGTCTGTAAGGAAAAGACAATATTATAAAGCAAACTATGACTCAATTAAAACTGCCCTTGCGTCAATAGATTGGGAGACTATTTTTTCTAGTATGACCCATGTAGATTCCATGATTGATTACTTCTATAGTGTCCTCCAAAATATTTTGGACGAATTTGTGCCAACCTGCAATTTAAATTCTACACATAAATACCCACCTTGGTACACTAAACCTCTTATTAAGTTATCTAACGAAAAATGCAAGTTACATCGCAAATGGAAAACATATGGTAACCTTCAAGACTATCGCATGTTCTCATTATTGCGAAGTAGATTTAAAAAAATGTCTAAAGATTGTTATCAAAATTTTATTAAGTATTCTGAAGATAATATAAAAAAAGATTCCAATTCTTTTTGGTCATTCGTCAAATCAAAAAATGCATCTAACACCATCCCTGAAAGAATGATGTACAACGGTAAAGTACTCTCTACTGGCGAGGACATTTGTGATGCTTTTAATGAGTACTTCAATTCAGTTTTTGTTTCGTCCACATCTCAAACCTACCCTTGTAGCTACAACACATCTTCTACTGTGGACATAAGCACAATCAACGTTACTTTTGAACAAGTACTGAGTGAATTAAAAAAGGTTAATATTAAAAAAGGTGCCGGATCCGATGACCTTCATCCATTTTTCATATCTAAGTGTGCTGAGGTACTTGCAGGACCAATAACATTCATATTTCGCACGTCTATTGAAACTGGAGTGTTTCCCAGTAAATGGAAAAAATCAATTATAACCCCTATTCCCAAAAACAATAGAAAAGACATTGTGACTGAATACAGACCGATCTCTAAATTGTGTGTTCTGGGAAAAATATTAGAAAAAATGGTAACATCTCAAATTTCATTCGCTGTTCGTAATCATATTTCTCAGCAACAGCACGGTTTCTTTAAACATCGTAGCGTATATAGTAACATGCTAAATTTCTCGGAATTTCTCGTGAACGCTATGGATAAGAATCTACAGGTAGATGTCGTGTACACCGACTTTTCGAAAGCGTTTGACAAAATTAATCATGATATGCTTATTGAGAAACTAGCGAGGGCCGGTGTGCACGGCAACTTACTGCGATGGATCCAGTCCTATATAAAAAATCGAAGTCAGGCGGTTTGTGTTAAAGGTTACTCATCTCAATTTCTCCCTGTTCCCTCCGGAGTTCCCCAAGGTTCCCATTTGGGACCCTTGCTCTTTACCCTCTACATTAACGACATAGGAACCATATTTGACCACAGTAATCACTTACTTTACGCTGATGACACTAAAATATTCCGAGTGGTGGAATCCGTTAGAGATTGCTCTAAATTACAAAGTGATTTACTAAATTTGCATAATTACTGTACAATAAATCAACTCTTTCTCAACATAGATAAATGTTTCATTATGTCATATACACGTAAAACACACCCATTAAATTTTAACTACGCCATAAATGGCTTAACTCTTAAAAGAGTTTCTACCATCAGAGACCTGGGGATCATTATGGACTCCAAATTAACATTCACCCATCATATAGACCACATAGTTAGCTCCGCATTTCGCAGCCTTGGCTTTATACTACGAATTAGTAAACCATTTAAAAAAGTTATCACTTTAAAAATTCTTTATTTTTCATTTGTGCGTTCTATTCTAGACTTTTGTAGTACTGTATGGAGCCCATGTTTTAATATACATATAAATAGGATAGAAAGGATCCAAAAAAAGTTTTTAAAATCACTTAACTACCGCAATAATACTTACGACGCTGCGTATGAAGACGCAACGCGTAGGCATAAACTGATAAGTCTACGTAACAGACGTAATATGTTCGACATCATTCAACTGTTCAAGATTTTAAACTCATTTACTGATTCACCATCACTACTTGGTAAAATATCAGTAAGAGCACACGCTCGCCTACCCGTACGCCCCTCACGTACAATACCACTTTTTGTTCCTCCTCGACTGCATAAAACATACACTCGTAATTCATTGATATACCGTTCCACTAACAATTATAATAGAGAATTTACAGACATAGATCTTTTTAACATTTCTCTTAATAGCCTTAAACAGAAACTTAGAAGTAGATATGTCACAAAATTTTAACTCATTCTATTTTTTTGCTTTGTCTACCTTCAGTTTACTTTGTAAATTAAGTTGCATTGAACATTAGTTCTGACACAAAAATTAATATATGTATTTCTTGCACGTCTTTCCTTGTTAAGAGTTTATTGTACATATTTTTAGAACTATACCACATTGTCGGCACTATAGGTCTTTTGTAAGGAACCAATTCTTTCATAAATAATATTGTTTGTAAGTACATGACTGTTTGTTGCCAAAATAAAATAAAATAAAAAAAAAATAAAAACATGCCTGCGGAGCGGGTTGAAAGTACTACTTTTCAGCCCTAGGGAGAATCGCTTTCTACTGACAGCTGTCAAATTATTTGTTGTAATTGGGAGCAAATCTATTGCCATCAACCAATGTAATTAGGAGCAAGCCTTTTATTGCCACCAACCGATGTGATTAGGAGCAAGCCTATTACCATCAAACAATGTAATTAGGAGCAAGCCTATTGCCATCAACATCAAATGATGTAATTGGGGGCAAGCCTATTGCCATCAACCGATGTAATTACGAGCAAGCCTATTGCCATCAACCGATGTAATTAGGAGCAAGCCTATTGCCATCGACCGATGTAATTAGGAGCTAGCCTATTGCCATCAACTGATGTAATTGGGGGCAAGCCTATTGCCATCAACCAATCTAATTAGGAGCAAGCTTATTGCCATCAACCAATGTAATTAGGAGCAAGCCTATTGCCATCAACTGATGTAATTAGGATCAAGCCTATTGCCATCAACTAATCTAATTAGGATCAAGCCTATTGCCATCAACTAATCTAATTAGGAGAAAGCCTATTGCCATCAACCGATGTAATTAGGAGCAAAGTCTATTCACCGATTTAGGTAATTGGGGGCAAGCCTATTCCCATCAACTTTCCTTGTATTCGTAATGAAAAGCACAGTGTTTACCTCGGGTTAAAGACTTATTTAGTCCCTCGAACTATTAGCGCCTTCGCTGCGCTCAGGCGCCAAACCCCGACTCGGGACTAAATAAGTTCCTTTCACCCCTAAGGTAACAATGTACTATTGCTTTTTTGATCAATATTTACTTGTTAAATATTTTATTTTTCATTTAGTTTTGTGTATATTCACATTTAATAACTTGACATGATTATTTAATATGACAAATATTTTATTATTTTTATATTGTGAATGTGAGGACCATGTGGGTCTTTCTCTAATTTTAACTATTGTCTGGCAGTTTGAGTACTTTAAGCGACCCACCCAAATGTCCTTTCATTGGTATTGTTCGCCGTGACGTTGAGCTCCTTGAGTTATAAGTCGAGCTCCACGATAACTGACAAATGCTTGCACTGACTGGACGGGTCCACTCAAATCTGTGTGGTGCTTTATTCAAAAGACCACTAGACACTAATCTGCATGATCTTCATGTATTTTATTATTTTCATATTGTGAATGTGAGGTCCGTGTGGGTTTTTAAGCTATTGCATAGCTTCTATCGCGGGCCTTGAGCGTGGAGAGCGAATCCAGAAATTCCCTAACGAAAATATTCAAGATTCAGTATTCAACCAGGTTGCTATGGTTACGGAAAATAACAAGGTTGTCAACTGAGGTTGTCAAATTAAATAATTAATTATTTGCTGTTGATAAAAATGCTATGCAATAGCTTTACCGCGGCAGTCTCCGAGTGCCACATTTAGTTTTTATTTAATTTTAACGATTGTTTGGCAGTTTGAGTACTTTAAGCGACCCACCCAAATGTCCTTTCTTTGGTATTGATCATCGTGACGTTGAGCTCCTTGAGTTATAAGTCGAGCTCCACGATAACTGACAAATGCTTGCACTGACTGGACGGGTCCACTCAAATCTGTGTGGTGCTTTCTTCAAAAGACCATCTCAAACACTAATCTGCATAGTCTTCATGTGTGTATTATACCAAGATTATGTTTGTACCTTGAACATATTGTAAACCCAAACGATTTTAAAAGAGTGTCCATGAAGTTTCTTGCCATTCTTCTCATGAGACCAACGCTTTGGAATTGGCAACTACAGTACACTCACGAGTTATTATGCCTTGTGACTGGGACTGTATAGCTTAGTTTATTTAGCTTCAGTAGTTCAGTAGTTTACTGCCGCACTCGGAGAGATTCAGTGGTTGCTTGGGCCGTCGCTTGGTAGGGCTTTTGGCGGTTTTGTCATACAAAACTATGTCAGGCCTTTGCTGGGTGGCGGCTTGAGTAATCGTTGGATATCTCTGAGTGCCGCAGTTGGTTTAAAATAAATGAGTAATGATGCTGAGTTGTATTTAGAGTGGCTCCAGAAAAGATAATTTGTGGCTAAGATAGTATTATTTAGATGCTCGTTAATTGTGGCTGCAGGCTGACTTAGTAGTTTAGAAGGCAATGTAGATTTTTAGATGCAAATAATACTATTAAAAAAATAAGCCGGTTTAATTAGCACCCGTGGATTGAACCGTTTCAACTTGCTTGGAACGTTAAAGTGGACATTGGACAAAATATTAGAACAATTTATGTCACCTCGAAGCTCGAACCGTCTTCAATAAAAAGATACAGTCGGAGATCTCACGACAATTAACCAACGGTAAGAGATGATATTTTTACAGACACCGAGATAGTTACTGGACTGATATTATTGATACCCTTTGGTGAAGGCACAAAAATTTTATAAATCTTTTTTGTGTGCGCTCAATACGGTCGATATATTTGTGATAGCATGGATTCCATATTTCAGATGCGTATTCCAAGTGGCTTCTAACAAAAGTGCAATATATTTGTTAGAGTAGCTTTAGAGTAGCTTTTTTAGAGTTAGCTTTAGCAACGATGGCATCACATATTGATGCTTATCAAAAATAAGTTTGGAATCATGATGGACCCCCAGATCACGAATAGTACCACAACTAGGTAAAATATGGCCACCAAGAGTATAAGATGTGGCTAGACTGACCGTCCGCAGTCGATGATATAGAAGCATAAATTTTCATATCATCAGCGAAGTACAGTAATTTGGATGATGTCAGACAGGAGTCGATGTCAAAGTCAAAGTCAAAAATATTCATTTCAAGTAGGCCAGTAACAGGCACTTTTGAATAGTCGAATTAAACTAACTGCAGCACTCAGAGATATCCAACGATTACTCAAGCCGCCACCCAGCAAAGGCCTGACATAGTTTTGTATGACAAAACCGCCAAAAGCCCTTACCAAGCGACGGCCCAAGCAACCACTGAAGCTCTCCGAGTGCGGCAGTAAACTACTGAAGCTAAATAAACTAAGCTACAGTCCCAGTCACAAGGCATAATAACTCGTGAGTGTACTGTAGTTGCCAATTCCAAAGCGTTGGTCTCATGAGAAGAATGGCAAGAAACTTCATGGACACTCTTTTAAAATCGTTTGGGTTTACAATATGTTCAAGGTACAAACATAATCTTGGTATAATACACACATGAAGACTATGCAGATTAGTGTTTGAGATGGTCTTTTGAAGAAAGCACCACACAGATTTGAGTGGACCCGTCCAGTCAGTGCAAGCATTTGTCAGTTATCGTGGAGCTCGACTTATAACTCAAGGAGCTCAACGTCACGACGATCAATACCAAAGAAAGGACATTTGGGTGGGTCGCTTAAAGTACTCAAACTGCCAAACAATCGTTAAAATTAAATAAAAACCTACACGGTCCTCACATTCACAATATGAAAATAATAAAATACATGAAGATCATGCAGATTAGTGTCTGAGATGGTCTTTTGAATAAAGTACCACACAGATTTGAGTGGACCCGTCCAGTCAGTGCAAGCATTTGTCAGTTATCGTGGAGCTCGACTTATAACTCAAGGAGCTCAACGTCACGACGAACAATACCAATGAAAGGACATTTGGGTGGGTCGCTTGAAGTACTCAAACTGCCAGACAATAGTTAAAATTAGAGAAAGACCCACATGGTCCTCACATTCACAATATAAAAATAATAAAATATTTGTCATATTAAATAATCATGTCAAGTTATTAAATGTCAATATACACAAAACTAAATGAAAAATAAAATATTTAACAAGTAAATATTGATCAAAAAAGCAAAAAATAATATCATACTTAAAAAAGTAAATAATGTCATTGTGTATAAAGAAAAATCATAAAATGTCAAATTGTAAAAGGATTGTAAATAATGTATAAATATGTAATTAAAATGTCAAAGTGTAAAAAATAAAAATAAAAAGGTATAATTAATAAAAAGATATAAAATCAATTCACCTTCAATTCAAATTGGAGCAGTTCAATCCCAAGCTTTTTTGTCTTCTATATAATCTTTAACAGCATAAAAGGCTTTCTGGCAAAGTTTACGTTTTATAAAAGATTTGAATTTATTAATGCTTAAATTTTGAATGTCGCTTGGAAGTTTATTATAAAAGCGAATACATTGGCATCTAAATGATCCACCTATTTTCTTGAGCCTTGTTGTGGGTACAATAAATTTATGTTTATTTCTTGTATTTATATTGTGAATATCACTTTATTTCTTAAAAAGCTTAATATTTTTGTGAGCATACAAAAGATTTTCATAAATATATTGAGAAGGAACAGTCATTACATTAATTTCCTTAAACTTTTCTCTAAGAGAGTGTCTCGGACTCAATTTATAAATTGATCTAACCGCCCGCTTTTGCAAAACAAAGATGGTCTGAATATCGGCAGCATTCCCCCACAACAGAATGCCGTACGACATTACGCTATGAAAATAACTGAAGTACACTAATCGGGCTGTCTCTACATCGGTTAAATTACGAATTTTTCTAACTGCGTATGCCGCGGAGCTCAGTTTCTTCCACAATTTATCTATATGGGGTCCCCACTGAAGTTTAGCGTCTAAAGTTAAACCCAAGAACACCGTGCTATCTTCCGGATTCAACTCTTCGCCCTTCACCAACACACAAGTTTTCACCTGCCTAACGTGAGGTAGTGTAAACCTTATGCATTTAGTTTTTTTTTTCATTGAGGAGTAAATTATTAGCGTTAAACCAATCCACTATTTTTGAAATCGCACTATTTACATCGTCATTAACTGGCTGCTGACGTTTAAGTTTAAACAAAAGCGAGGTGTCATCTGCAAACAACACAATATCGTGGTTATCCTTTATGAGGTAAGGCAAGTCATTAATATAAATGAGAAACAAGAAAGGGCCAAGAATTGAGCCCTGCGGGACTCCCATTGTTATAAAAGATCCGGGAGATCTTTTCCCGTTGACGTCAACTCTTTGGATCCTATTACTCAGGTATGTGGCAAGAAGATCCAGAGCGTTGTTCCGAATTCCGTAGTGGCGGAGTTTCCTGATTAACGTTTCAAATGCCTTGGATAAATCGCAAAAAATGCCTAAAGCATCGCATTTATCCTCCCATGCACTATAAATATGTCCTAAAAGTTCGACACCGGCATCAGCAGTTGATAGACCCTTCGTAAAACCGAACTGTTTGTTATGTAATAATTTATGTCTATTAAAAAATCTTTGCAATTGGTCTAAAATCAATTTCTCAAAAACTTTACTAAAAGTAGGCAGCACTGAAATAGGTCTATAATTTGTGGGGTCTGATGTACTACCTGCTTTGAATAAAGGAATAATTTTGCTGTTTTTCATAAGGTCAGGAAACTCCCCACAATCAATACAATGATTAATAATAAAAATAGAAGCCAAGGTAGGTGCCACAATCTCAATAATAGACTTGGCAACTTCTACAGAATTACCCCACAGGTCACAGATCTGCAGTCTTCTTAACATTTAAGGTGTGAAAGGATTTGACCTTAGTTAGTTAGTACCTACAACATTGATTATAATAGAAAGTAATACAACCTGTGATAGTCAATCTGGCATCAATACAAATATACGTGCATAAACGTGAAAATAAAATAAAATGACAAAAATCCTTCAACCCCTTTTCAATCCCGAGAGGAGTTTGATAGAGGATGAAAGTTTGTATGGAAGATCGACATTTTTGTAATTTAACAGACATCTACGCGGGCGAAGCCGCGAGCAAAAGCTAGTCAGTTTTATTTTCTAATGCTAAAAGCCTCGGTTCCACGCCTAGTTGCATTTTTCGCGATCGGATACGGTTCTTTCACTCATTCAATGTCGTACAAATAATCACTTGTTCATTCGAAATATTCGAATCTTCAATTTTTCATTCGTCGATCGTCGCCATTTTACTGCAAAAGTGTGGTGGTTTGTGGGGTGTTTTCACTTTTCAGTGAAATTGTAAAGATTTTTTCGACGCATCGTGTAAAAAATATAACTAAGTATTGATTAGCAAAGGTTAGTGGTAATTTTAAAGAGATTGTATCGATAATACTATTGTAAATAATGTTCTAGTCTTTTCCGGTGATATTTTACCAAAATGGCGTCGCCGATCAGTGTTCTGCGACTCTCACTTTCAATAAAATTATTGAATTTTTGAGTTAATAACAACTCCCTTGTCTTACATAATATTTTTGTTGTAGAACTGCATTATGGACCCGTCTCTGGATGCGTCCTTAGTGACGCAGTCCATCAACTATCATGGTCAACAGTTGCAAAAAACGTGGGAAGCAGAGAGAGGAGAGGATGATTTATCTAAAATTGGCGTGGGAGGTTTGGATTTCGCTGTATACCAGTCGAGGCACAAGCACTTGACGTTCCAGGATCGAGGAAAGCGGTTGAAACTCCACCAGTTCATTGCAAAGGAGGCTAATGCTTTGTTTGACACTTCTGTAGTGGAAGAAACCCCATCATCATCTAGCCTTGGAGCTGATGCACCTACCCCAGAAGACAGTAAGTTCCTTCAACACATTAATTGTTGACATTTTTAGCAGCTCATATGAGTTACCATAGTAACTAAATGCGCATCAAATACTGTTTACTTAGTGCTGAGTATTAGTTTTGTTGTCCAAGGCCGGATGAATTACAAATACACATTCATGTACCAAGGTTAATTATAACTATTTGCTTTAGGAATAGGAAAATATTAGCTGTTTGATATTTTGTAAAAAAATGTCAGATATCCATTTTTCAAAAGTAATTTATCAATTCACGCTGTGTTGATACCTTCCTATTGGAAATTTGAATTTCCTTCATGTGAATTCCATAAAATCCTTAGTGCTTAATTAAGGCTACTCTCTCTATCGGGTTGAAACTATATGTGAATGTCCAGTGACTCAAAATCAAGTAATTTATTCAAATTAGTGTCAGAATTAGCAGCTTTTTATTAAAGTACAGAAAATTCTGTCATTTTCAATTACTGGTGAATTTGATACTTGTTGCAATAGTATGAATTGAAGTAGTTATTATGAGCTCTGATTTGAGATAGATTTCAACTTTGTCGGTCAAATGTCTATTTAATTTTATTTTGTTTGGGTGGCTTACAGCTAACAATACAAAAATGGATAGTGACTTGTTCAATGACAAGCCATTTACAAGCCTCCACAGTTAATAATAAGTTTCTTAAAATCTCCACCTTTGTTTCAGATTTATATGCTTTGATGCCACCATTTGAAACATTCTTGAATGTCGACAAGTCAGCAAGATTGAGACATTTCTTCGATGTGAGTACCTTTTACCTTAATATATTATATGGGCCTTCTCTTGACTGTAAACTTGCTGTAAGGACAGAGATAAGATTGATGATGGAACAACTAACCCTAAAATAGCCTTGAAGAACATAAACATTGTTGATTCATAAGTCTTATGAATCAAGTATATACCCAAGACATGCACCTCTGATATTTAAGATTCATGTGCTTATTTCATAATTATTACTTGCTTCTGTTAAGGAATCCAGCATGCCTAAAAGATATATCTCGACGGCATGTCCAACCACGTCATTAGCCATAGGTGGTACTAAAACTGTGAGGAATACATGACTGTCTGACATTGAATAGAAAACAATACAATTCAAAACTATATTTAAATAATTTACCAAAAAGTAATATAAACAGAGTTAAAGGAATTAAACACCACCTGAACCAACAAGTTGATAATAAATTGGAATATAATTTACATAATACATTGTTGTATTATGTAAATAATAGTAAGACAGGCTACATTTCCTTTTTATCCACAAAATGTGCACCTTTTCAATTAACAAATTCTTTTGTGTTTCATTCCTTTCCAAATTCTTGACATGGAATCAAATTAATGGGGCTTCATAAACTATACATTTTAATTTGTCAAGCTATTTCCTATAGTGCACTGTCTCATTGTAAGAGCTCAGTTTTTATTATTTAAGTAGTTGCTTCCTGCGACCTTCATTCACATAAATTATTTTAAAATATTACTTCCCTTTTTGTTTTTTAATAGAACCATAAAACTTTTTCTAAAATAAAAGAAGCCTTAGTCTTACTCCCTATCAACTATCTGATAGTAAAAGACCAGTTAAAATAAAATTTGTTCAGCCATTTTGGACCCAAATAAATTGGGATAAGGTCAAGAGTTTAATGATGATCAAGAAGGGCTCAGTTGGTTTATTGCCAAAATTTTTTGTTTTCAGAATGTGAAGACAGGTGAACTTATTATAGGAGCAGTTATCAACAGGACAGCATCTGGTATGATGCTAAAGGTGCTATGCACTGCCGGACCAACCTCAAGATATGTGGCTGACATCAATGTGAAGGTATTGCACAATATTATGAAACATTCAATACTAGCTGATGTCCGCGGCTTCGTCCGCGTGGATGTTGGTTATCGCGGCCAAAAGTAATCTTTTTAACGCCTTTCTTTTTTTTTGCTGTTGGGAAATCATCAAATGACTCCTCCCGCCCTCCTTCTTAGCCATTTGTGTCGAGGCCGCGGTATCTCTTTTAACTGCCTCGATGGTCTAGTGGTCGCAAGCGCGACTGCTGTGCATGAGGTCCTGGGTTCGATTCCCGGATCGGACAAAAAGTGCTATTGGGTTTTTCATTAGAAATATTCCAGTAGTAGCCCGGAGTTTGGAAGTTGGCGGTATAATACCCCCTTGCCTCGGAAAGCACGTTAAGCCGTTGGTCCTGCGCCTGATCTCTCTCCGGTCGTGTCGGATTGCCGTCCCATCGGACTATGAGAGAAAACGAACAGAGAGTGCACCTGTGCCTGTGCACACACTTGTGCACTATAATATCTCCTGCGCATAGGGCTAATCTCCACTAAAGATTGGCCGCCGTGACCGAAAACGGTCAGGAGAACTATTATTATTATTTGTTTCGAACCCCTTACAACCCTTTTTCCCATTAAAAAGTAGCCTATATTCTGTCTCAGGCTCTAGACTAGAGTTGCCACGAATAGTAATTTGGCCGAATACCGAATATTCGGCGACGCCATCGGCCGAAGCGCCGAATATTCGGCCGCCGAATGTTCGGCTCAAAATACATGCTTGTCGAGGGCGTAAACACGAATAAGACAAGTCGCAACCTGTCGTTGTGGTGCATACGGGAGTGCGGGTGGGTATTTGACTGTTGCGTTTGTTTGATTCAATTGCGAGTAAGTCACGTCGCGACCCGCTTTGTCAATTATTAGGAGATATCACTATAAATAATAACACATTTTTCAATTGTTTGTTCGTTAAAATATTTATAAAATGACAACAGTGAATAAAAAATCGCCCATAAGGGAATATTATGAGATTTGTAGTGAAAATAAGAAACAGGCCGAGTGTTTATTGTGTCACATCAAGATCTCAAGAGGTGGAGAAGGAAAGAACGCAAGTAAAAACAAATGCTGAAAAGCTTGTTTTTATTCATCACAACTTACCACTGATTAATTTTACTTACTAAAGAATTGTAATTTGTTTATGAAAACATATAATCTTGAGTAATATGACGTGTCTTTTTTCATTATTTGGTATTCGGTATTCGGCCGAATAGTTCACACTATTCGACCGAATACCGAATATCAAAAAAAGTGACCGAATAGGCCGAATACCGAATATTCGTGGCATCTCTACTCTAGACCATCTGTGTACCAAGTTTCATTTAAATCGGTTCAATAGCTTTAGCGTGAAAGCGCGACACAGACAGAGTAAGTGCATGTTTACGTACAGGCGGGGCGTCGCAGCGGCGCGTGCTGCGTTTTTATTTCAAACACATGACAATGTATGAAAAAGTAAACGATTTCAAACGTCGATTTTACGAGAAGCATTTTTCGCTCGTTACTTTAAAATGCAGCGTTGTTGCGGTTTACACGTCTCTCAGTAAATTAATAAAAAAACACGAGATGAGCCTTCTGCACGCGCCGCGCGACGCCCCGCGTCTCCGTAAACGAGCCCTTACTTTCGCATTTATAATATTAGTAAGGATTTTACTCGTAGCAGTCGAAAGCTAGCATAAAGTGGGCTGCCGCCCATATAAGTACATAACTATGACGAAATTTACCACCTACTCATATACCCAAAATAGGTATTCAAGTTTGTTACTGACTCATTTTTGGGTCAGCATTGACCATTCAACTGGTGTTTATTAATATTCATTCTCAATTGACTGTGTTGGCCTTTGCAGTAAATCTTATGATATTTGACTGTACATATATGCATATTCAAAAGTAACATAAGGCATTAATTTATATTCAAGGCCAATTGTTGCTATTGTTCACACTAAAGTCTGTTAACACTTACTGATAGAATGTAATTTTTTACTGCAATCCCTATTATGTTTGAAGTCCAAGTTAAATAAAAATAATAAAATGCAAAACTAAAATTAAATTTCGTTCCTCAGGCATTTTTACCAGTAACAAATATCATTCCGGCTGTGGACAAGAAAAACGTGTCAAGAAACTACCTGATGAATGATACTGTATGCTGTGAAGTGATAGAAGTTATCCCTGACACCGACAAAATGGTGTGCGGCATGAAGGGAGTGACGCGGGGGCCAGATGACCCTCTGCCTAAGCCGCCGCTAGGCCTCCTCAGCACCGACGACTTCCCACTCGTCTACAAGTACGTACTAACTCCATAACACAGTTCTGAATAACCACATTGTCCCTACACTTTTACAGGTTTTCTGTTTTGCTTTACACAAAAATTGTGTTGTTTTCATGTATTTATTTGTAGTAAAGTCGTTTCTCGAGACTATGAAAGCAGTGGTATTTTTTTATTTGAAAATAAGGATAACTCTTGAAGATATTCTCGTAAGAATGATGAAGAAAATTATGGACTGAAGATATTTTAAACCTTTGAAAACTGGGAAGAAGTAGACATTAGAGGAATACATAAATACTTGGGAATTCAAGAAAATTGGAACATCAATCACACATAAATTGACTTGTCAAATGTAAGGAAGAAAATGCAAGAATACCTCTGGTTTTTTAGATGCTTAAGATTAACGACATGTGGTCGGTTTCACGCTGCTATTTAAAATGTGTAACACTGTGGTAGGTATATGTAATTGTATCAGCAGGGAGGAGTGCTGGATGTATGTTTTCACTGGTTTATGATCACTTTTCAGTACAAAATCACACTGTTCACCAACTTGTGAAAATGATTGCATGATAATGTTCAAAGTTTGATCTGATGTGAACAAACCTTGGGATTCTTGAAAGATGTTTTTATGATATTTATTTCAACGAGATTCCTGCACATAAGTTGAGGATTTTATCAAAATGTTCAAATTGTTTACACATCTTTTATTTTTTGACATAAACTGGAAAAGGTCAGTACAAATACTATTCTAGGGTCTCTTCAATCTTGATATCTATAAAGGAAAAATGTCATTCTGTATTAAAGCTAATGTTTAACATTCCAGCATTATCTGAGACGTATTGATTGGACTTTTATAATGAGCATTTATTGGATGTTGGAGTTATTTATATTATAATGAAAGGACTTGCTCCCGGCGATTCTCAATTTAGCTGATGTGAGGCTCCGAGATGACTCAATAGTTAACAAGATAGCGTGGCTGTCGACATCGTTGTATCTGATGGCATGGCTGTCCATGTCAGTGGACACACCATCCCTCTATTATTTTAGGGTGTTCTTTTCTAGGTATAGCGAGGATCTCAAGACACGTGTCACACCTACCGAGTTATACTGTGACTTTAGCGAATGTCCCGGTAATATTAATGTCACATTGTCGAGGCTGCATCACCTAATCTATGATGTTATATTTATGTGTGAAAGAAATAAAATTCAAGTAACATAACATTTTTTGAAACAGCTCCATTGGAACAGGTGAGGATAAACGTATGTGTGACACTAAGCAAACACTTTAGGAATTAAATGCTTGAAACTAAATAAATACCTTCTTTTGAAGATGTTATTCTCATCTCAATGAAAATACTCCATTATCAGAGGAAAATTAATTATTTTTATAACTTTTCACATAATTTAATAAGTATTATTTCCTCCAGGAAAACTGTGGATATGAAGGGTGAGAATTATGAAGCAATATTGGAGAAGAGTCCGGGCTTCAATAATCCCAACTGCATCCAATTTCTTTCTGAACTTCTTGGAATCTCCAACATGCACTGCACCAACTTTACATCATTGAGGTAAATTAAATCGTAAGCTAGATAATTAAAAATATTTATAGTCATAAGATTGTTGCTTAGAACCTATTTTATTTATTTGTTACCAGGGGAGGATTTACATCGACGGAATATGCAGATGAACTTCGTCAAGCGCAAGCCAGCAAGTGGGCGTTCCGTTCCGTCGCTGAAGGAATTGAACATTTCAAAGCAGGTCGCCATTCGGAGGCTTTCCAATGTCTTAATAAGGCGTTGAGCATCGACCCCAGGAACGTAGAAGGATTAGTAGCAAGAGGAGCACTATACGCCAACAGCGGAACATTTAAAAAGGCCATTGAAGATTTCGAGACCTCATTGAAACTAAATCCTAACCACGCCAACGCAAGGAAATATCTAGGAGAGACATTAGTTGCATTAGGTCGAAGTTACGAGGATGAGAACAAGATTACTGAAGCGCAGAAAGCATATGAGGATTGCTTGGCGATTATTCCCTTCCATGAGGAGGCGCAGAATTCTCTGGACTTCTTGAAGAGTAAGTCGTCGACAACGAAGCCTTTGATTGAACCCGCAGAGTTGTTACTGCCTGGCTTGACGGGAGCTAAGTCGTATGAGATGAAAGAGACGCTGAAACAACTGTTGAATTTGACTGAGAAGAAGGATAAGAAGAAGAAGAAAAAGCGCGGCAAGGGTAAGAAGAAGCGGTCGAGCAGTTCTTCGTCGTCGTCCACTGACTCTTCGAGCTCCAGCTCATCATCAGAATCAACGTCGTCATCAACTGATACTAGTGGTAATGTTTCTACTCAATCTATATATCAACTCGTTTCAAATTCATTTGCCGAGTTATAGCGTTTGTGTCCTTTGTAATTTGTCTGGGGAAAAAAGTGAGAGAATGCATACAGTATAGCATAGCATCAATTCGGCGAAACAGCTCAACAGACTCATAAAATACACTTTCATCAAAGCTAAGTCGACTTCATATCTTGTTGTAAATAGTGTACTCTGTCTATGTGTAAATAAAACTTTCTACAAGCCTTCACATACTAATCTATAATTAAGTAATTTGTCTAATATGCTTATGTTCTCGAAAATCTCTGGTTTTATACTAGAGATTAAGAGAGAAACCATCAACGTAATGCATGCTCTGAATAAAATCAACCAGTTTATTAATAAAAATCTTGCATGTGTGCTACTTTCAATAGATTCCGAGGGCCCTAACCGCAAGAAGAAGCGTCGCTCTCAGGCTAACAACAAGCGCCAGCGCTCTCTGTCACCTCTCAGCAAACGTATGGAGATGATGGGTGCCCCTGAGGCAGGCTCTCGGACTCATAACTTTCAGTTCAACCACCCGTATGGCTACCAGCCCCCGCCGCCACCTGTTGAGGAAGTCAACCCTGAACCACAGAGGTCTCAGGCTGATATTGATTATGAACTGAAGGTATGTAGCTCATAAACCTTGTTACACACATACCAAAACTAAACCACACTACAACATGTGAGAGGGTACTAATTTGTATGAAAATTAGAGATGAAACGGATAGTAGTTTGGCCGAATACCGGATACTAGGCCGGAGCGCAGGATATCCGGCTGCCGGATATTCGGCCCTTTATTGCGTTGACGCGATCAGTTTGATTTGAATATTGGCGCGGTGAACGAGATCGGAAATATTCAGGCGCATTCGGGTCGCACGTAAGCGGAGATCGGGTCGACTCGGGGGCGTTCGAGTGTTATCGCGCGTGTCAGTTTGTGTTTGTTTCTCAGTTCGTTTGTTGTTTATTTCATTGTTTATCACTTGTCGTCGTGATTTTATGTTTGAATTCTGATAGATTAACAAGAAATGTCATCATCAAAAACACGATCGCCAATATGGCAATCGTCATCAGCCTATAATGTTCCCACTGCAGGGACTCAGGCCTCCTCTCTAGGAGAGGGATGGGCTATAATCCACCACGCGGGCAATATGGCAATATTTTGATTTAAATGGCAATATTTTTTTTTTAATTTTACTATCCGGTATCCGGCCGGATAGTGAAAACAAGGCCGGATAGGCCCGATACCGGATAGTTACCGGATATCCGTTTCATCTCTAATGAAAATGAATACACTATGTATTCATTCACATGGACCACATTTTGACGCCAAATACAACCCTATGGACGATATCGATCACATCTACAACAGCGCAACTGTAAGAAACTGCAGCGACACTGGTACGTGTCAATTATCTCTATTGAAAGTCGATTCAAAATCACCTTCAAGATATCTATTCACCAACTCAGATCATAAATTGTTCTAAATTTTACACACTTTCACTTGCATGACACAGTTCAAGGAGTTAAGACTTTAGAGAAAGTCTGACAGTACCACAGATAAGTTCCACATACCCCATAAAATGTTATGACTGAAAAATTATCCTTTTATGTAACACCTTATGCCATCATACCCCATAAAGTTTTATGACTGAAAAATTATCCTTTTATGTAACACCTTATGCCATTTTACAGTACAGGCACACTAAACAAAATGATTTATTTCGTCAGGTACGCAAGTTCCTAGAGATGACCAAAGAGGATTCGGACTACGAGGACAAAGTGCGCAACTTCTTGGAAGAGACAGCTCAGTACAAGCGCAACCGCAAGATGCAGGAGCTCGGCCAGCAGCCGCAGCCCGGCGCCGACCGCGACAAGAAGAAAAAGAAGAAGAAAGATAAGTCAGTACCTTTTACTGAACGGTTCTGTTTGGGGTGAGCAGAGTTCGCGGCGAATGTGTCGACAAGATAATTTTTATATTATACTTTGCACAAACTCAAACATTTTTAATTGTAATGAGTTGATATAATCATAGAGAAGTATATGTATGACTGGTAGTTGGTGAACTCGGGCTGTGGGTGTTGACTATGAGTTGAGACAGTTTCTGCATGTTTTTTTTCCCATTTTATAATTGAAATTCTGAGTGGAAGGCTATGGGGGAGGCTTTTGCCCAGCAGAGGGACAATATAGGCTAAGAAAAAAAAACTACACAAATCATCATATTATTTTCTATACAATTATAAAAATATGGTAATAGTAATCGTGGTAGTATTAATGAAAAATTGATTTCAATAGGAAAAAGAAGAAGGAATCTAAGAGGAAGCGTAAAGAGCAGGAACGAGAAGAAAAGAGAAAGGCCAAACTCGCGCGCGCAGCGGCGAACAATGATTACAATTTACGAGACTTGGACAGCATCGGGGACAAGAAGCTAAGAGACGCTATCCGGTACGTCACATGTTCATTCAATTATTCAGAAGTTGATGGATTGAAAGTGGTATAATGTACTGTATAACGAAAGAGAGGGATCTCTTTCGTACATTTTATCGATTAACCGACTTTTGCGCATTACTCGGTAGTTCCAACAAGTAAAAGTGTCAAAATATAATAACACAAGAAAGCAAGCATACTGCAACCAAATTGTATGTATGCTCGCTCGTCAACCTCTCCCGCGGTACCGCTAGCTTCACACGCTTTGATCACGCGTGGCGAAATGGACCGTCTGTTGATCATGAACCCCTAACCTTGCAACATCAGTTTAAAATAAAATAGCTTGACCTGCAATGGAATTTGCGACATAATCGCAATATCGGACAAATCACAAACTAAGTAATCCGTCAGATAGATTTCCAAAAAATATTGTCCACGCATTTTTTCTTTTTTCACGTAAACAAAAAATGAAGACGATACAGTGCTTCGAAAACTGGTGTGACGTCATATGATAGTACATTTTGTACCTTCAAGTGACGTTTCAAGCCCCACTCCATGATCTTCGACGCGCTTTATCTTCGTCAATTTTTATAGATTTGACAAAACAAAAAACACGTATCCAATATTTTTCGATAATCTAACTGACGGACTAAACAAAATCATATTTTTTTGAGTCAGTCCGATCCCCTATTACTAGACATTTGAATCATCATTCTCTTGCCCTTATCCCAATTCATTTGGGGTCGTCCCAGCATTTCTTCTTCCATTTCTCTCTGTTTCTCGTCATCTCATGAGACACCTCCTTTGTTACACAAATAATATTTAACTAATATGTTCAATGGTTTTGCAGGAAAGAGCTAAAAGGCAAGAAACGAGACCTCAGTTCAGAGGGAGACTACGAAAGGAAACATGATAAGAGGTAACAAGTCACAAATAACTTACACTTGTATATAAGACCACATTAATGTTAATTAGAATAATTCCGCCGCTAATTGTATAAGTCAAATAAAGGATGCGTGTTAATAATAATACCTCGTAAGTTAAGCTGAAAAAGATAGACTCCAACATGAGCTATCATTGGATAAAGTAGCCTGATTAAACAGTTTTAACCAAAACTATTATTATCATCGTCCTGGGCCTTTCCGTATAAGCCCGACTTGTCTTTGCTATACGAACAAACACAATCCGTGTGCGCTTACCGTGAATGCGACATGCCGAAAATAATTATCACTTTATTATTTGCTTGTTTATGTATTGTATGCAGTAACCATAAATGTTAGACACACTTATTCAATGCCAATTTATACTAACTAAATCTCTTTCGCACGCGTTCTAAACGAGCCGCAAAATTGTTTGTCTTGTGTTTGTGCCAATAAATATGTGTCCTCGTGAACACTTACTTATTAAAATGTGTACGTATTTATCAGGATGCTAGACGATATGCACGGGCTCGAGGAGTTGGAGTCAAAGCTGAGCGCGTACCACGTAATGGTCGAGAAGGAGGTGCTGCACAAGCGCGACGGGCGCGGCTCGCTCAGCCCCATAGACCAGGCGCCGCCGCCGCCGCTCGAGAAGCCCAAGTGGAAGATGTCCATGAGCGCGGTCAAAGACACGTACGTGTGCCAGCAGGCCCTAGCTCACGCGTGCCAGCTGCCCCGACCCGCGTGTGCCAGCTGCCCCTCGCTCTCGTGTCCCAGCTGCCCCTCGCTCGCGTGCACAGCCGAGCGGCGCGCGAGACACGCGTGATATAGCGCAGGCTCCTAACCTAACCACGCGCGTTCATAGCTACCACTAAAAGTTTCTTGCTATCCTTGTTAGATATAAGTATAAAGACTTGTTCAACATTTTATTTCAATTATTATGTTTTACAAACTGCAAATCCATCCTACTTTTCATTTGACTCATACAATTAGCGCGGGATGTTAGCAGTTATTTATCACTTTTTTTTAACATGTCTCATTCAGCATTAAATATATTGAAGTACCATTTACTTTATTTTCGGGGTAAAGTTTTAAAACATAGAAATCATAATTGGTATTATTTTAAATACCTTTGATTAAACATTTTTTTGATTCAGTATCCTTCTTATTTGCTAATGTAAATTGAAACTAGCAGCAACACTACATATTAAACTAACCTGTATTTTATGTTAGCAGGGTCAAGAAGAAGGAAACTCCGGTACCTAAGGGTTATAAAGAACATTATGCATTCGAAGACAGCTCAGATGATTCACAGGCCAATGCAAAGGTGAGGATATATTAACAAATACTATAGTCCTCCTGGACGAGCTCGGTCACGGCGGTCAATCTTAACGGAGGTGAGGAATCGGTGCGGGAAATACCGAAGTGTACATGCACAAGTGTGTGCGCAGGCGCAGGTGCTCACTCCGTTCCTTTAGTCTCATAGTCCGGTGGGACGGCAATCGTTCACGAATGGAGAGAGGCTTGGGATATCATACCGCCAACTGCCAAACTCTGAACTCCCGGATTACTATTGGAAAAAAGTTCCTAAACACCCCACTTTTCCTGTGGGATTGTTATTTGGCTTTAAAGCAAAAGAAACTACACCGGCCTGTTCTCTTTGAGAAGGTTCGGAACCCACCTGATTAAATAAAACACACCCGAAAAATTCTTAAATTTTAATATTTTTTTTTCTTACCAACGATAACTAACAATATTCTTTTGCCAACAGCCATCACCATCAAGTGGCGATAAGAACGTGTCGGTACGTCGAGCGATGGCCATGAAGGAACCTCCGCCGCTACCCACCGCGCCTCCACCGAACAAGCGGGAACCAGACCCGCCCGGCACCGAGCCTTCGCAGCACCCTGTAAGTGTACCTATACTTTCTAAGTAACTGCTAATAATTACTGTTAAATTAAATAATGAATGACCAGAAATGAAGCTGAACCAATGGGAGTATGTAAGGATCGTAGCAGATTAGCCTGCCATTGGATAAATAAATGTGTACTGCTTATGTATATGGAGAAGACAGTGTGTGTAGACTGGGGACATGGTGAAGGTCGCGGAGGGGCAAGAGTCTTCTTCAGGAAGGTATATTTCCAGCATTGGATATTGTACAACTGTGTTGAATGTTTATAGTGAAGTTGAACAGTCTTTTATCGAAAAAGCATACTCATTTGTTCACATAAGCTTTTTTTTTACTAAAACAGATCCTTTTATTTTTGCTAATATAAATGGTTTTGTATTTTCAGGTCCGTAAAGGCAACATAGTCCTAGACAAGTTCGGTTCATTCCGCCTGGCTCAGGAGGGCGAGACCCCGGTGTCGGTGGGCGACGGTCGACCAGAGCAGTTCGTGACGCGCATCAAGCCGCCTTCCCCGTCCGGTCGCCGGCCACGCTCTCCGCCCTCACCTAGACGACACTCATCCAACTCCTCAGATGATGACAGGAGATCCAAACGCTCTAGGAGCAGGTTGGTACATTTTGGAAATTTTTCATTACCTATCATTTCATGCAAGAACTTAGGAACAAGCTTATAACCAACAATGGGAGCAGAGTTCTTGACAATACTAATTAAAACAAAATTTTACATGATGGATGTGAGCAAAGCTGCAGTGACAAGAAAATTTACAAGTCACGGATATCGTCAATATGAAGACTGCTTATCTGATTAACGTTTATAACTGCTTACGCTTAATTTCCATTTCGCCCTAGGTCTCGTCCACGCAAGTACCGGTCGCGCTCTCGCTCGCGGTCCCGCTCGGCGTCGAGCGCGAGCGGCTCCGTGACGTCACGCCGGCGCCGCTCGGGCTCTCCGCGCTCCCGCTCGCGCTCAGACGCCAGCCGCTCTTACTACTCGCGAAGCAGGTCGCGATCACGTTCTGGCTCAAGGTATTTTTGGCTGCTGTGTGTTTTTATTTCCTCCGTCAGTTTTTTTTCCAACTTATCGTTTGCGCATGTAGAGTAAAATACGCCATTACTGCATTATGCTTTTGTGTCTTTTTCCGTACATAAGTAGCTAAAACAGATCTAGGCTACAGATAGACCCTTTCAAAGTTTTTGTAGTATACCCTCTATCTAGCATGAAACTAACCAAACGCTTTTTTAACTTTCATCATTGTCAAACCGTACAAATATAGCACAATGTTAACGATGCACACTTTAGGTTCCGTCGCTTCGTGCGGCGCGGCAACTGGCGTGGCCGGGGCGGCTACGAGCGCGGCACGTACTACCGCCCGCGCTTCCACACGTACAACGGTGGCGGGCAGCGCGGGCGCGGGCGCGGCGGGGACTTCCGGCGGGACGACGGCCGGCGCTTCCAGCAGGAGTGGCGCGATAACCGCGCTAGGGGCGGCCGGCCCTTCCGACCGCGCCGGGGAGGCGGTGGCCGAGGCAGGCCATTCAGGTAACAACACTTATATTTTATGTACCTACAATCTACATTTTTTTTTTTTGGTGGTTGGAAAATCATCGAATAACCCCAAGCTCTTGGGCAGAGCGAAGGGGAGTGTCAGACTTCTACTGACTAAAAACCAAACCCATGTTCCTTTTTCGCCCTTGTGCCGAGGCCGCGTTATGCCTTACGATAATCCTCAGCCCCGACGGGCAATCTACATATCCTTGATGTACCTTTATTCTTTGAATGCAAGAAGTATACATTTCAAAGCTGCAGAACACTTCAAGAAGTTAGCAATTTTTATAAATATTCAAACTAAAGACAAGCTATGTTGGTAAAGCTTCATCTACACTATGCGAACCCACCGCGAGTTGTCTTTGAAATAGTACTTCTAGGACATGCCCGATATACGAAGTTTATTTGATCTACTCTTGTTCCACAGAGGAGGCTTCCGTGACTTCAGAGATCGTAGAGGTGGCGGTCGTTACTCAAGATCGCGAAGCCCCGAAAGACCACGCAGGTCTAGGTCATACAGCCCAGAAAGACGCGACAAAGACAGAGACAGGTCAGTGTTTTAATACAACACGACAAAATTAAAATGAAAATAAGATTATTTACTCCAACAAAAATTTATAAGAACTATGCTGAACTAGTATGTCTTTTTACAGTTACTCCCGTTATTCTGAGCGCGATAGTCATCGTAGCGAGGGAGAATATGAAGAAGAAAGATACGTCGACAGAAAAGAATACGACGGAAAGTGGGCAGATGGCAACAACGAGCCTGAAAGAAACAACCCACATCCTGAAGAGAAACCACCCGGCCCCGCCGAACCGGCCGCCCCTAAAGAATAAATCACAAACGTTTGAATTTGCCACTGTGTGCTAGGATTACGGTTAGCGTTATATGTTTTGTTTTGGTGCTACACACCATTATCAACGTACATTTTGACTGTGAATCAACTGATAATTTTAATGTGGCTAACAATAAATAATTCAAGTACAGATCCGAAAAATCAGTTATCCACGGTCGATTTTCGTATTAAAAAATATATTCAAGATATTATTAGCTGTAAATATAGCCATAGAGTACAATATGAATGGATTTTCTGTTTTCATGAATTGTGAATAAATAATAGTCTACATAGATTAGAAATACCAATTACGCATTTAAGTTTTCCTCTGGGATACTGCTTATTTAATACTTTGCTATTCAAACGCCACAAATAATGATTGACTTTATTTCCAAATTGTATAAACAATTTGCACTCGGTAAACAGATCATTCCAAACATGTGGAACAGGACAGAATAAGTCGGTGACTAAAATTTTCCTCTAATTTGTGATTGGTGAAACTAATTCAATAAAGTGACTTTGAATGTAAGTAATGTGTTGTTTTATTTACAATCTTTACCCAGCCACAGAACATACCAATTACCAATGTTATAACTCAAAAAAAAAGGAGGAGGTTATCAATTCGACAGTATTTTTTTTTTTTACCCGACTACGGCAAAGCCAAAGGAGGGTTATGATTTTGACTGGCTATGTATGTATGTATGTTTGTATGTATGTATGTGTGTATCTTCATCTGTTCCCTCATAGCTTCTAATCTACTTATCGGAACTCGACGTATGAGGTATCGTTAGAACCGTCTTAATTTTCCACTGAACATAGGCTACGTGACGTGTCACAAAAAGTGATTTGGCGCCCTCTAGCGGACAAAAAGTAAGGCTTAAAAAATAAAAATGGAGACAAATACACCGTGTTTGGTATCATTTGAAAGGGCCTCACTTGTACATTTCCAAAATATTGCTCAAATTTAAAATCACGCCCGCTAGCGGACAAAAAGTCAAGAGTAAAAAAAATATTTAACACCAAAATTGTTTAAATAAAAAAAGTAAAAAACTAAAACCCGACTACGACAAAAAAACGACTCTGAAAAAGTATGAAACAAGATTTTCAGGATAGAACAAAAAGAAAAGCCGTAGTCACACGTTATAGGTACCAACCTAAACACTTTAATACCGTGTGACTACGGCTTTTCTTTTTGTTCTATCCTGAAAATCTTGTTTCATACTTTTTCAGAGTCGTTTTTTTGTTTTTTTTATGTTTGTTCACTCATAACTTGCGACTGGGTGAACTGATTTTCATGATTCTTTTTTCATTTGAAAGCTGGTGCTTCCCGTGTGGTCCCATTGTCACCATTTCAATATCTGATGATGGGATCTTGTAGAAATCGGGGGAACTCTTCAATAAATAACAGCAGATTAACCGCGATTGTTGCTATAGCATATCTAAGCATTGTTTACGCCATCACACAACATAATATCACGCCTGTACTCACTACAAAGGTTATAAAAACTAAGCGTGATGTTATGTTATGAACTGGTGTAAACAATAGACAGACATGAGATTTCAGCAATCCCAGTCCATTTGCTATCATATAATGAGGAGTTCCGTTGTCTATCTCCGAAGTTCTTCATCAGATGTTCACCAAATAGTTTTTATAACCTTTGTAGTGAGTACAGGCGTGATATTATGTTGTGATGGCGTAAACAATGCTTAGATATGCTATAGCAACAATCGCGGTTAATCTGCTGTTATTTATTGAAGAGTTCCCCCGATTTCTACAAGATCCCATCATCAGATATTGAAATGGTGACAATGGGACCACACGGGATGCACCAGCTTTCAAATGAAAAAAGAATCATGAAAATCAGTTCACCCAGTCGCAAGTTATGAGTGAACAAACATAAAAAAAAAAAAAAAAAAAAACAGTCGAATTGATAACCTCCTCCTTTTTTTGAAGTCGGTTAAAAAAGCCCAGACTCATTTCCCATACAGGAACACATTTGCCTAAGTCTAAAAACAGATACTTATCTTAGGTTATAGATGCTTAGCCCGAAATAGAATTAGGGTTAAATGTGGCGTGCGGGCCGAAAATACCGCAAGCAGACTTTCGAACCCCTATATGATAAAGGGACGATAGCATTTAGGCTTGTATGAAAGTACTGCCACTATTGACGAATGATATATCGGCACGAAATCGCACGCGGCAGCACGAATAACTGTTGTCTGAGTGACAGGCTGGGTGACTAGGGAAATGCTATTCCGTGCTGATAATTATATGAGACGTGACGAGGCAACAGAACAAAAAAAAACAGCAAGAGATACCGAGAACCGAGTACACTAGATGTCCAACAGCATACATGACCATGTCCAACACACAATGCCTTCCACGGTCACCCACGGTGTACTATAACGACTAGCGCTGTAATTGAATATCAAAAAATATTTTATAGTAAATCTTGGAGTAGGAACGGGGAATAAAGTCCCTCATCCCCCAATGAAAAGATTGATAAATTCAATATATTTTCGAGTACAATAAGCAGTACCGTGAACTAGACCGAGACATAACACACCATAACAACTCAGGAATCAGGATGGATGAAACGGCGACAGGTCACTGGAACAACCTGTGGCCCACGGATGCCCGTGGTCATTGTCACCGATACAAGTCCGTGATTAGACCTTTTATTTTGCTTTTTTTTATGGTGGGTGGAAATGGAAAATCATCAAATAATCACCCCCGCTCTTGGGTAGAGCGGAAGGGAGTGTCAGACTTCTTTTGACTAAAAACCACCCACGTTCCTTCTTCGCCCTTGTGCCGAGGCCGCAGCATCTCTTTCGACAATCCGCAGCCCCGACGGGCGTCGGCCCATGCGACGAGGGCAGCAAGGAGGGGCCCCCCCTCCTTGCTGACATCTCTTTGAGGCACGCGTGGAACACGAACGCGCCGTCGTCGACATGGCCTGTTGTCGTCATAAGACGGACGGACGGCGAGCTAGCCCATTGCTCACCGTCCACAGGCCCGCGTCTACGGTGGCTGGAAGCCATCACGTGGTCCCAAACGCCCGGACCGCTTCCCGCGGCGGCTGGGACGAGAGGTTATCTCCCCTCACGTTCCGCCACCTCCTTCGCTAGCATCACTGCTTCGCAGAAGGAGGCGACGGAGTCCCATTCCTCCTCGCCCCGGACCATGGCTTGCACCAGGGCCGGACGCGAGAGGTCGCCGCCGCCGATCGCCGCTACGAGAACACGGCGGGGCTCCGCCCAAGCAGGGCACACCTCCACAGTGTGCTCCACCGTGTCCTCCGGTCGATCCTCGCAGTGGTAGCATCAGGGCGTTTCCTCCCGCCTGATTCGGTACAGGTACCTCCCGAAACATTCATGTCCGGTGAGAACCTGCGTCAGACCCGTGATTAGACCTCTAAGCTCGTACTGTATTATGGATAGGAATGCTGGGCTGTGAAAATGATGGATGAAAAAAGATTGCATGTAGCTGAGATGAGAATGTTGAGGTGGATGTGTGGTGTGACAAGAATTGATAAGGTAAGGAGCGAGTATAATTAGACCTAGTTTAAAAGTTGCACCAGTTACAGAAATGAAAGGTAATCGATTGTCGTGGTACGGACATGTTATGAAGAGGGACGTATCGCATGTAACTAAAAAGGCGATGGATGGAGAGGGAGAGGAAGGCCAAAGAAAAGATGGATGGATTGTGTGAGGAATGATCATCATCTGTCTAGCCTTTTCCCAACCATGTTTGGGTCGGCTTCCAGTCTAACCGGATGCAGCCGAATACCAATATTTTACAAGGAGCGACTGCCTATCAGACCTCCATCCCAGTTCACACTGGGTAATACAATACCCTTTGGAATGTCAGACTTTCAGGACTACCTGTAACAACTGCCAAAGATCTTTAAAATGACAGCCGGGACCAACAGCTTAACGTGCTTTCCGGGGCACGGAGGAAACTTGATAAGAAATGGGCGGTCACCGATCCACAGACCAACCTAGGCAAGCGCGGCTTAACCTAAAGATTGACCCGAGTGGCAGTCATAGCCACGAGCTCCTCGTGTGAGGAATGATATGAGAGAAAGGAGTAAATGCCACTGTGACGTCTAACAGGGAAGAATGGAAAAGAAAACGTGTTGCGCCGACCCCAAATAGGATGGGATAAGGGCATATGAAGATGATGATGACGAATTATTCGATTTGAAAGAATTTCCTCCGAGACAAGTGTTGTCTGGTGGGCTACTGCCCGACACTTGTTTCGGCCCTGTGTGTTACAAAACAGGTCCTAGATAAAAACTTTTTTTTTGGAGGGTGGTGTTTGGGGTTCGGTTGGGATGGCTTGTATTATCAAGGAAACTGCCTTGGACTCTTTTATAAAGATATTATTTATTTAGCACTGTACACGACATGATTCAGGTTGACGATGGAACAAAACGAACACGTCGTCTTTCCATATACAATAACATATATTTTATAATCATAGACTACTGATGGTAAATAATCAAATGACTCCTCCCGCTCGGAAGGGACTCCACACAGTCAGACTTCTACTGACTTAGGGCTCGTTTACGGAGACGCGGGACGTCGCGCCGCGTGCAGAAGGTTCGTCTCGTGCTTTTTTATTAATTTACTGAGAGGCGGGTCCACCGCAACGGACGCTGCATTTTAAACTAACTAGCGAAAAATTGCTTCTCGTAAAATCGTCGTTTGAAATCGTTAACTTTTTCATACATCGCCATGAGTTTGAATTAAAAACGCAGCACACGCCGCACGACGCCCCGCCTGTACGTAAACATTCACTAAAAGCCACCCATGTTCCTTAGTTCTTTAGGTCCGGGACAGCGGTATCGCTTTCGAACAACCCTCAGACCCGGGATCTATATAATCTGGGCCCTGGGGACAGTACTACGTAGGCTTAAAAACTACTGTTGCCATACCTACTTAGATTTCTTAGGAAGGTAAATGCCGTCTATTGAACTTCCCTTCTTAACAGTGACTGGGCGTAGATCCAATCTTTTATTTAACCGAGTGCTTATTTAATAATAGGTATTTTTATCACAGTAGTTTGATTACATAATTTATTATCAAATCAATATGTAAGCAACAGTAATTTTATAAATCCCTATATCAGATTAAAAATAAACAACATTGAGGTAAAAATGTTTTAATACCACTATTATTTTAATAAATAAATTATGCATGTTTCTTCTTTTTCTTATTTTTGGTTTGGGTTCCCTTTACAACATTCCAATACCAGAGAAGTTGAGCTACTATGGCTCCGTTAGCCGCAGTGGACACACAGTAGGTGACAATGATGATGAAGTCTCCAGTTTCAACAAGTGATGTGAATATTCTAGCTATGCTGCCTCCAAACAGCAACAAACACGTAATCGCTGATAACTGTCCGGTACTACCGTTTTTGTAGTTTGTAATAACTTGAATAGACTGAAAAAAAGAAAAAAAAATGCTGCATATAACACTGACAAAGGTCATAGAATCACAGTTTTACATAATCTCTTATTTATAAATTACCATATATCTAGACACAAACATTAATGTCTAAGTGACTATTATATAAATGTAAATAACAAATAATTATGTAAAGCTTGTACCGGTCATGTTCAGTAATCTTTGTATTGCAAAACACACATTATGACTTTTCCTGCTATTTGCCATGACCCTCTACAGATATATTTTTATCTTGGGCAATACAATTTTATTATCTTCAGTTTATTTGCAGGCAGATAGATACCTACATTTACAGTTTATTGGCAATTTTTCCTAGACCACTCTTTTTAAAGCAGTAATGCAATTTAATGCCCATTATCAGACACATTATGGTTAAGTTTAAAATATAGTTATAACATTATTTAAATAACATAAAAAAATCATTACCTTAGCTATGACAATAATAGGAACATTAACAGCTTGCATAGTCCACAGCACATCTGTCGGTGTAACCCCACTGACTAAAGCAGACACTATGCCAGCATAAGTGCTCAAGAACACAACAGCTCTGCCCGTTGTCCCACCATAGTGAAGAACCAACGCCGCTATCACCGCAGTTTGTATTGCTAGGAAAGTACCTTCCCCCCATGCACTGCAAAATAAATTTATTTTTATTATGCAGAAGGAATTCATGTCACTGTTTTTTTGCTTTCTAATAAACTGTTCCAGTTTACAGCCTCAGGCTTCAGGTTTTCCTTTGATTATGGAAATTTTCAATAGTAAGAAAGTGCTCAAATTACAATGAGGTTTACTTGCTTCTGCAATAGGTACTTAATCTCAGATATAATAATTATGTTGATTCTCTGCCAGTCATTCATGCCTGTTAAGTTTTGCTAAGCCACTAACTTTACAGATACTATGAGAAAGGGTCTAAAGTATGTCTGCATTATTATTCTATTAATAAATACGGAAAAGTTAGGACAATGCTACGTACCTAAATGGAAAGCCCTTAACATAACTGTACGCAAAGTTGGCTGTGATCGCAAACAACTCCAAGAATACTCCGTAAACATTGATGCCTTCAGCACTCTTGCTGCTCAAAATTTTCAATATTTGAGGTACTTTCACGAGAATGGAGCCGGCAATGATACCGATCCCGAGACCCTTGCTTAGCGTCGCGGTCAGACAAGGTCCTGAAAAATAACAAAATGATTACTTTCCTTCCTAGCATGAAATGCCACACAACTACACTTTTACTAGAAATCCAACAAAAATGAAGCACTTCCAATAATTAAACAGTTATCTAGAACAAAATTACCATCAAGAAAGTTGTATTTCACGAAGTATTCTTCGTAACAATTCTCTGTTAAAACTGACAACAGTAAACCTTTCAAAAACTCTGCCATTATGCCTTAAATATATTACAACTGTAACAGTAAATAAATAAATAAATTATTGTTTGTTCAATACATTTATAACAATAAATTGATCTATTTCCATCGATTATTACAACAACCGTCGGCGACCAAAGTTCACACTTCACTAGTGTCCTATGAAATTGAATAAAATTGAATTATTCTGACATTGGTGACACGACACACAAGTGACAGTGACGTGACGGCCTTGATTGGCACTAGTGACTTGACAGTTTACAGTTTATTTTCGATGCGAACCGTAAATTATCGGTTTTTATAAAATTGGACTTTAATACATAACTGCGATACTTTCTGAAATAAAGTTTTTTTTTAATCTAGGTAGGAATGTAATGTACGCTGTCGACCTTCGCAAGTGGTGCAACAACTGTAATGAGGGTCAGACTCTCGAAGAGCCAGTATCGCCCTAAACGCGGTTTCCATCCTTCGTCATCAGTTCATCACATTAGTTCAACGTTTATGTGCCTATAGGTACAATTGTAACTATTTCCAACAGAGTACATGCTCTTTCTCTTTACAGTGCAACGTTTAAAGGGAGTCAAGGAAATAAATTGTAGTAGGTACCTACATAATGGGTATAGGACCGGTCTAAAAACTTGCAATAATAGTTTTATCAGCTCGGGGAAAGGATAATATCAAACCTGTATTCCTCAAAGTGTAGCAAAGGTCTAACCTTTTCACTGCCAACGTACGCAGATTGCGATGCGGATGGATGCCTTGCCTAGCGTCAAGCTTTAATCACGCCTGTATTCTCCGTAGGGTGAGGCAGATTCTTTTACTCCAAGATGCAAGCGACGGCCACCCATATAACCTAGTCCTAGTCATGTCCTAGTCGACGTTCCACACATCCGAACGAAGCGCTTCGCTAAGTCCTTTATTATGCGCACAGCCAAGGAGTGGAATTCCCTGCCTACGTCGGTTTTTCCGAGTTCATATAACCCTAATCTATTTAAGTCGCGAGTAAACAGGCTTCTTCTGGGTAAGCTCGTTCCATCGTCGACATCATCTCTGCCCTTAGGGCAAGATTGAAGTCAAGAGCAAACCCATTTATAATAAAAAAAAAAAATAACCCATACTTTTGATAACTCAGTGACCGACAAAGTTTTGATATTTTGGCGATAAATGTTTTTTTTTGTTATCAAAATTAAAATCCCTAGCGGTGGCCTTGCCAGTGTCAGTCACACCAACAGACTCTAAAGGCCCCTCTACGCATCGGCAGATGCATCCTCTGCGGATGCATCTGCCGTTGTGTAGCGGGGGTGATTTTGTCGTCTGTGGTAGGTATTGACCGTCGGCAGATGCGTCTGCCGCCAATCTGTTGTCGGGTTTGTCCCACATCAAAGGGAAGGAGCGCGATGCGCGAGCGCCCGGCGTCTGTACACACATCTGTCAACGTCTGCGGACGTCTGGCAGACGCATCTGCCGATGTGTAGAGGGACCATTAGGCTGCCTGTCCATTGAAGCAGTGCGAGGCTGGGGAGCGGAGAAAATGAGAAAGGGTTGCTAATTAAACCGGCTTCTTTTTAATAGCATTATTTGCATCTAAATATCTACATTGCCTTCTAAATTACTAAGTCAGCCACAATTAACGAGCATCTAAATAATACTATCTTAGCCACAAGTTATCTTTTCTGTAGCCACTCTAAATACAACTCAGCATCGTTTTTAGGGTCTAGGAATTGTCATCAAATATTATATTATAGCCACTAATAGTACGTAGAAACTACTGTCGTGTCATCGAAAGGCTTAAATATAGAAGTTCAGAGTATCTAATGACCTAAATATCGAAGTTTAGAGTATCGAATGCCCTAAAGATCGATATTTGTTTACATGTTGTGCTACAAAAGTTATCGATAGAATGACTGCAGAACTTTATTTTTATCGAATAACTAGACAATTGTGAAAACATTTCTGCAAGCAACTCGGCAGTAGCGCTCGACGGCCGCTGCCGCGGCACCGCTCGCTCGGCTCGCGCGCCTTTGGACAGTTTTAACCTAACCTTACTTATTTCCCTCAGTTTACAATGACGAATCGTTCAATTTGCCTGTGACTAGTCAATTAGACAATGGTAAAAACATTTCTGAAACTAGTACTAGTGTAGTGTACTTACAGCTTGGCAAAAAAGAGTAGAAAATCCGGGGGGCGCCACTGTGCTGTTCATATGGCAACCCGTTGTGACCGTATCGCGTAACAACCTATCGTCTTGATACTTTTATTACTATTTTTTTTATACTTAAAATTTATTTATTGAACCAGAATTTATTCTCCTCATGTAACTACCTAAAAATAAATATATGTTAGTAGCACTGTTTTTTAAATTTTTTGGGATTAAAAAAAGGCGTAGAAATAATTATTGTAATTTATTCTAATAAATCTTCCAACTCTTTTTTGGGACGACCTTTTCTATGTTTTCCGGGTGTAGAAAATACGCCTTTGTTTCGATCTCCTTCCAGGACGACTCTTCTTATGGTGCTTACTGATTTACCTAAAGTGAATAAATAAATATACATAAAAAAATGCATTTTGCTTTAATAAATAACAAATTAAAAATAATACATTGATGTGCCTCCGGAAAACATACAGCATTGTTTATGAAGAAGCAGTGTATACTTAGCCTTTTGAGCGGTCAATAGTACGGATACTTTAGTTTAATTTAGTAACGGCAGGTGGCGCAAGTATCGCCGATGTCATATTTAATCTATGCCAGCTAGGACGCGGGAACCGCTGTCACTTTTCGAATTCATAGCGTTGTGTACTTTCGCCGCGTGCGGTCGAAATCCAAAAATTTTCGGTTAATCGTATAACCTTTTAAAAAAACCTATTTACCACTGCGTTAGACATCTTAGTAGTGCATTAACTATTGAATTATTTTCAATCTTAACTTTAAAATAACGGTTTTATCGTTATGAATTCCGGGCCGAGTGACGAACCCGAGGAGGCCACCGCCGGGGCCAATCGGTCGATCGTTTTAAACTCGCCGACTTCCAAGAGGGATCAAGAAGAGGAGGACTCTTCGTGCAGCAGTTCATCGGACACCGAACGAGAGGAACCTCCTCGAATGAAACAAAAGCGGGATTCACAGGTAACCGTCGATCCTCGGATCGACGCGTTATACAACCAGGTCAGTTTTCTTACAAACTTTATAATGCACCAAAGTTACGAACCGAATACTAATGTGAACACAAGTGACGTAACAGCGGATGTTATCCACAATATTTATTTGATTAATACATCAACAGAAACGCGTAGGTCGTTGGAGTTTGCAACATTTTAACACTCCTACGTGGAAACATATCCGTTATTTTAGACATTGGTTGAACAGCCCGCTTTTTCTGGGATTTTGCAATTTAAAAATTAAAGACGAACTGTGTAGTCTTAACAAAGTAAAAGATTTCTTGGCACCAACGGAAGAAATCATGGCTGCAACTACCAACGCCTCGCTACATCAAAGGGAGCTTTTACAATCCGTTTTACAGGGTATCATGATTGGGTTCACAATAACCCTACTGAGTTACAGGGCGATAAAAATTTTAATAAAAATTTTGAAACATTTGGTACCGTAAAATGCTGCAACTTTGCCTGGATTTTGAAGTTTTTTGTTCGTATGTCTGAACCTTTTTATTATTATGACTTTTAATGAGTTTAAGACGGAAAACAGACCTTATATCTAGCCAAGTAGAACCCACATCTGTTTGAATCATGCTGTTTTTCCGAATCACAAGCACTCAAAGTCGTAGGCAAAGTTGTAGGTGAAAGACGCAACTTTGCCTAGAAGAATATCCCAATAAATAAAAGCGTTATCATTTTCAGTTTTTTTTTTCTGGGTGCATAAGACACCGAGCTGGTCCCGGCAGTCAGATGATTGCCCTAAAGGCATTATTCTTTTTTTCAAAGCTAATAGGCAAAGTTGTAGCAGGTACCTCAAACTTTCCATAGAAAATATCGTTGACTGTAAGGGTTGTCTCAAACTACAAAAAAACTTTATTTTAAATAATACTTTTATTTACTTGTTTTCACACATTTTACAAACTTACGAGTATAAAATATAAAGTATATATAAAAAAACACTTAAAAATAATCTCAAA
The DNA here is from genome assembly GCA_949775195.1 of Diarsia dahlii. Classification (NCBI taxonomy): domain Eukaryota; kingdom Metazoa; phylum Arthropoda; class Insecta; order Lepidoptera; family Noctuidae; genus Diarsia; species Diarsia dahlii. Next base: position 17,761,106 of record OX459193.1, read on the forward strand.
CAAAAATAGAAAATTATTAGTCCATTGAAATGTTACATTTAGCGTGCACTTCTTAGAGGACGAAATTTTTTTTTAGATATCTAGGTCAGTTTAAAGTAAAATCCAAGTTTATAATTGCGAGCTCCTGGTTTTCTCCGGCTTTGTTTTTTCTTGTTTCCCATTTTTCATATAACTGCAAAAAAAAGACCCCGTAAAATACAACACAATTCAAAGTTACGCCTGTATTCTCGAATGGTTAGGCCTCCATCTCTGTGTATGATATACCCACATTCCGTCAGTTATGTTTTTAAGTCCCAGAGCGGGAGGGGTTATCTGATGATTTCCCACACCAACCCCAAAAAAAAGGGGTCGTGGTTGTAAGTCTAATTGTCACATACCGGGCACAAATTCAGACATTTTGTATGCCATTCAATCGTTAATGATTTGTGTTCTGTTTAATTGTCGGTAAAAAAAAACATAGATTCAAGAAATCATACTAAAAAACAATCATTAATAAAATTCGACAAGAGACAACCCTAGACCCAGGCAAAGTTGTGTCACTCAACTTTCTAAAACAGTGCACAACATTGCCTACTAAGTTATTTTGATGAAATGGCGTCCTTTTCATAGAAATATCAAACAATACGGAAAATAGACAATATTTTCTTACCTTGGAATAACGTCTCTGCTTGAAAACACCTTTTTTCTATTTGAAACTGCAAAAGTTAAAGGACACCAAAATCTTTCACCCACGCGCACCGGTGTTTGTCGCACAACTGACAGCGTACCAATGGAGTTACTATGGTGAAAAAATAAAAATATGTTGCCCTAATAATGGAAGTTACTACCAAATGGTAGAAAATAATAAAAAACTAAGCAAATGTGAAATATCGTAATCGAAACAAAATAGGCAAAGTTGGGTTTACTTGGCAAAGTTGCAGCATTTTACGGTAATTAATCGGTTTACAAATTGTTTGAACAAACCTTACCAATAATTTGCAATAAAAGAATAATTTAAAAATTCCGGATAAAACTGTCCCAGTTATGAATTTTTATTTGACATGACAAAACTTACGTCACTAGTCCCTCGGAGGGCCTCAATTCTAGTTATCACCACCACAGGTTCAAAAACCTAAGGAACAGTTCAAAATAAATACAGGCTTCAGGCACAAAATAATAGAAATAATAATTTTCAAGATACCTACAAAAAAAAAAAAAAAATATATATATATTAAATCGTTCCATTCATTTTGAAACAGGCGGAAAAAGTGACTAACGTTTCAGGGGAGGTCATCTAACTCTGTTAAAAAACCGTTGGCAAGCACTTGGTGCAAACAAATTCATAATTTATTTATTTTATTTATTTTATTTTATTTATTTTAGGAAAGCTTACAGACTAATAACTATAATTATAACAATCATATATATATCTAAATTGCTAATAACAAGCTTCCACAGATAACTTCAAAATTATAAACTTCCTCATAGTTACTTCCAAAATTACAATATAAAACTACCAACTTTCAACACAACAAAAAAACAAACAAATTTAATACTGCAGTACAATAAAAGTATTGATTAATCAAAACGTTGTCTGCCTATTTAATTGTTACCTTTTAACTTAAGCTCACTTGTAAAATGAAGGTTTTAAGTGTAACAGCAGTTCCGGGGTTCCACATACACTTTACAAAAAAAAAAAAAAAAAAACTTCTGTTATTGCCAACAACAAGGATCATGACACAATATCCTGCCAAACCATCCCCTGCAATGTCGCATCAAAATGTTTTGACACTAGTTTCTAAGAAAACGCCCAGTTTTCTCACCAAGCTTTTTCTACGGAAGAAAAGCGATGGAGCGATGCGGTCAGTTTTCGATCTTCGAGGATCGAACAAGTTCGTCGAAACAAAACATTTTCGTTTTATTTCTCACGCCTCTGTCCCAGATTTGCTGACTGGATGATAAAAATAGACAATCACTCATCAGGCCTTTCTTAAGGATTAGCTACAAAGGCCTGTTATACGGCATTACATGTCTACCGTTCGAACTGGCTTCAAAGCCACACCTATTTTACTCCATAACTTGCTGGGTCGCGGAGACCTTGCAGGCGAAGGAATGTCGAGTGCTAGTCTACCTAGACGACTTCCTTTTGGTCAATCAAGACCAATCCAAGTTATGTCTTCAGGCTGCGGAAGTCGTGAGACACTTGGAACACCTGGGCTGGCAAATCAACTACCAAAAATCTGTTTTGGTTTCATTTCGGGACTTTAGGACCGGCTTCAGTGCCACACCTATTTTCCTCCGTAACTTGCTGGGTCGCGGAGACCTTGCAGGCGAAGGAATGTCGAGTGCTAGTCTACCTAGACGACTTCCTTTTGGTCAATCAAGACCAATCCAAGTTATGTCTTCAGGCTGCGGAAGTCGTGAGACACTTGGAACACCTGGGCTGGCAAATCAACTACCAAAAATCTGTTTTGGTTTCATTTCGGGACTTTAGGACGGGCTTCAGTGCCACACCTATTTTCCTCCGTAACTTGCTGGGTCGCGGAGACCTTGCGGGCGAAGGAATGTCGAGTGCTAGTCTACCTAGACGACTTCCCTTTGGTCAATCAAGACCAATCCAAGTTATGTCTTCAGGCTGCGGAAGTCGTGAGACACTTGGAACACCTAGGCTAAAACTGTTTTGGTTCCATTTTGGGACTTCGAATACCTTGGCATACGTTGGCAAACCCGCCGTAATCACAAAGTCCCTGCCAATAAAAAAGAGGCAAAGCATAAAATAAATTATTCACTAGACCGGTCATTGGTGAAAAGTCGCATAAATCTCAGGGAGCGGCAAAGTCTACTGGGTCAGTTTAACAAAACACAGCCCAGTCAAAAACAGCCGTTGCCTCAAGTTGTTTATCAAGAGATAATGTGGTGGCGCGGAGCCACAAGTCACGCATTGTGTATACACAAAAAAGCCTGCTACCCACTTCCTTGCGACGGACGCTTCGGATTAGGGTTGGAGTGCCCACATGGACGTAAGTCTAATGTCAGGTACATGGGCAACTTACCAAAACAGATGGCACTGCAACAAAAAGGAACTGTTTGCAGTAATAGCGGCAATCAGGATGAATGCGAAGAAGTTGCAGAACTCGCACGTGCTGGTCCAATCAGACATCCGAACCCTGATTGCATATATCCGAAAGGAGGGAAGAACAAGCCCATTATCTTCTGGGGAGATACAATATAAAATAGTGAACAGGCTATCACGGGGAAAACAACCCGTGGAATGACATATTCTACCTCGAGCAATAGTGGAAGTCTTTCGAAAGTGGGGGCTTCCAGAAATCGACTCGTTTGCGACACGTCACAGAGTGGCATCGAACGTTCTGGCTTCAAGACCTGAAATCCAGGGCTCTGGACCACCCACACGAATTCCTGAATCTGTCTGAGTCCATGTTATAACATCACAGCCTCCCATACAGGTACAGACATTGATCCTGAAAGTCTGGAAAATGGGGGGGTGCCCAAATAAAAGTTCCACACAGGAGAAATGTCCAAATCCTACTGATATTTCATAATTCTCCTAAATTCTAATTTTTTTTCAATTCCTATTATTTTCAGTTTCCTAAAGAAAAGTCCTACAGTACTATTCTTGTCCACAAATCAGCAGCCTAACTTCTTGCGGCGCTCATGTTGAACAACAAACCTTTTCTAATTTTATTATAAAATAAACCCTTAAAGCAATAGGAGTAGCTAAACCAAAAGAAATACGACTATCGCCCACGTGGGATCCACGTATCGTACTAAATTGACTCTCATCAACTGTACCTAAAGACACATTGTTCGATCTAGCACGTCGAACAGCCACAGTTTTATTGCTGGCATCAGGCCGTAGGGTTCACGACTAAACCTTACGGAAAATTTCAAAAGACAGCTTTTTGATGATGGTGACAATATCTATTTTATACCTTCATTTGGGTCGAAACCGATAAATATTGTTATCGTCAGTCCGCATGGAAACTTTCACAAAATAATAATAAAAATATATTGTAGTTACTTTAGTCAAGCTTTTAATAGCAAAAAACTAAAACAAAAAGATATGAAGTTGCCAATTTAAACAATCTATTTATCACTATATTAAGAAATACAAAAGCTGCCCCACGCACTGTGATTGGGAACTGGGTACACCCTGCACACAGTTCTCAGAGATAGGGGCATTCATGTATCTCCGGGAAGCTGTAGGTCAGCAGTAGCTTCCTTAAACTGGTTAGATAATCAACCAATTGACGAAATCTTATCACGGGGTAATTGGAAATCATCCAATACCTTCTTTAATCATTACTTTCGCGAAGTAGAACTCCCTAAGGACCATCGTAATACATTTTTCAATACATTTACTGCTATTTACAACACTTGAATTTGTTTGTATGTAGAACATCTAAACCGAGATTATTGCTATAAATCGGTGAAGATCTAAATATCTTTTTTTTTTAAATACTATTCGTTGCTACTGTAACTAGGCACTTAATTCTTTGAATATACATTTAATAATCATCATAGCGTTGTGCTTTACCTATAACTACTTACTAGTAATCACCAGCAGATAACAAACACGTCTTCATAAACAATGCTGTATGTTTTCCGGAGGCACATCAATATACCGGTTTTACATAAAAATAAAACCGATATTATGTGCCGAGAGGGAAAACATACAGCATTGTAGGAAGTCCTTCCTGGTGAAGACTATGAATTCGAAAAGTGACAGCGGTTCCCGCGTCCTAGCTGGCATAGATTAAATATGACATCGGCGATACTTGCGCCACCTGCCGTTACTAAATTAAACTAAAGTATCCGTACTATTGACCGCTCAAAAGGCTAAGTATACACTGCTTCTTCATAAACAATGCTGTATGTTTTCCCTCTCGGCACATAATATCGGTTTTATTTTTATGTAAAACCGGTATATTTCTGGTACCTACATTTGTAATTCTACCTAATGATATAACAAACAGTTATCACCTTGAAATCACATTCAACAATAAAGTTATGTAGAAATCGAATTTAAATTCACATAGTGCACAGTACGCCACTCAAGTATCAACATTAATCTGATACGCTATACCAAGGTAATGTCAGACAAAATGTAAACATAACCTATGTGCTCGATGATTATTGTTCAAAATTCCACTTATTTCGTATGCAAGCAAGTCAAAACAGAATGGGGTTCATAAATTAACACTTAATTCATCTAAAAACAATAAAACAAACAGTTACATACCTGTCATTTCAGCAGTTCTTATGTAAACATCGTTGAGATCGGAGAGAATGGTTTTGGCCTCTTTTTCTGCCAAACATCGCCTATATACCTTATAAATTATCGCTCTGCCAGCACTTCGGATGGTTTTATTCATTTTGTATTACTCTACGTTGCTTTAATCACGTTTATAGGGCACAATTATAAATTTAGTAAACTTTCGAACTTTGTTTACACCAAACGTCATAAGTTTTTAATTGTTGCCAGCAAACAAAAAAATTAGTTCCGTTTCTAGACTTTTTTGCCAAGCTGTAATTTAATGTTAATGCACATACATTTAAGTGTATCCTCTATTGCAAATCTTACTTTCGAGATTAAGTTTGCTGTAAGAAAACCCATCTGGGTTAAGCTCGCCTTTGTACATAAGCTTTGTAATTTATGTATAAATTTGTTATTTTATGTGTGCAATAAAGAATAAGAATTAGTGTGTATCAAAAGTTGACATTTTAAATTCACGTGACTAAGTCGTCAGTACATGAATCGAATGGCGCTCTCTGATTGGTGCAAATGGCCGGTCACTGTCGTCTCGCGCGCTAGCGCCAAATCTTGCTGTTGCTATTTTCACGTTATAGAATGTGATGTATTAGTATTATTTTACATGCTAGTTAAGTAGACCGAGGAGAAGATGGCGGGACGCCTTGGATGTCTTTCTGACCAACTGGCGAGAAGAAGCACACCATCGGAAGAAGTGGAAAGAATGGGGGGAGGCCTTTGCTCAGGAGTGGGACAACAACGGCTAAATAAAAAAAAAAAAAAGTTATAATAAATGATGTTGACTATGGTCGCTTCAATTATATTTTTTGAGGGCTTTGTGTTGAAGCTGTAAAATGGTGGTGAGATATAAATTCTGTGGCAGAGTTAGTAAATGGGGTTGGCAAGTGAAAGCTGATTGTAGATGGCGTGTTCATAGCTTGTCCCAATCCGACCAATGAGGTCAAGCTATTTTGAAATATAAAATGACATTGACAGATATTCAACCAATGAAGAGCTTAGGTTCATGCGGTGCTAGCGCCATTAGTTCCACCAGTTGTCCGTCCCATTAGGTGCTGTAAATAACAAGGACAAGTTAATATAATTGTTGATCTTGACTTGACGCTTTCTTTAGAATATTTAGTGGGCGTTGTAAAAATGACGAATTAGTTTATTAGAGGATTAGAATTTTCCCGTGGCTAAGTTATAAAATTAGAAGTTTGATGACGTGGCCAATTAAAAAACTGTGGCTCGATTTATTATTTCTCTTATAAAAATGTAGGATGTACCAATAGGATTGCAAACTGAAACAGAGGGCAGATTTTATGCAATCCTATTGGTCAATATTTCTGTTTCTCCACTCCGCTTCAGTGGGCAGGCAGACCATCATCTATGAGTTGAATCTTGTTCGACAATTTCGAGCTAAGCTTTTTCCTGTACTGCATTTTCGATATTGCAGCGTGGCTGTTGCGAATTTGGTGATACGAACATTTGTGTGTCGCATTACCAAGAGTCGGGCGCTGAAGGAGCCACTAGATCACCGAGACACCACTGAAAAAAAGCTAGGATACCTTGACGCTATCTAAAATCTTATCAGGTAAAACTCGTTACCTACTAAAATGAAACAAACATATTAGGTGAAGGACTTTATTTAATTAAATGAATAATGAATAACTACACTTTAAAAAATTCAGGACGCACTTTAAACAAAATCTTTCCAATCACATCACACTTGACATAATATTGTTTGTTCAAGGTACGCATAAAGTCAGGACGATTGAAACTTCAACTCCTTCGATCATAAAAATGATTTAGTACTTCCTTTCATACATGTGATTTACCAATAGAAATAATGATATTTCTCATTGATATTGGGGGTCTTTCTTATGAGGTTACTGAAGCAGATCAGTTTTATCTCTTTTGTGCAAAATACATAGCTCCTACATAATCTGAGAACAATAACATATTTCGTCATTAACTTATTAGATAATTATTATATTACACATAAATCTTACATGAATGAAAAAGATAATGAATGGGGCAAAAGTAACATAATATTTATTTAATGAGCAAAAGGACACGTGAAATTAATTATAAGGAAAGATAAGCGATTCAATAAAGCAAACATTTATTGTTATCAATTCGTTTGCACTTTCAGTTTCTGATAATTCATAGAATAACTTTAGAATTCACCAAGATCCATATTTCGCTACGAAAACAGGGATACAGGTGCGACTTTGCCTGTATTCTTGTTCTTCAATCAGAAATTGTTCAATAAACACGCAAGAGCAGACGAGACGTAAGCTCATACTTATAACATAGCGTACGGGTTCTTATCAACGCCATAGCTAAGACAGGATTGTCTTACCATACACTTTTTGGTAAGACAATCCTGTCCATCAATTTTTATTTCAACCATATAAAATCACTGCTGTGTGGGATCCATTTCCAACGAAAAGTGCAGCAGCTTTGCGATTTTTATGTTCTACTTGACTACTTATGATATATTAATTTAACTGCAGTGTCTTATTTCATTCTAACGAATGATTAACTGAAACGACGTTACCTTAAATTTACAAACGTATGTACATTTTATAAAAGTCTATCATATAGTTTTTCTATTCATTATAGAAAATAATCATTTGAACCTATATAATAAATACTTGTATTTGCTGATGAATCTGTATGGTTTATATTACAGCACTAAATAGCAAAATTCTTGAGAGCAATGCAAAATATTTGTCTGAAATAATAGTCTTATCAGCTCAAAATAGAATAATATCTTATTTAATAATTTGCTGACTTTTTAATGTAGTTCCTATAAATTTTCACAAAAACCGCCAGTATAAATAAATTATAAATAATTATGTACAAGACATTATGGACGACTAATGCGAGATTTACTAACATGTACGCATATTGGCCTACCATTGGATAAAGTCGCTAAAAAGAGGGTAATGTTACACTATAAATTGCATTTGTCCGATCACGCGTTTAGTGTAGATAGGCCAGTTGTATCATTAGTTAGACCCAATCATAACCTTAAGAAGTACTCCTCTAAGAATTGTACATAATCAGTTTTGCAGCATGCCTGTTTTAGTGCTATCATAGCACCTCAGTTCTCCAAATTTCCACTTTCAGGTCCTTATCTAGAATCTTTAAAACTAACTCTAAGAAATTAACTTGTACACAAGACTCTAAGCTAATGAAAATGTCTCTTAGGTAACACCTGTAAAGTAAATATGATCCTATTGAATGATGATGATCATCATTATTATTTAGTAAGTGGGTCATCAGCCTTACTGATGAACACAATCATGATAGTGGATTCAAAGAGAATGATAGTTTAGGTCTTGAATTATTTTTGCCTAATATTTTTCTCTGTTCCTCTTTTACTCTTTTTTCTTGTTCTTTTTTCAGTTTCTGCCTTTCTTCATCCATTTTCCTTTGTTCTTCAATCATGGCTAGCCGCTCCTCAGCCTGGAAATAAGGTTAAATTGTATTTAACAAAACATTCAACATTAATTTATTCCCAGCCAATTTTGGCCCATAGATACATGTATATATACATGCATCATATGGATTATATACATAATGATAAAATACAATTTGCGTTAGTAAATAGATTTTAAAACTATGATAGTAACACTTCTCTTGAGCACTTTGTCTGCATGTTCAAGTCGCACTTCATATGAGCAGTAACGTTAACTAATAGATGTTAATAAAAGCTACTATTTAGTTTGTGTTTTAACTTACCAGCTTGCGCTGAGCTTCTTCAATCTTTTTATTATTTTCTGCCATGATCTCTTCCAGCTCTTTCCTTTTACGAGCTTCTTCCTCCTGTTATAATAGAAATAATATGTTAATACTATTCTTTAGCTACAAGAGTAACACTATGTATTAAAACAGAGTTCACACAAACTTCGCCTTTCTATGCAATGGCTGTTTGAGCAAACCTCAATTCTTCAGCTCTTCAATGACAAGATGTTGTTGATCACACATGTTTAGGCTGATATTGAAAAAGTGTTTGGTTTCCTAAGAAAGTAATTTTAAGTAAAAAAAACATAATAATGCAATGTCATAAAATGTATCGGTAATGATGAAACATCAGATAAGTATGTATATCCTTCATTTGAAACAGTAATGTGGTTATACAAAAAATAGATTCAAAAAATACCTTCAGCGCTCATGTCTGGATCCTCAAGCTGCATCTCCAAAAAATTCTTAGGGCTTCTTGCTCTTGATCTGTCTTCCGACCTGACTTATAGACTACGTGACTGCCGGGGACAGTCAAGCGAACAATTTTAAAATGCTAGCCGGACGCCTTCATGGCAAACTTACAATATGGCAGGAAATTGTATTTAACTCTGCCTTGTTGGTGCGTATGAATAAAATATGTGGTTATAAAAATGGACATGTTTATAATTATTAATTACAGAGACAGCCAGCCTCGGTGAGTGTCAATTTATAAGAATTCAAGAAACTAATTCTTGTATGCACTCGAACTACACCTGACTGGACCTTTAACAGATATGATCGAAATAATACTTTTATTAGTTCCTCTATTTGTTATGATGCTGGTATTAAATATTGCATTTACACTTGTGTGCTACTGCAAGAGCAACATAATGTTGCTGTCACAGGTATGTGTTGTCATGTGTAAATGCAACATTGTGTTGTGTTGCCAGTACACATGACTGGTATGTACTATAGTCAGTTACCTGTCTAGCCAGCTCCTCGCGCCGCTGTTGTTCTCTCTGTCTCTCAAGTTCTTCCATCATTTCTTTCTCCATCTTCCGTTTGGCTTCTTCAACCCTTTTAGCAACTTCTTGTTCAATTTCATCTTTTCTTTTTTCTAATTCTTCTTCAACTCTTTTCTTCACTAGTAGCTCTATTCTTTTTGCTGCTTCTTCTTCCACCACCTAAACAAATAGCATATTGAAATCTATTGTTGGGGTAGGATGACCTTACAACCTTATCAAGAGTATGCAAAAATATAAAGAATGCTGAAGGTGGAAGTGGCAAGGTAAGGTCCGCAAAATTCAAAATTTGTGTCAGGTTTTATGTTGATTAAAATATGATTCAAGCGCGTAATTCGTATGTATTTAAAGACATAAATATTAAAATCATGAATCCAATCCTCTCGAGTAGATTTTGTTCCATGGAGTGACTATTTGATGAAAAAGGCATTCAAGGAGGTTAAATTAACTGAGAGGGTTGAATTTGTGATTTTAATCATTATTACTCAGTGAAGTCACATTTGTCAAAGTTGCAAATCCTATTTTATTTATTTAACATAATTATCTGACCCTGACCAGCAAATTGCAAAAAACGTAAGAAAATTCGAATTTCGTGGGCTACCCTGAAGCTTCCACCTCAAGTACTTCAGAGACTATGAAATTATCATAACAAATAATGACTTGTATTCTTCATGTTGATGATTCTTGTATTCAGCTAGTAGTAGCATTAGACAGGTTCAGTGCAGGTAAAGTAGCACAAGAGGCAGGACAGTAGGTGTGACATTGTTACTGATATGGCTCTGCCGTCACACTTTATTCAATTAGTTAAGGGGTTGATTTGAGATAAAATGTCTCGAAGTATATCTTATCATCTGGCTAGGCTTTTTCCATCTATGTTGGCATCAGCTTTCAGTCTAATTGGATGCAGTAGAATACCAGTATTTTACATAGAGTGACTGCCTATCTGACACCCACTACCTGTAACAACTGTGTGCTTTCTGAGGCACAGAGAAAATCGGTAAGTACTTGATGGGTCACCCATCCACATACCAACTTAAGCAAGCACGGCTTAACCGTAGGATTGACCTGAGCAGGTGTTATTACTTATTTTTTTATTTTATTTGTGATGTTAGCTTGGTGGAAATAATTCACAAATAATTCTGGTTACTCAAGCGGAGGACGGGTTCCCATGCCCAAGAGTGATCATGTTTTAAATCAGTTGACTATTTACGACATTATTTACTTTCTGTTCGGCTTCTCTTACGCGTCTTTGTCTTTCCATTTCAGCTAGTCTGTCGACTTCATCCATTTTACTGCGACCCTTCGTCTTTTTCCCATGACTTCGTCTACTTCCATCAAAAGAAACGTCACTGCTGGTCGAAGAAGACACGGAATGCGACCTTTTTCTGAAATAAAACCACAAATATGTCAAACCAATACATTGAAGCTAGATAATTACAGAATAAGTTGAAACTTTAGGAAATAATTTACCTGGATTTTGAACTCCGTTCCCTGGACTTTTCTACGAGTTTCGAACTTCTGCTCCTTGATGTAGAACGATCCTTGGAGCGACTCTTCTTCCTCGAATGTTTGCTTGTTTTATGATGGCGCCGTGGCGACTTACTCCGTGATCTTGATCGACCCATCGTTTATCAATAGGTAATAATCAGCAGAAATGCAACATACAATTTGGCTTTTCTATAAATTTTCCAATTAAAATAGCATTCACAGCAACTCACGCATTGTAATGTTTGACAAGCGACGCCATTTTTTTGCAGAGCAAATGAGGTGCACAGAGACAAAATATAGAAAATTACAATCGAATACATTCAACGAATGGAAAGTTGTCTTTGGTAGATTAAGATTTAAGCCCGCGAAATTCAAGTTTTTACAAATTACCGGTCAGTGTCGGTTGTTTGTTGCCTAAAATAAAATTCACGACCGTAACAAATATAACTTTACAGATTTTTATCTAAAGTAACTGTTTCTGTGTCACATCATAACTTGATATGTTTTATCTCTTAGTTTCAGGATTGAAATAATGGCTGGACCCACTCATTTTATCGATTGTGACAAGACGATATACTAGTATTACTAGAGTATTACAAGACGATGTCAAAATTTATCCACATCATGCTGGAACATTTTGAGATTACGCCTTCGATCAACAAATTATTGATCGAAGGATTACGCTTAGAAATTCCCAAACGCCACGTCGCTTTTCACTTTCGTCGGTTAACATTCGTGGGACCCATCTTATTCAAACTTTATAAACAGCAATGAATCAATTAAAATTGATTGAATGCTACCAAATGATATCTTCAGGAATTCTGCTAAATGTTTATTGGTCTGTCTTCCTTACCATATTTTTGTATGTACATTGAAAATATTTAAAAAAGGAATTGCCAGGGTGTTATAGTGTATCCAACAAAGATCCAACAGAACTCATTTCCAGCATTTTTAGAATTTTTGTCTGTTTATCTGTTTGTCTGTTTCGATGATGCATCACGTAAAATTTACGAAACTAATGTAGGTAACTTTTATACATAAATATTGTGCGTAACTTGGGGTATTACTTAGTCTTTGTTTCATCGTAATCGGTGCTCTCTATCAAAAGATATTTGAATTTATAGTTTTCAAGAAGAACTTTATCAATAAGATCATGATGAATGAGACATGCAACGACATCTATTAAAGGAATATGGTACTTATTGCCTTCAAAAGATAATAGTCCAAGATCCCAGGGCCGCCAGACGTCACGTATTTTCTGACGAAGGAAATGTGGTGATTGAGTAGTGTTAGTATGAACTAAGAACACATTACTACCAGCTAGCTTGCTTGGACGGCCAATTTTCAGGTATCAGGTCATCAAGGTACACAAAAAAATTACTTACTTCACGTATTTTCTACAAGTAGATTTTTACGTATATTTTAGGCAATATCCTTAAAAATAAGTCGCAAATACTCCCAGACACTTTCCGTCGGCCGTATTGCTTAACAGACGCTTTATAGAATACTAAACGCCTTATTATTTATTACTTAAAGCTAATTGATCGGGATATTGCCATGCTATATTGGGCAGGCGCTCCAAAATGCATCCGAGCGTTGAATGCAACGTTTTCAACAAAATTCTGAAGACACAGGCAACGGACAGATCCTGTTGAATGCCCACCGAATGAGTCCCGTGGAGGTCTGTATGTCAGCCACACGAGCGATGCCATGCGATCTCAGGTAAACAGCCACAATACGTTTAAGTCTAAACTTTTTGGGAACTAGGAAGTGTCTGCGAGTATTGGCAACTTATTTTTAAGGATATTGCCTACAATATCCTATGAACAAAAAATAATATACGTAAAAATCAGCTTGTAGAAAATACGTGAAGTAAGTAGAGAATGATCCATTTTTTTGTGTACCTTGATGACCTGATACCTGAAAATTGGCCGTCCAAGCAAGCTAGCTGGTAGTAGTGTGTTCTTAGTTCATACTAACACTACTCAATCGCCCACATTTCCTTCGTCAGAAAATACGTGACGTCTGGCGGCCCTGGGATCTTGGACTATAACTTTAAATATGTAGTTATGTTATGATAGCTTAAGGTACTCTGTAGGTAAGTAAATCTAAATGACGCTGCTTTCAAAGTCTACTACTTATAGGCTAAACCCTATAGTGTGATTGATCGCTTTCCATGTATTCAATTTTAGCAGTTTATCTTCGTCTTCGTTATATGGCGTTGTTCATTTGACGCCATTTTCTAAACCACGGTGTTAATTAAAATATGCTCCGTGAATAGTCATCAAATTAAATTGACCAATTACACAGTATACAATTGGGTTCCGTATTCAATAAGGAACGCTGTAATTTAGCATGAATATAAAGATGAGTTACGTTGTAAAATAAAATCCCGCAAAATATTTTTTTTTAGGGTATCTCCAGTAATTACACATAAAAGAGGGGATGTTTTTCTTTCTTGCGAAGCCCATAGTGTGGGGTTTCATTAGATAGGTCTTTGAAAAAGATTGTGAGTTTGCTCAAACACTTTCTCGATTATGGGATTCGTTTGTGAAATATTATTAAGCTATAAAGTGCAAATTTTGTTAGACTCAAGTCAGGCTACCTAAACCACCCGTCAGGGCTGCGGGACCCGTCGGGGCTGAGGGTCCCGTCGGGGCTGAGGGTCCCGTCGGGGCTGCGGGTTGTTCGAAAGAGATTCCGCGCCCTCGGCACAAGGGCTAAGAAGGAACATGGATGGTTTTTAGTCAGTAGAACCCCTCCTGCTTTGGGCAGAGCGGGAGTGTCAGTCTTCTAATCTGTTTCAAATTTCATCAAGATCCGTTCGGCCGTTCGGCCGTTCTGACGTGGTTGATTATCAAACATCCATCCGATCTAGACTTTAGTATTAGACATAGTCTGTGCTTTGCATTACCCTCTTCTTATTTTCTACAGCGTCTGTAAGTTAACGCAGGGCAATGATTTAATGTACTACTTTTGTCTAAGTGACGCATTTTAGTTTTCGACAACCACGCGAACGAAGTCGCGGGCACAGCTAGTGTCCAAATAAAATTCCTTCGTGTACCTGAGTCGTGTACCTAAATTTTTTTTAAGACAGGGAAGTTGATCACCATCACCACACTTTTCTTCTTAATTTGACGTTTTTCGAAAACCGATCAAATCAAGTGACATTATGTAGGTAATAAATATTGTGTGATTGACATTCTATATAAGGCATATCTCGAAATACCCTCTTTTTTGTTTAATCATGTGCTTGTGCTGTTTATCAGCCTCTAAAAGGGTGCGTTTAGGCCCGGACTCCAATAGAATATAGAATTTCGTAGCGCTGTTGTCGTCTTCGCGACTCCGCTTATATAAACATAGTGGTAATACTGTTGGCTCAAAGTCACGCCATCAGCCAGTAGCCGTGCGGTCAGCGTGCAGTCGTCGTGCGGCAACCGACAGAAGTTTATAAAACGAGGCGAGTGGCGTTGCAACGGTCACTTTTTGCTTGGACGGCGCTCGGAAAGGACTTGCTACCCGACTTATCGTGTACTTTTATTCCATTTTGCTAGTGTTTTTTCTACTTGATTATTGTTTAAAATGTTCCTCGTGATAATTTTTGTAATTGTGTAATTTAAACATTGTTTATTGTTTTAACGTATTTCACTTCTGATTCCTAACAATACTGTATGTACATATATCGCCAGTTATGTTAAAGTCTTACGTAATAGGGGGTGAACCTATTGCCATTAGCCGGGCACAGGTCTAGACTACATGGCTGCTACTGCAAAATTCCTGATGGAAAAACCCAATAACACTTTGCCCGACCCGGCAATCGAACTCAAGACGTCTCGCTCAGCAGACTCTCTTGGGACCACTAGATCAACAAGGTAGGTAGTCGAGAGAAGAGAGAGACCCATGAAAAAAATCATATTATAAATTGGTTGGAATTTATGCGAAGAATTGAAATACACTTAGTTATTTGGAGATGATGCTCGATTTATATTTTATACATTTTAATTGAACGAATCTCATTTCAACAAACAGCTTCTCGGCTCAGTTGGGTAAGAAGGTTATGAATTATCCATAGAATATTCCTGTTCTTTCTTATTAAAAAAATCAATGAGGTTCATTGTAGCCGCTAATATTCGATCTGCTTGCGTATTTCCGATACTCTTCGAAGTTTTTAATGTCAGTTCGTGAATGCCATTGAAAAAACCCCTCTGGCATAGCGGACTAACCTCAAATTCACAAGATTTTTTCTTGTGAATAGCCGCAGCAGACAAATATTTTTTCAAAGAGTTGTCTAATAAAGTTTTGATGGCATTGACACTGTACACAGGTGTCAAATCATTTTCATCTTGGCATTCAAGTTCCGGCTCTGTTCCAGTTCCTGATTTTAAATTCAAATTGTAGCCTGAATTAATTCTGTTCATGAGTTCGTCCAACTGCAACGTAAAGACAGACGCCGTTATGCTTGGTTCCTTATGAAGATTGTTACCGTTTTGACGAGTGATTATTGCTTGTTCTTTCTTTACAGTCACATCCGTATCATCATCATGTTCCATTATTGTTTCAATATCATGAGCATGTCTTATTTTTTCCAGTAAATCTTTAATATTGTTTTCTTTTTCAACATCGATGTCATTGTCGTAGTGTTCTCGCAGATCAATATTACCTTTGAAGAAGTAATTATTTGGTAAAGCCAAGCCTTGAATACATAATTTTGTAGAATCCCTATACCTTGGTACGGTCATTGGCTGTCGATAAATACATTCAAATTTCCCTGTAGGTGCTTTTCGATTTGAAGCACGATCAATGACAACTGAAACAAATGAAAGAACAATTTGAAACGTTGATCAAAACACATTTGAACACTCGGTACAACTTTACTACAAAGCATTAATACTTTTTCATTACTCATACTCTGAAAGTAGGTCATAACATGCCCGCGGGGCGCGGAGCGGGTTGAGTAAATTAGTACTACTTTTCAGCCCTAGGGAGAATCGCTTTCGACTGACAGCTGTCAAATAATTTAAAAAACTAGGTCTATTTTCACATTTTTATTGAACCATGTTCCAACTTTTTATCCAGCCAGTAAATTACAATAAAATTAAAATAACAAAGTTAACTTAAGAATATAATTATGATAGGACTTCATTTAATTTAATTTTAACTATTTCTCTAAAATAATATAGATTTCGGCAAAATCTTTGCCATTGGCTATATAGCTGGACGACGAAGACAAAAAAAAACAAAATAAGTGGGAAAGCGACAATCCGATCAACACTAATTTTTTCGTTAGCTAATAACTTATTATTTTTACTTTCCTCGTATTCGTAATGAAAAGCACAGTGTTTACCTCGGGTAAATTACTTATTTAGTCCCTCGAACTATTAGCGCCCTCACTACGTTACGGGCGCCAAACCCCGTCTCGGGACTAACTAAGTAACTTTCACCCCTTGGATAACAATGAACAGTTACCTATATAATAAATAACTTGTCATGAGGCTTACCTTTAATAAGATCTGATAAGACGGCAGGACATATTTTTGCTGTAACGGGAGTAGAAGGGTTAAGATCCGGACTACAATTTATTTCAATCAGCCATGGTTTATATTCTTTGTCTAGGATAAAATCGCAACCATAGAGCTCAAAGCGATTCTTACTTTCTGATAGAGAGTCTTGGCCAGCTAACATTACGCCAATAATACTCTTCCTCATTCCTGGATAGATGATTTTATCCCAGACCTTGTCCTTGTCAATCTTAATTAAATAGTCTTTGTACGTTTCAGAATCCCACATGTTCTCGCGTGGAAGTTCTATGTGTCTTCCTGTACAATTATAGTATTTCCTCTGAACTGCATTGTTAGTTAAATGTATGGATTCATGATAGTTCTTCAGACTGTACTTCTGTGAGCAGAACTTCAGGTAACAGTCTCGGTACATCCATATCTCTAAAGGATATGTGCTTGTGACCAAGCAGTATTGCCTTATGTCGAATTTTGTTTCGTGAATCAATAGGGGCTCTTCTACAAACAAAAATAATAGATGAGCGTAAATAAGTTTTTTTAGTAGGATCTGAACAGTTTCAGATTTCCAAAAATTATAGCGCAGGTTAATTTAGACACTGATGTTTAAAAAAATAAAGAACAATGTTCAAAACGTACCCATTGTAGCACTTTAAAACCTATGTTAGTCGAAGGGCCATAGTTATCTTATCATTTTATTGTAGGACACTGAAACTGAAATGCGCATCCGGAAAAAGTTGTATCGATATCAAGAAAAAGAAGAATCAGCCACAATATTAATTATGTTACTAAATTATAAGATGATTATGGTCCTTCGTTTGACATAGGTTTTAAAGTGCTTCAAGGGTGGGGACGGTGTCCATACATTTTTGGGCATTGTTCATTGTTATTTGGTTGAAGGGAACCGGAAAATTATCTACTATTATAAAGTAGTGCTATTTTGGTTATTTAAAAATAATAAAGTACGCACCGATATATTTCTGAATGACATATTTATCGGAGGCTTTGTGTAACAAGTCACTGATAACCGACAATCTAGAAGCCAGCCTTATGCCTCTACCTCTTGAATTGTTCGCCGGTTTTAAAATCCAAATGTTATGGCAGCCTTCGCAACTTAACTGGGGACGGTATCTATGCATTTGTTTTATTAAGAATTTTGCGTACGCAATGTATAGTGGTAACTTATTTTCTGTATCCTTTTGAAAAACTTCGTTCTTTCCTATTATGGAGTAATATTTTTTTAGGAAGCTATTCCATTGTCCGACGGACGCGGTACCTAGGACTCGATCTATGTCCTTGTTCTGTTTTCTATACAAATATTCTTTGCATCTACACAAAGCAAATAGCACAACATTGAAAGAAATTTTTCCATGTTCTACAAAAACAGGCCTCTTGTTAGAGACCATTGAAATAACCCATTTCAACAAGCTAGTACAGGCAGTAATTTTATAGTCTTTTACGAATCCCTCCATATCCCCAAAATTACCAGTATTATAGGTGCGCGGGCCAATAACTTCGGCCACATCTTCAATGTAGAACCAGTAATTCCTTTTCATCGAACAACACAATCCATACTTAGATGTCCACAAAGCATCGGTCTTTAGTCTGTTAACAATAGTTAGATTTTCTTTGAAAATATCGCGGTTTTCTGCCTTTGACCGCCAAACGAAATTAGGTAGGTATTTGACAACCCTGTGCGATAAGAACAATTTTTCTACTTCACTAAGTATCTCAGGTTTCGTTCTTAAAGTGCCGTTTTTTACTTTGGTTAGGTTCATTTTGTCCAGAGTTAGTTTTTCTACCCACCCCCTTTCCAGCAATGCATTTCTTATGGGCGGACAAGAGCCAAAGATGCAAAATATTTTATTGTCACGTATGGCCTTTGCAGCTTTGAGTTTTAATGATTTGTAACGAACTAATTTAGACTGACACTTGCAAATAACGTAATTTTTTTCTTTGGGTGTAAGTCCTTCAGCGAAATCTGCTTTCTCATTTAACTCAATCTTTTTCTTGCGGGCCATTTCGGCAGCTACTTTTCTTGCAACAGTAGATTGTTTTGATGCATAAGCACCTACGGCATTACTCTTTTCTTTCTGAAAATTATTCGAAATATACTAACTCGGGTATTGCATAAATAATTTAACTAAATTTGATTTCAACGAGATATAGTTAGTGTTTCTTGAGATATAGCACAAACACTATGAAAAACAAACTTATCACAAAATGTTTTATTTCTGTTGCTGCTCTAACAACAAATGATACAAATTAAAGGTGACTTCCCTACTATAATGGTACGGAATCCTTCACGTGCGACAGTGCGAGTCCGACTCGCACTTGACCAGATTTTTTTGCCATTCGGCTACCGAACCCCAAAAATAATCGCAATATGAAGAATAAGTGCCTTTCGGCTTCGTTATGGATAGTTTACACTCTTTATAATGATATGAAAAGTAAAAATCATACTGTAGCTGGTTTCTCAAGATTTAAGGGTTTGATTTTGATTCCATGTTGAGCTAGTTTTGATAATCTTTTATTACATTTGGTTCCAATTGTTTTCTGTGAATGCAAGTTAATATAAATCATTATAGTTTCTATTAATAATTCAAGATAACTAGATACAACATTTTTAGTTCGCATGTGTTCATAGTTACCTTTTTTCGCTTCATGATATTCCTTTTTCGTTTCACAATTTTTAAGTAGTTTCATTTTTATTTAAGTATGTCTAAAAAAAAACATGAAAAAAAAGAAAGAATAAAATAAATCATTTAGAGATATCGTAATAGTTCCGTTGCAAAATAAATAAAACCATTACAAAAAAACTCCAATGCAATGAGGTCATTACAAACGTAGTTTCATTACTCATACTCAGAAAGTAGGTCTGAAGTTGCCTGAGGAGCGGGTTGAAAATAATACTTTTCAGCCTTAGGGAGAATTGTTTTCAACTGACAGCTGTCAAATTATTACAAATTATACAGCCACTCAATAGATAGGGTAGTTGACAAAAAAAACTAATTAATCCGTCAGATAGATTTCCAAAAAATATAACAACAATGAAGACGTTACACGTAAACAAACAATGAAGACGTTAGACGATCAGTGCAGTGCTTTGAAAATTCGTGTGACGTCATATTGTAAGACATTAGTATGTCAGTTTTTACCGGCGAGTGACGTCCTAAGACCCCACTCAAATCTTTGACGTGTTTTATCTTCGTCAATTTTTATTGATTTGACAAAACAAAAAATACGTAAGTATCCAATATTTTTCGATAATCTAACAGACGGACTAATTAGAACCATGTTTTTTTTTGTCAGGAAACATCTCGATGTAAACTTTATTAAAATTTAGTTTCAACCAATGATATTCTAGTAAATTGGTTTCAACTATTTCTTTGTAATAAATAACATATTTTTAATAATAATAATATTGCTTTATTTGGGACAACATAAGATCCATTAAAAAAAAAAAAACAAAAAAAAAAAAAAATTTAATGATGAAATAAGGGCTGAATAGAGTGAATAGCTGCTGGCCGGCCACAGAAAAAAAAAACAAAATAGGCGGGAAAGCGGCAATCTGATTTTCTTTAGCTCATTCATGTTTTTATTTTTACTTTGCTTGTATTCGTAATAAAAAGCAAGTGTTCACCTCGGGCTAAGGACTTATTTGGGTCAAACACAAAATATGGGTAATTCATAACTTCCACAAAATTAAACTTCACATAAGGTTTTGAAAATCAGCCTATATTGGTGTAATAGTCTCTAATAATCCTCAAAAATATCGACACAAATCAGTCATAATATCCTCTGTAAAAATCAATAAAAATTTTATTTTTTAGGTCCACAGAAAAACGTTTTTACAAAAAATAAAACCGACTTCAAAAAAAAAAACACTCAAAAGTGAAAAATAAACTTGAGAAGAAAAATCAGTTTCTGAAGTCGGTGACTTTTTAACCGACTTCCAAAAAAAGGAGGAGGTTATCAATTCGACTGTATTTTTTTTTTTTTTTTTTTTATTTTTTTTTATGTTTGTTCGCTCATAACTTGCGACTGGGTGAACTGATTTTCATGATTCTTTTTTCATTTGAAAGCTGGTGCTTCCCGTGTGGTCCCATTGTCACCATTTCAATATCTGATGATGGGATCTTGTAGTAATCGGGGGAACTCTTCAATAAATAACAGCAGATTAACCGCGATTGTTGCTATAGCATATCTAAGCATTGTTTACGCCATCACATAACATAATATCACGCCTGTACTCACTACAAAGGTTATATAAAAACTATTTTGTGAAGATCTGATGAAGAACTTCGGAGATAGGCAACGGAACTCCTCAATAAATGATAGCAAATGGACTGGGATTGCTGAAATCTCATATTGTCTGTCTATTGTTTACACCAGTTCCTAACATAACATCACGCCGGTACGTTGTGAAGAGGTAAGCACATGTGAAACACTAAAAAGTGAAAAATAAAAACTTTTTTACAAAAAATAAAACCGACTTCGACAAAAAAAACACTCAAAAGTGAAAAATAAACTTGAGAAGAAAAATCAGTTTCTGAAGTCGGTGACAAAAAATGAAATCAAAGAAACAAAAGTCACCGACTTCAGAAACTGATTTTTCTTCTCAAGTTTATTTTTCACTTTTGAGTGTTTTTTTTGTCGAAGTCGGTTTTATTTTTTGTAAAAAAGTTTTTGTTTCTTTGATTTTATTTTTTTGTCACCGACTTCAGAAACTGATTTTTCTTCTCAAGTTTATTTTTCACTTTTTAGTGTTTTTTTTTTGAAGTCGGTTTTATTTTTTGTAAAAACGTTTTTATTTTTCACTTTTTAGTGGTTCACATGTGCTTACCCCTTCACAACGTACCGGCGTGATGTTATATTATGAACTGGTGTAAACAATAGACAGACAATATGAGATTTCAGCAATCCCAGTCCATTTGCTATCATTTATTGAGGAGTTCCGTTGCCTATCTCCGAAGTTCTTCATCAGATCTTCACAAAATAGTTTTTATAACCTTTGTAGTGAGTACAGGCGTGATATTATGTTGTGTGATGGCGTAAACAATGCTTAGATATGCTATAGCAACAATCGCGGTTAATCTGCTGTTATTTATTGAAGAGTTCCCCCGATTTCTACAAGATCCCATCATCAGATACTGAAATGGTGACAATGGGACCACACGGGAAGCACCAGCTTTCAAATGAAAAAAGAATCATGAAAATCGGTTCACCCAGTCGCAAGTTATGAGCGAACAAACATAAAAAAAAAAATAAAAAATACAGTCGAATTGATAACCTCCTCCTTTTTTTTGAAGTCGGTTAATAACCTCCTCCTTTTTTTTGAAGTCGGTTAAAAAGACTTATTTGTCTACAGAAAACAACAAAAACCTTAGTATTGTACTCACATTATTGGAATTTGTTTACAAAACT
This sequence comes from Diarsia dahlii, assembly GCA_949775195.1. NCBI lineage: Eukaryota > Metazoa > Arthropoda > Insecta > Lepidoptera > Noctuidae > Diarsia > Diarsia dahlii. The sequence continues at coordinate 17,783,542 of OX459193.1, forward strand.
TAATTTCTAACGCTCAAAATAAAATTCACTTTCGTTTTATGTTAAAATAACGACTGAAAATTCGGTTTAAAAAAAAAAAACAAAATGTCTACAGGATAGGAATCAGGATGTCTTTTCTGTATACAGGATGACTGGTAATTCGTGACCGATAGGGGAGAGCGGGGCTAAAAGTGCCGGGGGTAAATTGTGCCGACGCGAATATCTCGAAAACAAAAAGAGGTAGATAAACGATCGTATTGTGTCGCGTAATGCCTAACAGTCGGGCACGCGCGGCTGCCATTTTAGTTGCGTCTGCGACGCGGACCGAGTGGCAGTGCATGTGAGGGTCGTCCAGCGCCACGTCAGTAAATATTTTCGTTTCGATACTTTTTGGTCGCAAGCTAGCTTTTTTCGTGCTTTTTTTAGGAGAGTTTTAGTAAAATGTTTGTTATTTATCCTAGTTTGCTATGCAGTGTAATTTTAATGCTTTGAGCAGAGTGATTTTTATATGTGAGACAAAATTTCAAACTCTCGCTCACGGGGTAAAATGTGCCGGTCATGTGGGGCTGCTTGTGCCGCGGCACAACCAACCCCGACTTAGGGGTTGGTTGTGAAATCTATATGATATTTTGTAATATAGTCCTTAGAGACTGATATTTTTTAAAATTTTATTGATCTCATCCGCATTTTTAATAATTGATCGCATTCGTATAAAAATAAGTACAAACTTTGATTTAAAATATGTTTTTAAGTTTGAAATAATTACATAAGTAAGGGTAATTTTGTTTTTTTAAATTATAATACTTAGAAACTGTTGATTTATAGTAAAAATTATAACAAATAAATATATAATTATAAAATTGATGTCTTTTAAATTCTAAATTAATTTTGATTTATGTAAAACACCTAGCATTATCAACGGCACAACCGACCCCAGCTACGGCACAACTTGCCCCAAAGTGGGGTTGGTAGTGCCTTGCCGCCGCTGTGTAAAAAAAACACTTCTTCTTAAAAACTATGAAAAATGTGCAAAATCTGTAGGTAAATTCGAATTATAGACTAAATTTGGCTTAGGATGAACCACTACTTTCAGACATGGTACTTGTTTTATCCGAATCATATAAGGATTTGTCAAAATCGGCACGTTCAGCCCCGCTCTCCCCTACTTAAACACGTGATTGTACTCATGATAACAAACCACTTTTACAAAGGGTCCAACCTGAAATCGCGAAAAAAAACAGCTTTTCAGTACATTTTGGCTATTTAGGCGAGCATGAATCCCGTGCACGGTCTACAGAAAAGAGGTCTACGGGAGAGACTTATATTGTAAAAAATCCTAAGATATTTTAAAATATTTTGAGGTTAGAATGAAAGCGTGTTGGGTTTTGCAAACCTATACCCAATGCACATAAAATCTTATAATTTATATAATTTTGAAATTTCTATTTATCATTAAAAATGCGACACAGGAAAGATCTTCTAAACACGACCAAAATCTTGTGTATCTTTTCAAATCAATATTTTTTCACTAACGCAGACGCCATTTATTGAATTTACAAGCAAATAAACAATGAACTAAACAGTGTTGCAAACATAACCCAAGTATTGGGTGCCTTCTATTGATCGAAGGGTGCCTTCGAAATATTTAAAATTGTGCGAGTTTTACGTGTCTACAGAAGGAGACTACAAATATCGGAACACAATGATAACATTGCCGTGACAATGTTTATTTGCATTTATTCGTAAATTAGTGGAGTGCCGTAAGATTTATACCTCGGAATCCAGGGCCGGTCAATGAATCTTCTTAAAAACTTTTGAACTGCATTGTTAAAAGCCCAAATAGTAAAGTTAAAAAAAAATTTGCGCCCTCGTCATTTTTTTTTTTATTCCCACAATGTACTGAAAAACTAGCTTGTGCCAGCGGCTTAACCCGCTACAACTCGAAAATTATCCCACGAGAAGATAAAATCGGGATAAAAACTATCCTTTGTGTTAATCCAGGTTATAAACTATCTTTATACTAAATTTTATCCAAATCCGTTCTGTAGTTTTTGTGTGAAAGAGTATCAAACATACACCCTCACAAACTTTAGTACTTTATAATAATAGTGTGAAGTGTGATGTGATCAGGGCACGCCATGACAGTGGCCGTAAGTCCCCTCTGTGAGAAGTGGCTGGAAAGGCGCCGCGGCGCTGTCACCTTCCGTCTGACGCAGGTCCTCACCGGACACGTTGCTTCTGGAGGTACATGCACCGAATCAGGCGGGAGGAGATGACCGGATGTCGCCATGAGGATCGGCCGGAGGACACGGTGGAGCATACTGTGGAGGTCCGCCCCGCTTGGGCGGAGCCCCGCCGTGTCCTCGTAGCGGCGATCGGCGGCGGCGACCTCTCGCGTCCGGCCCTGGTGCAAGCCATGGTCCGAGGTGAGGAGTAATGGGACGCCATCGGCTTCTTCTGCAAAGCAGTGATGCTAGCGAAGGAGGTGGCGGAACGTGTGAGGGAGAGAACCTTTCGACCTAGCCGTCGCGGGAGACGCTCCGGGCTTCGGGGGCCACGTGATGGCTTCCGGCCACCGTAGACGCGGGCCTGTGGACGGTGAGTAATGGGCTAGCTCGCCGTCTGTCGACGACAGGCCGTGTCGACGGCGCGCTTGTGTTCCACGCGCGCCTCGAAGAGAGATGTCAGCAGCAACATGGGAGGGGCCCGCCACGCGCCAGGGCTGCAAATTGGACACAAAGATACCGCGGCCTCGACATAAAAGGCTAAGAAGGAACATGGGTGGTTTTTTGTCAGTAGAAGTCTGACACTACCTTCGCTCTGCCCAAGAGCTGGAGGGGTTATTTGATGACTTTCCAACCACCCAAAAAAAAAAAAAAAGGTAGCACTCCGGGAGTGCCGGCAGAAGTGAAAACTTCAATATTAAAGTTGCGAAAGTTTGTAAGTGTGTATGTTTATTACTTGTTCATGTCTGAACGGCTAGAGCTATTTTAATAAAAGGAGATGGCTAAATTCAGTTAGGACGCCTGAACCAAGCATGTATATACATGGCACCTAGCAAAATGCAACGCTTAATAGCTGAATATTAGTATTTCATTTAAAAAACACTTTCGGAAGTTGGTCGTAAGTTGAAAATCCTGAAAATAAAATCGTTTAGCTCCTACGTCAATACGTATAAAACTGCAAACAAATGTCATTGCTATGAACTTTTACTTAGGCATTTGGATGTATCTGCATTGAAATTGATATAATTGTATTATAGACTAAACGAGCCACCCCGATTTCGCATCGTGGTACTTTAGTAAATATACACAAAGGGGTAATTGCACCTAAAAATGTAATACAACGGCCTTTCTGCAATCCGCGCAAAAATTACTCCCACCCGCGTTTTTACTCTTGTAAAACCTAACGGACTCATCCAAATGAGTAAAATAAAGACGGTTTTCACAGACAATGTTCATAGGTGGTGTTCTGTCTGTGTCGAGTAGCGAGAGGTCCGTAAGTAGGCGAGCGAGGGTCATTGAAAATCCAAAATAATAAATCCAAACGAACATGCAAACGGCAAAGCGTTCAAACGACATCTGACATTATGACGTTTGACGTTTGATTTTTATAGAGATGGGATTGAAATTCAAGTGTAACAGAATCGATACAATAATAATCTAAAGTTTTAACATAAAAAATATTGAAAATAAAACAGCAATAATGTGAATGACTTTATTCTTTTCTGTTAAATTCTTACCTAAAAATGAAGCCGGAGCGGATAGCGTGTTCTGGTCTCTCGCCCATCCCAGATACCAGATCACTGTCATTACATGACAGCAACAGCCCAGAGTTCTGTTCCCCACATTACAGCTGCAGTAATATGACAGTATGTCATCCAGAGGATTATTTGTAGTTTGGCTTTTATATAAAATATACACGTAGTATATTTTTTAATATACTGCAAGTCAAGTCCGCGTTGAGAAGCAAAAGGGTCAAAGCGAGGGTGGAAATTCAAAAATAAAAAATATACAAGCACAACGAACAAATAAACGGCAAAGCGTTAAAACGACGTCTGACATTATGACGTGTGCTTTTCTTAGAGATGAAATAAAATAATCGAAACGATTAAAAGAAAAAAATCGAACTACTTACTTTTTAATAATCATCAGTACATATTTTTCGCAAAATATGTAGCACGATTAAATGAATAACCATAATTCGAAGCTATCCCTTATTTTATTTTATTAGGATTTAATTAAGTTGAATTGGGTAGAATCGACAGTCACTTTCAAACAACCCCATTTTTAAAACACAAGGAACTAAACAAGACACTGAATTACACGCCATAGATTCCCACCAAAAACTCTGATTACCACTTCTTAGTTTCAAGTAAATAAATCGTTTTGATAACTGTTATCAAGAATCGATATAAGTACTACTTCGATGGACCATCCTTAGCTTGCAGTTGCTATAGCAACCAGCAGCTGTATTACGAGTATTTCACCATTTTATGTCAATGAAAAGAGAGATTTAATTTTTGCTTTTTCTTTAGTTCATGCAACTTCTAGGAAATTATTAAACACTAAATAATTAATGTTTGATTGTTTAAATACTACGAGTCAGTGTGGGAATCCTATACTTGCTGGAGGCAGTCATTTAGCCATCTCCTTTGGTATGGAGTTAGCTGACACCGTGTATTAACACATAGGATAGTTTTTATCCCGATTTTATCTTCCCGTGGAATAATTTTCGAGTTGTAGCGGATGAAGCCGCTGGCAACAGCTAGTAAGTAGTAATATTATAGAGGCAAAAGTTTGTGAAGGTGTATGATTGTTACTCTTACACGCAAAAACTACTGAACGGATTTGGATAAAATTTGGTGTACAGATAGTTCATAACCTGGATTAACACATAGGATAGTTTTTATCCCGATTTTATCTTCCCGTGGAATAATTTTCGAGTTGTAGTGGATTAAGCCGCTGGCACAAGCATGTTTTTCAGAAAATTGTGGTATAAAAAAAAAATGACGAGCGCGCAAATTATTTTTTTATTTGGGCTTTTAACAACGCAGTCCAAAAGTTTTTATGAAGATTCATTGACCGGCCCTGGATTCCGAGGTTTTACAATATTTACGTCTTACGGCACTCCACTAAATGTGAATTGTTAATTTTTTGTCCACGTTAATTATGAAAACTTGATTAATTTTAACATGTTTATATAATGAAAATAATTTGTTTATTGCTCCTGAAATAATTTTAAACATCGATTAAAGTTAGGTACTAAGGATGCGAACAGTCTACAGAAGGAGACATTTTGATATGCACGAGAGCAATTTAATAGGTAATTAATTATTTGTTTTTATAATTTAAATTAATAATGTCATAAACCGTATGGCCCACAACATAATCTTAATTAATAAAAATACAGACGCGCTCAAATAATGAACATTTCGGATTTATGTAACATGACACTTTTTCTTACGTTTTTGTGTTTGACCCATTTAGTCCCATAAACTATTGGCACTATCTAAGTTACTTTCACACTTTTTTTTTTTTTTTTGGTGGGTGGAAAATCATCGAATAACCCCCCCCCCCCCGCTCTTGGGCAGAGCGAAGGGGAGTGTCAGACTTCTACTGACTAAAAACCAAACCCATATTTCTTCTTCGCCCTTGTGTCGGAGCCGCGTTAACCTTTCGATAATCCACAGCCCCGACAGGCGTCGGCCCTTGCGGGCCCCTTCCATATTGCTGACATCTCTTTGAGGCGCGCGTGGAACACGTACGCGCCGCCGCCGACACGGTCTGTTGCCGTCATGACGACGGACGGCGAGCTAGCCCGTTACTCACCGTCCACAGGCCCGCGTCTACGGTAGCCGGAGGTCATCGCGTGACCCACGACGCTCGGAGCGCCTTCCGCGGCTTACTTTCACCCCTAACATAACTACGTACAATTTCGATCCTTCCTTTAAATTTTCCTTGTGACAGTAGGTAACTAGGTACCAAGTAAGTACCTAGAGCCTATTTATTTCAAAAACGTAAGTGCGAAGTACCTAGCAAGACTGCTGAACACGAGGTAGGTAATATTTTTTTTAATCTTTGGAATGTCTCCCTGTATCGTAGGTGCGTTTACAAATATTTCGACTCAAATACACAAACATCCAGACCCGGAACAATCTATCCGTAGGTCAATGATATTATAGGTTGGTAAAACCCTATGGTAAAACCTCATTGCCGTAGGTACTTAGGCCATACATAGCGAGCAGGGATTAAACCTGCGACTGCGACACGCAACGCAATTGCACAGCCACTGCGGTAACCGTGCCTTCCTGGTTCTGGATTCGAGTTCCATGTTCATCATCATTAGCCTACAGGCTACAGTTATCCACTGCTGGACATAGGGCTCCTCAATCGCACGCACTCAGCTCGAACTCAGTAACTCACATGCAGTTACTGCCAACCAGCCTGCGAAGATCGTCGCTCCACCAAGCCTGAGGGCGTCCCACGTTGCGTTTGCTAATTCGCGATCTCCACTCAAGAACACGTCTACCCCAGCGGTCATCGGTTCTACGGATAATAGGCATAGCCATGACCGGCCTATTACCACTTCAACTTATTTAACCTGTGAGATATGTCAACAACTCTGGTTCTCTGTCGGATCACCTCGTTCTGGGTGCGTTCCATCAGAGAGACTCCAAGCGTTATCCTTTCGATAATCCACAGCCCCGACCCCTACACTTTAATAAATTATGATTATACTTTTGTTACAGTATAAAAACTGAATTATAAATAAGTATGTTACTTAGGGACACACAATGACTCAACCCAAACTCTACAGTCACCGGTCGTTCTTGCCTTTATAGACAAACTTTCAGCTTTTATAAAATTACGTAGGTCTGGGTCCTGGGTGTCGTCGTGGGCTCTTGATCTATACTAGTAGTAGTAACTACAATATTTCGTTCAATACAACGTCGAACATAGTTGGGAAAAGGCTAGGCAGATGATGATGCTAAGGTACCCTGAATACGAAATAAAACACACATTACCTGTTCACTTATTGGCAACATGTTTCTGTAATTATTTTGTAGATCTGATTAAATCGTACTTAGTATTTGTATTACATTTTTTAAAATTAATATTATTAAGTAACTGAAAATTTTGACAGAACACTGACAGACCTCAGTTCTCTGACATTTGACGTAGGTATAAAAATACTTTGATATCGAACAGTATTCTATTAATAGCTTGAGGAGGTTTTATCAGGAATGTTAGGAAAGAGGATCCATGAAAGTCGGAGTATCTGCAATATTAAAACAGCAATGCATTATTTTTCTTATAATTTATAATTTTATTATATTATAGAATTTGAAGATGCCAACAGCCGATAGCGAAAAATAATATAATATTAACAATTTCAAATTTGAAATTCGACATAACATTTTGAAGTCTTATATGTTTTACAATATTTTATAAACTACATAGTATCTAATAACAATTATCAAACATTGAACAATTTCGAACATGAATAATATTGAACACATATATTTTATTATTTCTTTCTTCTCAAGAAAGAATTACAAGATTCGTCGTTTAAAGGCGAAAGAACGACCCTGTACGGCGTATATATCGAGGAGCAACTCTTTGAAAATGATATATTTTTGTTTTTGCTTCCATTATTACCCTGTAATTTACAGATACTAGTTCCTATCGCGCTTAATTTTGTTATTGAGTCAGAGTCGCCCAGACTATTTCGACGGTTTATTGTGTCGACCAATTTCCGATTGGAGCTAACTACACTTGATTTGGAGTGTCGTACGGACCCGGCAGGTTCTGGTCTGCTAACTACTTTATTTTGTACTGATATTGTGGAGCGGAGGATACTAGCGGTTTCCCGCTCCCATTCAATAGGGTCTATATAACAACGTTTATTACCGACCGACCTGTCAACCTTGGTCTTTTCGGCTTTGCTAGCTGATTCAGTCCGATATTTACCAGTCTGATTGGCAAACTGACCTTCATCAGGTCGACAGCACGAGTGTGGCACGATCCTCCGTTTACATTCCAAATTTCTTTCTCGTCTTCCTCGATGAATCCTAAAAGAAAGTGATGTTTTACGCTTTTTCGGTGCGCTCTTTAACGAAATGCTGGATTTGACCACAGTGATAGCTTGGCGTACCGTGAGTGAGTCTTTAGGACCTATTAGAATACCGTCCTTATTAGTGGGCAAGGCATCATATGGGTTCAACCACGTAAGGAAGTCCGTTATGATTGGGCCACTGTACTCGGGCGGTACCGGTTGATCCCGATCTAATAGCATGGTGTCGCCCGAAGGCACGCGCGGTGGGACCGGGATGACGACACTCTTCGATTCGTGTTTGCGCTCTTTGAACTTCTTCACCACGCGCTTGCCATTAATACATAAAGATAAACCAAGATAAGCTGGAGCTTTTGGTATTAATTGTCTGTAAGCTAATTCAAAAGTTCCAGTATCAGCTTCAAGGTTGTAGCGTCGATCCAGCACAACTGTGAAACATTAATCTATTAATTCATTTTGAAAGCGTTAAACAACAAAAACATATATCTTATAGGGCTTCTTTAATTACCTTTTACAACATCTTCCAGGCATTGAGGGCACAATCGGGCAGTGACAGATGTAGTAGGTGCTAGGTCAGGACTAGAGTTAATTTCAATGAGCCATGGTGTGAAGTCATCAGTCAGCATGAAATCAGCTCCATACAGTTCGAAGCTATTTTGTCGTTTGTCCATGGTCTCCTGGCACGCTAACATTGCGCCTACCAAGCATTGTTTGATTCCAGGATATATTTTTGATTCCCACAATTCATATTTTCCTATCTGTCTTCAAATACCCAATAAAGTTGTAAGTCATATATATATTATATTTCAAAGTATTCAAGGTGTTTATTCATCCTTACCTGAGGTAGGCTTTGAAAGTATGGCAGTCCCACATATTTTCATCTGGTAAAGCTTTATCGCGCTCACCGTTGTTTTTATATTTTGTCTGGACTGCATTATTCGTGAGATGAACAGATTCGTGGTAGTTCGACAAACTAAATATTTGTGAGCTAAATCGGAGGTAGCTGTCCCTGCAAGGCATAAAGAAAAACTGCAATATGTCTAAACGCTACGAGACAAAATATAAGTTATGGTTCTCTTACTTGTAGATCCAAATGGTTAATGGCTGACAATTCGTTATGAGAAACCACTGCCGTATATCGAATTTGGTGTTGTAGATAACTAGCGGATTTTCTGTAACCAGAGATTTTGTATAATATGGTAATGAGGACTATTCATTGATTCAAGAAAACTTTAGCAGAGATAATAATAAGAGAATAATCATACGAGTAGCGTTAAAATTCTAAAAAAAATAGTCTAGGAATGGTAGTTATACAATACCGATATACTTCTGCACGACGTATCTAGTTTTCTGAGCCGGTATGTTGATCAGGCCTATTATATCCTTGATGTTATTCATAAGCTGAATCCCTCGACCGCGGCACTTGTTACCCGGCTTCACGATCCATATATTAAGGACACCATCGATGTCTATTTGAGGCCAGTACTTCGCCATTGTTGCCAAAATTTTCGAAGCTCTTCTTTCCATTTGACTGTAAAATAAATTCAAAAGTTACAAATAAATCCTGGGTACTGGTACTACTAATATTATAAATGAGAAAGTTTTTGAGGATGTATGGATGTCTGGGTGTTTGTTACTCTTTCACGCAAAAAAATACTGAACGGATTTGAATGAAATTTGGCGCACGGATAGTTTATAACCTAGATTAACACACAGGATATGTTTTATTCCGGTAGTACGATCCCATGAGACAACTACCGAGTACTGAACTCCACGCGGGTGAAGCCGCGGTCCGCGCATAAGCTAGTAATACAGAAAAAGTTTGTTTTGTGCAGAATCCTTTTGCCAATTCTGAAGATGTCAACGGCCACTTACTGAAAGTTACATGATCGAATCTCATAACGCGTCATTGTTGACACACATTAATCCTGAAGGTAATAAATATTGATGAATTGTTTTCAGCGACGCAATCGATAAACAGTGATCTAACTTCTGTAATGTTGACACATAAATGTTTACACACAAATAGCTACAAACGCAATGATTACGACACATCTGCTTACCTAATGTTGGAGTTTTTATCTTCCATAAATTTTGCCTTCTCGTGCACCAAAAGATAATGATGGGTCAGGAACTGATCCCACTCGTGTTCCCACACGTGTTCCTTGTCCTCTGTATCATCGATGTCTTTATGCGTAAGGAACACAATATATTCGGCCAATCTGGATGTAGCAAATTCTATCGCGCTGAATGGAACTTTTCCATTACTCTCTACAAGACTTTGCTCGTTGTTTTTTTGCAATGCCTTCGTTAGCCATTTAAGGACACTGATGCAGGCCGTTATTCTAAAATCGTCGATGAATTCCTCGAGGCTGTCCGAGTTGTGAATGTTGTAACAACGTGGGAACTTAGTTATTGCCACTCCTGGTTCCGTATGCCAGTGCATTTGTGTCAGGGAAGTTGTTAGACCTTCTTTTGTGGTGAACACAGATCTGCAAAATCTGTTTAAAAAAAAACTAAGTATTAGGAAAGCGAATGAATCGATGAATAAGCGGATGATTTACTTGAGATAATGCTATTTGTATCTTTACCTGCTTATCATAACATCCTTGTTGCTAAGCAACCAGTCGTACTTATCTCTCTTCGTTGTCCAGAGAAAGTCGACAGAATGGTGCTCCATGAATTTGTACAAAATCATTCTTTCCACTTTAGAGAGCTCTTTACCATGCAATTTTTTGGGATCTACGTTTGTTGGAGGATGACGGACCTTGAAATTGGCGGATTTAAAAATCAGTAACGGAAAATTGGTTGCTTGACCTCAAATAAGCTACGAAATATTTAAGCGTAAATTAAAGTGAATTGAATTCCCAAACTATTGAAAGTTTGATTTCGGGTTACCACTCACCCATAATGTTCGGCCAATTAGATTACATCTAGAAAGAAGTTGACCACTGACTTACCCCTGGCGGTAAAGTTTGAAATACCTTATGGGATTCATATTTCTCAATCCACCCTCGTTCTAGAAGCGAGCGGCGAATCGCGGGGAATCCTCCACCTTTTATCATAAACACTTTACGATCTCTCATAGCGTTGTCAGCGATCTTTTTCAGCTCATTCCATCTTTCGGTGCTCACCCAACTTTTGTATTGCTTTAATTGTTCGGACGATGTAGAAGTTTCTATCAAATAATATAGAGTGATATGTATAAATATTGTTACAAACCTAGTAAAATAAGACAGTAGCTCTGAACTGCAGCACAAACCTAGTCCATGTTCGGATTTGGACAACGAGACAGCACTCGATGGCCGCAGTTCCTTCTTGCTCGTGCTATCTCGATGTATTTTCGAGTCTGACGCGCTTTCCTCAAGCTCCATCGTTATAGCCATGAGCCTCGCCTGCCACTCACTTGAATTCTGCAACAGACCAGTCTGTTAGACCTGATCAACATTTTAGTCTTCGATCCCTAACTTCATGTAGACGTGTACACAGTTCGACAGTCTAACTTGGACTGGCCGACTAAAAATAACCCGGTAGTGCAATAACCTACTTTATTTTAACCTACATCGGGGGTCCTTGGCTATCAGTAGCATTCGTGCACATCACCGCCTGGCACCTGTGCGAATGACGTCATAAAGTACCTACCTCCTTGGGAAATCGTGCATAATGTAGTTACACGGAAATTAATAAACCCAAATTACTCTTACCTTCTATTATCAGGCCAGTGCTCAAAAAACTAGGTTACAAAAACGGACGCAATAGCATCCATAGAATTTAAAAAAGATTTTTTTGTAACCACAATAAACTAGAAATTTATAGTTTAAACATTTTCGATTTGTCAAATATTAGTCATGATCATAACGAATTATTAAAATAAGTGTAAAATATTCTCACTTTTCTGATGCCATTTATAAGAATGATATTTTTATAAGTTGGCGTTGCCTACGCTACGCTACGCTACAGACAATTATCGTATAAGTACTTTTAAAAAGGTTTTTCTCAATTAGTTAGCAACGCGTACATGACAATGTATTAATTCTTCCGCTTGAATAGGGACGTACATTTCTCCATATTTCTAATGGTTTATTTCACTTATGTTTGGAAAAGGTGTTTTTTCATATAAAAAGTACAAAATTAAAAGTGCAAACCAGTGACCAAGTGGCGTCAAAGAACCGGAAAGAGAAGCTGTGTTGGTCGTCCGGCGGCAACATAGGCAGACGATATAATTGCCCTCGCGAGAATATCCTGGATGCGGCTAGCCTCATCCAGGATACTCAAAGGAACGTGAACGTGCTAGCACAAGAACGTGGAGTGGGCCACAGATGGCCACAATCAAAGAGAAGCCTATGCCCAGCAGGATGAAGTCGGGCTGTGGATGATGAGCTGCAAGCAATATCATAAGACCACGTCTATATGTGCCCGTTATCCTCAAAGAGTTAAGTGGAGTCACGCAACGAGCCATGTGGAGAGGGCTATGCTCGGAGTTTCATTGTGCGATAAAATTCGAAAATGAGGAAATTTGCCGAAGAACCAGGGTCACTGACATCGCTCTCAGAATATGCAAGTTGAAGTGGCAATTGGCAGGCCGCACCGCTCGAAAAACAGACAACCGATGGGGAAGAAAGGTTCTCGAGTGGCGACCACGAACCGGAAGACGCAGCTTTGGTAGGCCTCCCAGTAGGTGGACCGAAGACATCGTGTGGATGCAAACGTCAGGTTGCCGTTCGTTATAGCGTTCTATGGGGGAGGCCTTGGTCAAGCAGTGGGCGTCTGGTTGATGATGATGATGTAGAACCTACACCCACATAATAGAGCGCCTGCAAAGTGATCGATGCCTGCAAAGCAAAATATTTAAGCAGCAATTCTCCCTCATTATTTCTTTAATTAATGTTCATGATTATTTCGTCTACAATTAAAATGAAAGACACCAGTGTCATGCCGATTGAGTTGTAACTTGTACCTAATTATTTTGTAGCGTGATCAAAGGTCGTAAATGAATGCCCACATTTATTGTTACATAGTGAAAATGAACGAAAAATGTTCGAATTTTAGTATCCGATCCAGATAAAGGAAAAACACTAGTTAAGTTTTGATGATTTTTCCGTTGATAACCGTCTCGGCCGCTGGTTTTTTATATCGTTGTCCCTCTAGTAAGTATCTAATTTCTCCTATAGCGTATGTGCGCAGTGTTGCCAATTTAGTGGATTTTCCACTAAATCTGGTGGTTTTGACTTACCTTTTAGCGGACAAATATCGGTTTTAGTGGCTAGTGGATTTTCTAGTGGAATTAATTGGTACCAAAGAGTCGTATCAATCGGAGATTAACCATGATGATACAAACGGGAACGACTTATCTGAATATAACTTAATAATATAATTTGATTGACATCTTTTATTTACAGGTATTTTTAAGTATTTTGTTCTTCCACAAAAGCCATTAATTAATAGAGAGTTGAAGTTGATGTAATTTGTTACCTAATATGTATTTTTAATGTTATTGTTTTAATAAACTTTCCCAAAAAATATTGTTATCTTCTTGCAAATGCCACAAATCTGCCAGAAATAAAGTTAGTGGAAAATTTTAGCGATTTTTTAGGACGTGCGATTATTTTTAGTGGAATTCTGGTGGTTTTAGACGTCGATTCTGGTGGGGAGCTTGATACTTCGTTGGCAACACTGTATGTGCGTACGTTGTGCAAATATTTGTTCCGTGCGGGTATCAAACCCGCCGCGACACACGATGACAAGACACAGCAGTCTCGTGTGTATTAGGTACACTAGTACTAATAAGTAGGTAGGTACACCAGCGCGAATGAATGCTAATATAATTTAAATTATGCTACAGTAATCAGCAGTCGGTATACCAGCGGTGGGCCAGTGATGGTGTCCCCGACTAACGAACAGAAAGTCGTGGGTTCGAACCCAGGCAACTTACTTTGTGTAATTTATTTCATCACGGCTGCTCTCAAAACGGCGAAGGAAAACGTCGTGAGGAATGTCTTAGATAGAATGTTCCTTTATTGACTATTTGATGAAAAAGGCATTCATTGAATGGTACCTGCGTGGCTGCGTGCGAAGTTGTATTGGTGATTTTAATAATTATTACTCAGTAAAGTCACATTTGTTACGGCCGCGAATCGTTTACCAAGGCAAGCAGGTGCTAGAAAAGTTTTCTTTTTCGCGGGACTCTACAAAATGTGAGTAGTTAATTAATTTCACACTAGATGGCAGCACCAAAAGCCCTTTAAGAAGTTTTCCGAAATTAATTTCTATAGATTTGATGTTAAAACATTGATGACAAATTTAAAAATCAGACTTTTATTTATAATCACAATACAAGGGTTTTTGTAGCTTAAATAAAATAAATATGCATAAATTAAAATCTTTTCGCAGCTAACTTCACTTTAGTGTTCCTTATGTTGTCCAACGTGAAATGACGGTACACAACGTATTGATTCTGAAGTTTGGCACCACTGATTATGACATGAAAGCAAGATGGCGAAGTTCATCACCGTTTGATGGTTCTCTGTGATAATTCACACACTAGATGTCATTTTTCGAACTTATTTCGTAATGGTCTGGCAAATTAAACATTAGTGAAAAATTCTCTAAGTAGTGTTAAAGTGTTTTTTGTACTGTAAAGTGTTCTTAATTTAGTTAGATGTGCATCTAACCCACCTGAGGAATGTTGGTTTTTTCAGTGATTTGTGATTCGGTCAGGTGTTTTCGTTTTAGTCAAAATTAAAATTTTGTTCTTGCGCAGTGAGTGAAGTTACATAGTTCAGATGTATTTGTGTCGTGGGGATGCTAGATGTCGGGACTGTTTCCAATGTTGGGAAACAAAAGCGTGAACTATTTGTTTTGATAGACCGTGATAAAGTAAATTGAGAAGGTCGGACGGAGAAAGAGCTCCGGCCGGAGTTATGGCCTTCAGTGAGGTGAGTGTACTGTCTTTTTAATTGTATTTATGTGGCTTCATAGTCTTCTTTGTTGTTTGTTACCTGTTTATTGAAGAAATCATAAGAAATCTGTGATACCTACTTTTTGTAGAGAAAAGTTATAATGTAATAATTAAAATATGTGGCACAACTATTACCATTTATCATGCCATAAAATTCATTGAAATCAGCTACTTCGGCGCTTGCTAGTTATAAAAATATTTGTGTTAATTCCCTTATCCATATCTGGGAATTAATTATAACTTTAGATTAGAAAGGAATTGATAATGCCTTGTAATAATCCCCTGTGATGCATGCATAATGTGTCTTGATATGCCTACTTGTAGCTAGTTCTTGTCTCAAGTAATTGTTACTTTAAGATTGTGAGTCATATTGAACATTGCATTTATCAAACTAGTTTTATCACACCATATTTTACATGACATCACAAGTACCTCATTGAAAAATAATAACTATGCTAGAGAATTACTAAGTATAAGCAAAACGTAGATGATAAATAATATATTTTATGTCTAACAAAAGCTGGTTTTTACATGTTGCAATGATCTGCGAACTCGATGACCTCAAATTCCTTTAGTTTACATTTAAGCATTTTGTCTTCAAAATAATCAATTAACATTTTTGTTTAAACTAGTAGACAACACAGGAGAAGAGCATCATAATATTGAGTACAAAGGTTCTGCGTATTTCTGAAGAAATTTCTACCAGTATATCTCCAAAAGAAGTAGCTACTATAGGGAGTTTTACTTCAGAATCTTTACTCAAGCCCTTATCAAATTTATTTCTGATTGAAGTTCTTTTAATAACAGAAACTATTAGGTTAACATCGCAGTATGTAATGGATTTTTCAAAGGATAACCTTTGATGCAAATCGCATTTTGTATAAAATAATCTTATGACTTTTCCAATAGGAATGTAAACACAACATCACACCTGTATATCCCAGAAAGGTTAAGCAGAGGTGTGTATAGTAAACCTTAATTTCATCGGTTATGTTTCAAGTCTCAAACAGTATGGTGCAAGCCTATTGTAATCAAACTGGTTCAAATCCAGGCTGCTTCTGGAAAATTCCTGATGCTAAGTTCAATTGACATCTACAACACCGACAAGACTTGCGATACCAATAAGAATGTTTCCTTTATAACACTCACACTTACATAACGAGTGCCTAGCTGTTTAACTAGAAATAAATGTAGGTATTTATTTCTAAGAACTGTAATTACTTTCTTCCTAGAAGTATGTGCATAGTAACTTCAGAACTCATATTGCATGTATAGGAAGTACTAGTACCTAGACCTACTAGCAAAAGTGCTACCACACTCGTCAAGTACTAAAGTTACAAAACAAGAACTTTTGTTGGGATCAAACACATTACATAATATAATTTCTAAAGAATGAGTATAGAATCACCCCCTCTATAGATGCAAACCACCAGTACAATAGTATTTGTAATGTGCATTTAATCAATATCATTTGGTAGTAAATTATTTACTTCTAGTCATAATCATTCTCTTGCCCTTATTCCAATTCACTTGGGTTCGGCACAGCATGTGTTCTTCTTCCATACTTCTCTGTTTCTTGTCAGCAAATTATTTACTTCTAGTAAAAAAGTTTAATTTGGAAATACTTTTCAAATATCATTGAAACAAGTTAAAAATAAACTGCATATTTACATAATACCAAATGAGTATGGTGATTTAGGTATAATAATTATTTTTCCCATTACAAGTTGTGCAATTTCAAACTAATTAATGAATCAGGTACTGCGCCAATAAGTTCCACTGTTTCATTAAGTAATAGCATTTTAATTGCTTTGTGCCTCCTTATGTTCCTTAACAGTCTCTGGAACAATTTCATTGGAACCTTATAACTTTCAATTTATTGGTGCTTTCCTAGAATTCTAACTTGGTTGATTGCTTGAAAGGACTGTAAAACAGGCATAAAATGAATGTGCCTGATATGTCTCTAAAAAGTTTATTACCTAATACAAAATCAAGGCTACCTAACTTGTACTGGTTCACTTAGGCACTAAACTTGATTACAATAGCATAGCACAGATAATTTATAAGCCCCAGTTTTGACGCATTATGTTTTATGAGAGCTCATTTGTTATTCGTTCCTGGTGCATTAGTCTGAATACTTCCATTGTGCCAAAAATTATACATTCACAACTTACACAATAGTTAGGTACATCTCTAATTTGAGCTCCAAAATGTCAGCATCGGGCGGATTGGCCGCGGTTTTCATGACGCAACAACCGTTACCAATTCACACGACGGGTTTGTTGTTCCTCGAGGGCCACGGGCTACGGGCACGGCCACAGCCTACAAGCGAAGTTAGTAAAGTCAGTTACCTATGGAAGAAACATCCTCAGATTGGTTGTAGGCGTTTCATAATTGTGGCGTTGAGCGGCAGTTTCCCACGGTTCGATTGTTATTCTGTGGCCGACGTGAGACGCGTCGTGCGTAGCCGTCGAGGTGACTGATATCGCTGCGTGAGACTGCACTGTTACCTTTTCGGAAACGAAGCTATAAGAAGTAGGCCTCCGTCTTCCTCATGCCATTGTTCAAGTTACTGTACAATTTTGGCGCAGCGAACATTAATTTTTTTGCTCAACTTGTGATAGTTATCGAGAATAAATAGGAATAACTAACATTGAATTTATATTGAACTAGTATTTATTTTTATATGTGTATATATTAGTATGTATGTTTATTTTATATGGATAAACTTTTGTTCTTAATTTTAATTAAAATCTTGTTAGTCTTATTTACACACTGTGTCTACATTTCTAATCAAACTTTCCTCTCGCAGGTCTGCTGGAAGAAATTTCTTTTGAAATAAGCAGTACCTTTGTGCTCTTCTATTTGTTATGTTTTTATCCTTTTTTTTGTATTTTGTGTGTGCATAAATAAATAAATAAATAAATTGAATTTCTGCAACAGGTAAGTGTTGCTTTAATTATGCAGGCATATCTGTATTTACGGAAGCTGCGTAGTACCTATTATAGGTAGGTATACTATGTAGGTTTACATAATATACATGTTTCCTCCTGTACGCTGACTTTAAATACTTCCGTAGGTTACACGTGCACGGTGTTTTAGTACTGTAAATAGACGAGAAGAATAGTCGCTGACGAGATTTCCCGGCAGCCGTTCTCTGAAGAAATCAGTTATGAAAAGAGAAAAACATCCAAGCAAATAAATTTCATAAAATGAGCCTGGGGAACGAGTAATAGGACAAAATTGGACTAAGTTAACGGAGTTTCTCTCGGGTTAAAATAATCATGTCAACCTAAATTATACGCCAGACAAGTCGTTTCGAGTTGTTCGTCGAAGCTGGAAGAATTCGGTCTAAAAAAACTGTCTACTTTTTCATAGGAAAACGTTTTCGTATTACATGAACCGACTTCTTTGATTTTACAGTAAATTCTCCGGCTTCCTTTGACGGGGACCTTTTAAATTTTATTTAATTAATCAAAAAGGTGCCGACTAATTAATACAGGGAAAATCATTTAAAATAAAAATAACAAAAGTAGGAAGTTGCGTACCGATTACATACATATCGGTACTTATTAGCATACCTACCTACCTATAACGTGATACGGGCATAAATATATCATGTTATAGTTTCCTATGAACTTTACCAGTAGGGAAATGCCCTATTGTGTAGAACAAAGAAACAATATTGTCTAGTTAGGTGGTAGAACCTGGTAGGTAGGTAAATATTGTGGTGTTTGCCTAGTGTGTGCGGTCGTTATCTATATGGGCCGTAGTTTCCTTGTCGGGCCCCCGATTGCACCCGTATGTGAACAAAATCTATCCTTTTATTATAAGTTCAATTTGCCTCGTTGGCGAAGTCCTGGATTCGCGTCCTGGGTCGGACAAAGTGTTATTGGGTTTTCCATCAGGAATTTCTTAAAAGCAGCCACGGAGTCTGAATTTGTGCCTGGTTTATGCCAATAGACTCGCCTCCTATGACATGGCACTTAAACATAATTGGCGAAATGTGGCAGTGTACCATTAATTACACCTCTGTCTAACCTTTCGGGAACTACAGCCGTGATGGTATAGTCTCCAAATTGTGGGGCTCGTGGCTATCAGACATCAGCTACAGCCTATACCAGTCCATCTTTAAATTTAACCAGTGTTTGCTGAGGTCCTTTGGGTCCCAGTCGTCGTTTATAGACCTTTGACAACCGTTATAGGTAGCCTGAAAATCCGAAAAAACAGTATTTCCAAGGGGCATCGCATTACCTAGTAACTTGGTTGTGGATATCGGATATGCAGTCACTCCATGTTTGATTGAGTACTTACTGGTTAGATTGGAAGTTGACCCCAGTTACATCCAGAAAAAAGCTATGCAGATGCTTGTCTCAATTGTTTATAATGTTGGTAAATATTAACAACATTAACTGAGCTGGTGGGACCAACTTGGTTAGGTTGGTAGTCGTGGTAGTTGCCAAACTTAAATATGTACAATTTTGTGAATGTGGCCCGCCTGACATCTTTGGATATTTGTACTGCGGCGTTGCGCGACGTCACGGAGTTAAGGTATTTAACTCTACGCTGGTATTTGGGAATGCGCCAGTGATGGAGGAGGCATTGTCTTATTTTATTTATTTAAATACATAAAAAAATAAAGGACAGGAAAATAAGTAAAAGGTGATGAAAAAGAAAAAAAATTGGTACCTACACACTTGTAAATTAATGTAAAATTAGTCCGATTCTCTAAGCAATCATTAAACAAATATTTTTTCCGGTGTTGTCCGTCGTGGCTGTTGGCTGCAAAAAAAAAACTGCTGCTAAACCACGCGCAAACTTGGCCTCAGTAAAAATGCGCAGCACTCCAATCAAATTCTAAAATACCTATCATCATTTCGAAACAGTTGCGATATTATATTCAACGGAATGAAGCTGTCATCGATGACGTGACGTCAAAACGAATCGGTCAAATTTCAGGCAGTCGTGCGCGCAGGTCATCGACCCAAACTTTATCAAATTTTTGTAGCCCTCTGAACAAAGTCTTCCAACTTTAACAATTATTTGCATAGGAGTCTACCGTTATACTCGTGCCACCCACAAAAACAAAAAGTTAACTAGAAAATTCCATTTAGCGTTTATTGTTTGGTTTTGAACTTAAATTCTCCCGAAGGATGGTGCCACCCAGCTATGTACACTGCTAACTTGGATAATTTCAACAGCAACGAACAATTTACTGTGGAGCACTGTAAACACCTGCTTTAGTCAGACATTCCCTTCTTTGTTTATCTTTTCTGGATGTCACAGGCGTTTGTGTGGGAAACATACAACGGAATGATAGCCACAGACATTTAAGTATTGTAAAGATAAAACGAGTTCACAGGCTGGCTAAAATTCTCAAAGCCAAACGAAATGTAACTGTTCTAGTAAATCGGTAACGAAATTTTTGAACTTATTCATTTGCTTTTAGTAAATCATCATCTGCCTAACCTTTTCCCAAGTGTGTTGGGAATTTGGGATAGGCTTCCAGGATAACCGAATGCACCTGAATGCCAGTATTTTTACTTGAAACGATTGCTTATCTGACCTCTACAACCCAGTTTGGTAAGACTGGTTGCCAGACTATTGGGTCACTACCTGTAACGACTGTCAAAGATCTTAAAATGACAGCCGCGACCGATGCAGGGAAGAAACCCGGTATTTAATGGGTGGTTACACTGGTTACCCATCCACGAAATTTTACCGAATTGAAGATCTCTGTATCACGTTTCACGTAGGTAAATGACTGTCAATAATAATCTCTAATAAGCATTGTAATGCAATTGATGTTGCTATCAATTAAACAACAGAAAAGGCCTTACTTAATAAAATATATTAACGTAGTTCACCTTTGACCTCGTTCGTGTTCCACGTGAACTATGGGGCTCAATAGGTGAAAGGAGCGTGTCGTGATCGTACCACCAAGTACCTACTACTACATACTGACGGTTATACCACTCCGCATGGTACCTATATGACGGGTTATTATGACCTAGACACACCTAACCTGCTTTGTGACTTGATTGATTTTATAGGAAGTGTTTCTTGATAGCTCGAAAAAAATCCGCAACGTTTTTTCCGTTTATCTAAATATTTTATCTTAAATTAAATCTTATTTTGCTGCTGATGGAAATGTTTCTGATGCGTAAATATGATTTCATCAATATCTTGGGTGACCATTCAAATGCAAAATCAGTTTTTAACAAATAATAAAATCCGACTATGCGGAACAAGCTCTGCTTTTGATCTGATACGTTCACTTTTGTCGTGTCGTTGTTATATTCATAGCGATATTGTGACGAAACTCGAAATGTTGACCTAAATATGTGAAAACATTGTATTTTTAAATGTTGCACTTTATTTTGATACGCGCTCGGAGCCAGTTAAAATGCTTTAATAAAATAAACACGCGTGAAGGAATGTGGGGC